>CAUJNA010000391.1:474398-834505 GCA_963377175.1 Effrenium voratum | reverse complement strand
GTGCCTCATGACCAAGGGTTTGCATCCCCAATTCAACCTAGCAGCCAAACCCAACCCAATCCAAGCCAACCCAACACAATGCATCAATGAATGATCGGATGAGCAAATCTACAAACCTCGAAACAAAATAGATCCGATCCAACCATGCATCCATGAATGAACTTACGAACGCAGGAATGAATGAAGAAACCACAACGAACGAACGAACAAACCAACCAGTCAGACAGACAGACAGACACAGACAGACACAGACAGACACAGACAGACAGGCAGACAGACAGCCAGCACCAGCCAACTAACAAACCAGCCAGCCAACCAGCCAACCAACCAGCCAGCCAACCAACCAACCAATCAAGCCTGGCAAACGGGGCAACAGCTGTCACATACGGTGGGTCAAAATTAAACCACCAAAAAACCAATGATTCCATTTGGGGGGCTTAAGGGGGGCTTAAGGTCAAGACCTTAAGGGGGGGCTTAAGGGGGGCTTAAGGCGGGGCTCCCTTTTGGGTGCATATTTTTAACCCACAGCCATACAAAGAGCCCCAAAGGATTGGAGCAACCCTTTGGCCCGAGAGGAGAACTCAACCAGAACCTTGCGTGTGTCATGGTTTTCCCTCCCACAGACCACCCTACTTTCCAGAGATTTGGCTGTGGCTCAAAAAACCGGTGCCAAAATGGAACCCTTAAACCTGCGTAACCCCTCCCGTATAATTTTGAGCCACACCCGATGTGTTCCGTGTGATGACTCGAATTCCCTGAAAGAACCGTTTTGGGGCTCGATTTCCCACAACTCACCTACCTCCTGCCCCAAATGTCGTGAGAGGCTTCCCCCACCGACGTATGCGGTCGGACCCCTTCGTGTCTGCCTTTTTTCTTGCCAAACAAAACAAAAACCGGGTAGGTACAACGGGTTTGAGGTGGGGGTGAGGGAAACAACAACGAAAAAAGAGCTCGCTGCAAAACAAAGGCTGGGGGCGTGAATTTTTGGGGGGGCTATCAAAAAGTCGCAGGCTCCAACTCCTTCCGATCCCTTTTGTTCCTGCCCCCAGGTTCCATGGCTTATCGCATATACCACTATCTAAAGGGTATACTCCATTTTCCGTTTGTTCCGGGTCAGGCGCTGCAAATCTAGGTTTCATGTGAAAAATGAAGGCGAATAGTTTTTGCCCGTTAAAAACCCGTCTAGAACATGGGTTCCCCTTTGGTTTTCCTCAGGCCATCCCAAAGCCATTGCCCTCAACAACAAAACCCACACCCCAAATCGGCGCGTGTTAGAGGAATCGGACCCCTTCCCCCCCCAAAGAAAAAAGTGGCAACACGGTGTCCCTCTTGGTTTCCCTTTCAACCCAACCAACTCTATCAAACGACGAGTTCCCCATCCCAATCTGTTTCCCGGGTAGCCAAAACCGCCAGATCCTCTGCCTCCCATGTCGAAAACCCGGGGGCCCGGGCTGCGCTGCCGCCTCCACAATCTGGTCCTTCAAGGTGGGCACGCAGTCCTCGAATCGCCGAAGCGGACGCATGACGCGAGCAGAGGGCGCCAGGAACTCCACCCCCGGGAGTTGAAGCGCGCCCGAAAGCCAACCTGCGGCTTTGATTGTTTTTTATCATTGACCCGGCGTGAATTGGGAATGAACTTTATTTAGGGACCCTTTGGTGGACATCATTTAGGTGGGGATTTCTGTCCACCAATCACTTTTTAGGGGGGGGTTCCGCATTAAAATTCATAGCCAAATAACTCCGACTCAAAAGATTTGCCAGCCTTTCGGAGTGTGAGGCGCCGAGTGAAGGATCCCCTCTCAATCAAATGGGACACGGAGTTGTACTCATCGGTTTATGAAACTCATGCGCACCACAGAATTCAGGGGTCGGTTCCCTCTGCTTCCCCCTGATTGGTGGTTTGGAGGATGGCGGTTTGGAGGATGGAGGGTTTCAACTGAGGGTTACCTGACATACCCTCCCAGCAATTAACATGGGACCTGACGTTTCGTGAAAAGGCTGGGAGCGTATATCGGGCAACCCCTAGTTGGTGGTTTGAATTTGAACCTCTGGTTCTGGAGTAAATGGGAAAGTCTCCTTCACCGGCACACCAATCAGAGGGAAGCTGAGCATAAAGTGAAACCACTTCTGATAAATGGTAGGGTAAAGGGAAACAAGCCCCAGTACTTTTGCAGCACCTAGACAATCTGAAAGTTACCCTCCACAAAAGCCAGAAAATTCAAACCACCAACTAGGGGTTGCCTGATACACCATCCACAAAAACAAAACATCTAATCAAAAGATGAAAAAAGGAATGAATGAGTAAATAAACATACATACATATATGAAAAAGAAGAGGGGGAAAAAAAGAGGGAAAACAAAGCGCCCCTGGCCCCAAGCGCTCCGCCACCGCTCCTTCAGCAGCCGCAGCGCGGACTCGCAGCTCTCCACGGAGCTGGCGGTGCTCGTGTCGGCCTCGGTTACAACGGCCGACCGCGTGGCCGGTGGAAACGGCGCGTCCCCAGAGGGCTCAGTACTCGAAGAAACCACACAAGAGATGTGAGAAGCAGTGAGTACTGAGTACGCACAGTACCCAAGGGCGTGTTTATCACATAAAGCAAGCAAAAGAAGAAAGAATACAAAAACAAATTAAGCAAACAAACACAAAGAAGCAAACAAACAAAGAAAGAGAAACACCAGCCAAACAAACAGAACAAAAGCAAGCAAGCAGAACACGCACACAAAAAAGAAAAGAAGCAAACAAACAAGCAAAATAATGAGGCAAACAATAATAAATTAAGTAAACAAGCAAACAAAAACAAAGAAACAAACAAACAAACAAACAAAGCAAAACAAACTGCCCCAAAAACAAATAGGCGCAAAGAAAAAGAAGACAAAGCCAAAATGAGTAAACAAGCTACTAGGCTAATAAGCTACTAAGCAAACATAAGCACATGTCAGCAAATATAAGCAAATATAAGCAAATATAAGAAACAAAGCAAACAGACACGGACAGACAAACAGGCGGACCATCAGGCAGACAGGCACACAGGCAGAACTTGTTGTTGTCAAAGGTTTGGTGACTGATAGTCACAATTCGAAACAAGAATCAAGAAAAAAGAAGAAGAAAAACATGAGCCACAGCCAACGAACAAATTCGGTAAACAAATTCAAAAATTTGTCTGTGCCCAACTGCTACGTGCAGCTGTTGCGGGTGTGCAGTTGAAAGCCGCCAACCAATGGTATATCTAGAGCACAACCAATCAGGAAAATAACGCAAAAGAGCAAGAAAAGTAACAATAAAAAAGGGCAAATACACAAGCCGACAAGCGGACAAGCCGACAACAGGCAAACAGAGTCAGAAAACCAAACAAACAAAAAAGGCAAACAAGACGAAAAAGCGAGAGAGAGAGAGAGAGGGAAGGAAGGAAGGAAGGAAGGAAGGAAGGAAGGAAGGAAGGAAAGAAAGAAAGAAAGAAAGAAAGAAAGAAAGAATTAAATAAAGAAAGAAAGAAAGAAAGAAAGAGAGAAATACAGAGAGAGAGAGAGAGGGGGAGGAAAACATGCGATAGATATAAAAATTAGACTAGATTAGACCAGAGTTGATCAGGGGATAGGCTACGAAAGGATGGGGTAGGATAGGATAGAAGGACAGATCTGGCTGTTGGATTAGACTAGATTACATTGTATTACTAGACTACATTGATCAGTGCAGAGAAGATGCATCTTAGAGTAGCTTCGACAGCTATACAAATAAATAGATAGCTGGATGGAAAGACAGAAAGACACATCGCACGACAGAAAGATAGAACGACAGACGGAAAACGAGATTTAAACGGAAAAAAAAGGACGAAATATGCACTGAGCCCTCGGCCATTCTGAAGACTAGCGGCAGCAAAGCTGGCCTCAGGCGCGAGGCGTGGCGCACGGGGGTCAAATCACCTTCCCCTCACATTGGTGTTTTGGAGCCCGGAGGTTCGGTGTTTAAGGAGGGAGGCTTCCCATTTACCCCCCACACGCCCCAGGGAATCAAATCCGAATCCAAACCACCAATTCAAGCCACCAATTGGAGGGAAGCTGATCAAACGTGCCAGGCCGGGCATCCGCCGGAAAACGGCCATGGCCAACCCCTCTTGACTTTCCCTGAAAAGCCGACCCTGAACTGAAAAGGCGACCCTGAGAAAGCACGCGGATCGCTTGCAAGGGCAACCCCATTTAGAAATGGTCACCCAAGTGGACTCCGAGACCCTGTAAAGCCTATGTTTCGCTTTTATAGGAAACACCCATGCCCATTTGACCAAAGCGAATCTGGTGGCCAAATTTGCCAACAACCGGAAATAAGGCAGACCACAAGTAAGGGACTTTCATGTGATGTTTTTTGTGTTTCCCTTGCGGGTGCTGTTCCTTGAGCGATGAAACAGAGACAAAAAACAAAAACAAAAAAACTTATCACGGAAAGTCCCCTTCATTGGCCTGTTCTCAAGAGTAGAGGTGACCATCTGATGGTCAAAACTTATTCACCCCCAAAAGTAGATGTGACCATCTGATGGCAACTCAGAGCTGTAACTCATACTTTTCGTGATTCCCACAAACAACTCTGAAACCGCAGTTGAAAAGATCCCCGAGAAATTGGAATGACCGCGGCAGTGCGCTTCATGTCAATTGCTGCAGCTTGAGACCTCCATCCCGAGATTTTGGGACGGAGAACCTTTCTTTCGCATTGCTTTGCTTGGCAGAAGAAGCTTCTTGGCGGTCCATACCCCTCGCAAAACTTGTCCAAGCGCCAGAGTAAGCGCGTACGTTCCCATCTTTTCTAGGTCCTCCAGTAGAGAGGTTGGAATAAGGGTACCCTTTTTGCTGTAGTCTATTTCAGTAGGGGAACCATCCCCCAAAAAAAGTAACGGTGCAGGGGCACCTAGCTGGGGGACCTAGTAGAGCCCTTTAAGCCGCATACCAGGCAGGAACTCCTACCGCTCGAACTCTGAGCCCCCTGCCAGCCCGAAGGGTTGCCCGGCGCGAGGCTCCCTCTGGGATCATCCTCAAAGGAAATCGCGATTCAACAGGAAGCAAGCGGATTTTGGGGGTCAACAATAGGATAACCCCAAAATGGCTCGCCCTGGTAAATGGCAACATGGACTAAAATCTGCGGTCCCCTGGTGATTTAATATTGACCCACACCCAGGTGTCTTCTTTTTTTTCCGGAGAATACCCTGTTATGCGCTTTTAAAGGGGAAACCAAGCGGAAAACCAAAAACCATTCTTGGGCTCCGATTCCTGAAAAAGAAACGACGCGCTCATTTCTCGGTTGCGTCGTCAAGTTGAAAGGAGTTTCTTGGATCCCTACCTTCTGAAGGCGGGGGGGAGGGAATTCCATTTCCTAGCCTTCAAAATGTTGGGAAATGGGCTGCCAGAAGTGGAATTCGGAATTTAGGGTCACCGAAACTCGAAACTCCCCCCCAAGTACCCATTTCCATTTCCAGGTGAGGATCTTTAGCCCCAAATTGGACCCGGGGCCCCCAAAATCCGATGGAAGCTCGGCCCGCTTTCAGAAAACTAAAGGCATCCCTTTTGGAATCGGTGCCCGGAAGACATCCAAACCTGGGCTTTCGCCGAAAACCGCCAATGATCCCCTCCAAACCTCCAAAACCCAAAACAACCAAAAACAGCTTCCAAGACCAGCCTCCGAAAAGGGGGAGAACAAACAAATAAGAAGAAAAAAACAAAAAGGTTCCAAACCACACGAGAGGCGTCCATCCAAGGCAAGGGAGTGCTTTGGATCCACGGATCGGTTTGGATTGGACTAAGAAACCGATCGCCAAAAGGGGGAAGTCTAGACATAGAAACCTTTTTCTTCGGTGCTGTGGGGGTTTGGTTAGACCTTCTCCTGTTGAAACTCAACTTCAACTAGGCGTCCTTTGAAGGAAAAAAAGCAACGATCTTCCATGTTGGAGTCCCGAGGAAAAGGGAACCACAAGCATATGCAAGGCCAAAAAAAACTGTCCCCTTTGGGAGGAATCTCCTTTTGCAGGGGGTCTTGGAAAGCGTGCCCTGTCTCCGAATGATTTCGCCAAACGTCCTGAGAAATCACCGACCCAGGGTCTAGGCGAAGCTGGTCATTTGAGCCTCTTGTGAGCGTATTAAGGAGGCAAAGCTGCCCTCTTGAACAATTTGTAAACCTACAATATACAGGTAAGTCTATTTGCCCTCTGTTACCCTCTTTCCAACAATCATGGAAGTGCACAAAGGGGTTCCCCAAAAGGAAAATAGTCTTCCAAAGCTCTCCTGTCAACTTCCATGATTGTTGGAGGGAGGGTAACCACCTAAGTCGCCTTCTTGCCTTCTCAGTTCTGCCCTCTGTTAACCACTTAGACGATTTATCAACTTGCAACAGATTTGCTTTTTCCGGGGCAGCCGGTCCTTGTCGCACACATACTCCGCAAGCTTGGAGACCACCTCGAGGCATGGCTCGCTTGAGGCGAACATACCAACTTGAAACATCATTTGACCACGGGATCAGCTTCCACATATTTGGATCTGAAGTTCACTGGGGAACTCTGGACATCATTCAAGTGGTCTTCGTGTCCACCGTTTTGGAAGGCATTCCCTACTAAAGCGAGAGCAATCTGGTCATTTGGTGTTCCTTTAAAACCAACCCCCCCCCCCCAAGACGAGAAAGTACCTCCGAAAACGACACAATTGGTTGCTGATGTGGCTATGAGCTTTAATGAGGAACATGGTCCCCTACCAAAAATCACAGCCATGAGGCGAGGAGGACCTCCCCCACCAGGCAGCACGCCGCCGCGCCTCGCCGATCTTCTTCTGCATCGCTGGGGATTTCTGGCGGTCACAAACAAACACCCACGGGACGTTCAGACATTCACAGAAACCTTCAGTGTATCACATTGCTCCTGTGGTTGTCCAAAGGCTTTCCCGTAGTGAATGACAGTTCATTAGAACTAAAAATAATGTGTACATGTTTACTGTGTCTGATTGTATGTGTATATATGTTTATATACACACATGCCCATGTGTCTCAAGCATTGCGTCAAAATGATGTTCCCGTCTATGGAACCCTTCTTGGTTTCTGTTTGTGCTGCCGAAGGATCTCGAAAGGCTTCCACTTGACAACCCTCAAACCACCTACCCTTGAGGCATCATCACGAAGAGCCTGTCGCTTTGCCCTAAAAAAGGACAAATGTTTGCTTCCGGCTCGAATCATCTTCCCAACAAGACCTGATTCTGCCGGGGGGGAGGGTGAGACCGTTCCAAGGTCACTTATACATTTACCGGTCCCCGTGCATGTCTGCCTCCTGCTCGTAGCGGCGCAGAAGCTCGTTCGCCACCTATCAAAACTTCCGCAAGGCAATTGGAGAATTAGAGGCGGTCGTTCCCCTTGCTTGGGTTGTCCAAAATGGGAGGAGGTGTGGGTCAAAAGAAGTAACCAGAATATGGACCTTCGGGTGGTCGCCTCTCCATTTACCGGGGCAACCCATTTTGAGGGGAACAGATTTTTGGGGGCCCACTGCCAACCCGCAGGCCACCATGACAAAGGGATCGTCACAACCTCGCGTAAACCCGAATCGGCGATGCGGGTACCCCTCGGGATAAAAGAATTGAAGCAAGAGAAGAATCCAGAGTGTCGGCTTGGATGTCCAAGCGCTGAGATTCGGACCGCCCCCCCAAGTCTGAATTCCCCCCTTTTCCCCCCCCCCCCCCAGTGAATCAGGGCATGCAGTTGTAAAAGAACCGCCAACCTTCCCCTCCCAAGGATTGCCAAGTGCCTTCTTGTTCAGTGGACAGCACAGGAAAATGTACAGGACACGGGTCTTCAGATCATGGACCAAAATGCGAAAACCAAAAGGCCAGGCCGGCTTCGGGAACGCTCCTCAAGTCTGAAGCTTTTGTTTACCACTGGTACTGCTCCAAGCCCAAAAAGTGACGAATGTCCAGGAATAGGCCTCCAAGTCGGCTTTGGGAACTCACTTCCGTGGATTGGCCAGAACGGTCTGAAGCTGTTGCTTACCACTTTAAAGCGCACCCATTTGAGACCCAAGCGGGTGGTTGGGGGAGGTCCATCCAAGCTGAGTGCTCAGTATTCAGGGTGTGTTCTTGGCCACTCCACTCTTCTCAACACCTAGAGCAGTCTATCCATCGATGCCGTACCCGATTTAAGTCGTTCTATGGGCTTGAAGTCATGTAGGATTTGGGACTTAGAAGCCAGCAAGCCTTGCAAGAAAAAAGAGCATCTCGATCTTTTGTTGCCCAAGGTTGTCCCCAGAACGGCAGCTGTACCCCCCCCCCTCCCCGCCCCCTCCCCCCCTCCGGTTGACGTCTTACAGAAAAGAACCTTTCCTGCGGTTTTGCCACGAGAAGCTTAGAGCTGCCCGTTTTCAGATATGCTAAAAGTGAATAACTTTCAGTGGGTTAAATGGTAACTGGGACTCGCTAAACCCTAAAAACCAACACAGAGAAGGGGGTGGCTGGGAACCATCAGGGGGTTCTGGCAGTGAGATGTATCATGAAAACACGGCTTCCATAGTTTGACTTTTTCGAAGCCCCGAGAACCCCTCCGATGTGGATGCGATTGATCTGGAAAAGTGGCTCCAGGAATTTGGCTTTTCCTTTGTGGGGGGAAGAAGGAGGCAGAGTACCACAGACGATCAAAAACGCTGGACTCCACAGATGTGGGCGAGTTCCCACCCGAGCTGCCTAGATTCACAGCCCCCTCAGCTTATCTACGTCCAACAGCGAAAGCGAGGCATTCCTAAGCAGGCCGCCTCCTTTTTGTGCGCATCTGATACCCTGGCGAACAGGCGGTAGGGAGTGGGGAGTGGAGAGAAGGGAAGTCTTCTTCAGGTGGTCGGCGATGCAAGTTCACAAGTGAGTTGCAACCTGCGCAACATCAGTACAAAAGTAAGGCCGAATTTAAGACGAAATTAAGCCATGACCATAGGAGCAAAATGTTGGGTTCTTCTCTAGCCCCTCACACTGGTTCGAGTGGGACACACTCGCATCGGTTTAATTGATTGGCCATCCCAGTTGCTTCCAGTAGACATTCTGAGTTGGCAACTGCTTGCCCTTGCCCCACCGGCACTGGGTTGTGCATCCTTCCGAAGCGGCTGGTAAAACAGAGTTCCTCAAAGGATGCATCCAACAAAACCTACGTTGTACGCGGATCCTCTCCTTCTTTCAACTGGTATTTGGGTGATGTTCGACATGTCGGTGCGCAGAAATTTGGTGCCAGACAGCTGGGTGAGCTCAGGCTTCCCCCTAAAGCCAAACATCACCCACCAAAAGGAAAGCCTTTAAAAGGTGATGCTCCCAGAAAAAGAATCGGCAGGGGAGCGAGCTCCTGTTCCTCTCTCCGGCGACTGGCGCCTCTCTCTTCCGCCCCTCTCAGACATTGCTTAGCCTGCAACATCCCTGCCAACCCCCGGATCCGCCAGGGTTCCTATGCCCCCATGGCTTAAACATCTCTCCACCCAAGTGTGATGACCAAATCAATTGAGTCACCAAAAAGACAAATCCGGGTGCGCCCAAAATGCTTCCTTCCTTCTTCGCCCCAGGACCATAGACGATTGACAATAAATTTGTCACACAGCAAACCCTAAAAAAATCCATGACTCTATCCGTACTAGTCACTAGTCAACAGCTGAGTTTCTACCACGGCACACATGTTCCATCATATGTCAGCTTCTGCTTTGGCCCACTGACCTTTCCAGGGGCCCGAGCGGAAGCCCTCAATAGCTGTATGACCGAAGCACACAAAGGGAATGAACATTTGGTTGCCCTGTACTGTGTACCCCGGATTGATGCTTAAACCCCTGGTTGATGAATTGGGGGCGGGGTCCCCCCTTTCAGTACAAATCCCTCTCTTTTGTGGGTGAAGCGCCCTGTTTGTAGGATGCGTTTGTACATCTGGAGTTCCCATCCACCAACAAAAAGGGAACCCACCTCCCCACCCACGCGCGCAATCTCGCGCGAAGCTCGGCGCGTTCTCCGCGCCTGGCGTAGACGAAGTCCTTCTCGGATCCCCGCGTGACCAGCTGGCGCAGCAGCACACAGTCGTGCCTGGCGAAGGCATCCAAGGGCGAGAGAGGGTCGAAGTCTGGTTGTTAAACCAAAACGCAGAAAACGAGGGAATGAAGCAGATCTGAAACGGTTCAGGGCGAGAGAGGGTCGAAGTCTGGAAATGAAGGAACACCAACGGCCAAGGAAATGAAACAGATCTTCCAACATGTCCCAGTTAAAGATCACACCAAGAGGAAACTCATCCAATGACAGCCAGAAAATGATTCTTAAAGTTCAGGCCAGCTGAAAAGGCAAGCGAAACAAAACAAAGCACCCCAGAGGTGGCTTCTCAGGGCTGTGGGACCCGTTGGCTTTGGAGTCTGATCCACTGGTATATTCTATGTGAGCGCACGGGCTAAGCTGACTGTGGACAAACCTTCGGGTCACGATGGCATCCTTTCACGGGCCGGTTCTGCCGGTTGAGCAGGGGGAAGTGTCCAAAAAGATGGGTATGGATGTGCTGTGAAAATGCTTTTATGAGTTTTCACTCAAGAGGAGGGGAACGGTACTGTGGTCCTTGGATGGCTTCCTCACGTAGCTGTCAAAGCCTTCCGTTTGTAGGTAAGCGCTCATTTGGAGGCGTGTGTCAAGTAGTGACACCTCTCTCTTGTACTGTCTAAAGAGATGCAAGATGAAAAAGTCTCGCCGCGCTGTCCATTTTTTCTTGACACCTTAGCCCTTTTCAACTGTCGGTTCCGCCGTCAGAAGATCTCCGCAGCCCAAGGCCTCATGATTTCCAGCAAAACAAAATGGGGGGGGGGATTGAAGGCACCCTTGTCCCTATGCCACATGACTCTTCCCTGAAACAGGAGAGGAGGATTTTTGCGACGCAAACAAGAAGGCCAGACCATGGAGCCATGGCTTTTGACCCGAGGGAAAGAGTGTCACTTTCTGAAAGTCCAGGGTGATTTTGGGCCACCTGCAGTGTGTTTTAGCGGGTTGGGCGGATTCCGCATTAGGGAACGAGTTGAAAACCCCTGTAAGCTACCATGTGCGGCTGGTCTGGAAATATTTGGAATCCACTCGACAGGGTTTTGCGGAAGATACATCTAAAAGCACCGGAGTTAGAAGGGAATCCTGCACATCAGCAAATGTGACACTAAATTCGGCGTCGTGGTCAAAAACCCCTCTGGGCCACGGTCACGGTTCATTTGGGTGCAGCTCAAACTTTCAGAGCCAGGGGACGCAGGTTTGAGTCAACCTTTCCATGCACCGGGCAAGTTCCATTTTGGGTACCTGGACCCTCAAACTAGCCTTAAGAAGGGCAAATCACCACCCATAATTTTGGGGGCAACAAACAGGGTCCAGTTACCTATCTTTCAGCGTCACGCCCGTATGGGGAACCTTCATGGCTGTCTGGACTTCCGACACCCAACCCGTCCGCGGCTAAGCCGCCCCGTCCGTGCCTTCGCACTCCTTCATCCACATCGGCGCTTCCCAGCACAGTCCTGAATGAACTCTGCGGGACCACAAACATGCCCAACCCACCTGAGTCATTTTGAAAACCGATCGGTATTTGTCTGGTCTGCTCAAAAGCATGTGAAGTATTAAAAAGGCGGCGAAGGAACCCATTCATGGTTGGACCCCTTACTAACCTTCATCCACCCTCAGCTTTTGCGGGGACTTTTGAGCTCGTCCTCTTTATGTCCGTGCCACATCGACCATGGACTGATGTTTTCACGGAACACTAGGTGAGCCACGATCAAGAGTCTTCACTCTATGCAGGGGGGCCAGATCTTTGAAAGCAAAAAGTCCCCAGGCACAAGCCTGAGCCCCAAGCCCGGGGTTGAACAGGAACTCTGCCGTTTTTAAGGCCCACTTGAACTCTAAAAACTGTGGGTGTGTGTGGGGGTGCCACCCACAAAAAAAAAACTCTAAGATATCGTCGATTCAACTGCACGCCAAGGAGTCATCATGAAGCAGAGTCGAAAACCCGAATCAGCAACCTAATCGAAATCTGCGAAACCCCATGGCCGCATTCCTGTTTCAAGTTGCCCCAACATTCAAATTGGGGAGGGAGGTAGGCCATTGGATCATCTTGCAGCTTGGGTCCGAAATTCGTGGTCCCAAATCCAAAACAAAATCTCCCCGCCCCTGAGATTCGGGAAATCGCGAACTGGCACAAGGAGCTTGCGGCGGCTTGAACCGAGACCTCCAGTCGCCTGACAAAATTCATGGGGGGTATGGGTTCTATCTTGCAGCGACAATTGGGACGAGCGGCACATCACCAGAACTCACCAAACAAGACATGGAGCTCATTCCCAAACCAGAAAACGGAATCACTGGGGAAAGGAGAATCATGGGGTAATCGCTCGCTTGAAAGCCTCCAAATCGCAATTAATTGCATAAACCCAAGTTTATGAATATGGGGGATGTCCTTCTGTTTTTGCGTCCGGGGTTCATCATTGTTTGAGGGGTACACTCCCGTCAATAAGCAGCGGTGTACTACTCCGGGGCCAACATTAGTTTGAGACTCGCATCTTGGGCCTCCCCCTACAAGATCGCTGGGCCACCCCGGCATCATGCCAACAATCAGATTGTCCGGCTCAGCTTGCTTCGCCTGCTGATACCTCGGAACTTGGTGTCTGGCCAACTCTCCTTTACAAATACGCGAAGGGAGCGAAAACCAGGCAAAAAGTGATCGATGTTGCGCAAGGGGAAGCCACCAGGCACAAGAAGTGCGAAGGGAGAAGAAGGCAACATTTGCCGGTCAGCTGGAAGGTTCGGGAACCGCAACGTGGACCATGCTGGTGGCTCCCCCTGTTGCTTGCTTGGTTTCTGTTTAAACCCACTCCTATCAGGGGTACCCACAGGTAGCGTCTGGCTGACCACTCATGTGAATTATTTGGAGGTGTGGAGTTATATGCCATTTGGAGGTGCTATTGTGTTTTTCCCTTTTCGACGGCACGCTTGCTTGGTGGTTGGGAGGAAAGCCGCACTACTGCTTCTTGGTGGCGTCCAAGCATGAGGGCTCCGGCACGCACAAAAACGCCTCAGGTTTTGGGAACCCGAAGCCCGAGGGAGGGCGGCTCTCATGTTCGGACATCTCCCAGCGGCGGGGACCTCGGAATCCCCGGGCCGGCCCCCTGGTGGCATGGCACCAAGGGAAGGGCTGACTGAGCCGGGCCCCACCCATTTTACTTGCAGTGGGCATAGGAGAAGCTCGCAGTATCATGTTTGGCACAACCCAAGGACGACGTGAAACTCCTTTGGCTCTTGCAAAGGCTCATCAGCACATCCACCCAGTTAGACCGTGGTGAACACTTTCGGTCTACTTCGACCTTCTGTCGGGTGCCGTGTGTTAGGATTTGCATTCCACCCCATCCCCCACTTTCCCAACCGAAACCTTTCAACTGACACACATTTTTCCTCTGGGCTCCGTTCGGCTTCCCAGAGCCCAACACGAAAACGGGTGGCACCCGAAATCGGCTCAGGGAACCCAACCCGCTGCGTGTCTTGTCTTTTCCTCGAGGGGTACCCCCTTTCTTCGTAGAAGCCAAGAGGAAAACAGCAATCCAAGCCAAGCCGGGTCAAAAAAAAAAATGCCCCTCTCGTCTCTACCTAGAAAAGCAACACCGCCGCATATCCTGGCATAAGCTGCACCGGACCATATCGACCTGGCCGTTGGGCCCCCCTGCATGGTCTCCGCCTGTTGCCGAACGGAGTTGTCCGAGGTCTGCAGGCCCTGGCATTGGAAGAATCGGTGAGTTGGATCGGTGATTTGGCCGGTCAAAAATCGGGTAACCCCAAAATGGCAGCCGATCGGTAAATGGAAACAATGACAACCTGTGGTCCAATTCCTGGTGGTTTCATTTTGACCCATACCCATTTGGATTGGAAACCACCGATTCTTGGAAACCGATTTTAATTTGGATTGGAAGGCAATCCGCTTCCTTCTGCTTGGTGATTTGGAGCCCGGTGGTTTGGTGAAAGAGGGGGTTCCCATTTACCCTCTACAAGAACCAGGGACCCCTTCAAACTCCAAATCCAAACCACTGATTGGAACGCTGAAATCAAAGACTTTGCTCAGGGCCTCAAAAACGAAGTAGCCCAAAAAAGGAGAAGCGGCCGGGTTCGTTGGAGAGGTGGCCTTTGATTCGGGGCACGGCAAGGAAATCCCAGGCCAATGCCATGGGAACTCCATCAAATCGAAAAAGGGATCCTTACATTATACACCTAAACATTGCCTTGTAAATGGTGGTTTCCCTTTGTTTTGGTGGGAAAGGCCATGTTTCAAATGGGCAAAATGTATCTGTTAAGGAGCCCTGCGAAATAAGCACAAAAAAAGACAGGCAGAGAGTGGCCGAGGAGTGTCCAGCTGTTATCAGCTGGGGTCCAAAACATTCCCTCGTAACCTTTTGAACAGCCTTCAAATAAAGGCCATGTGCCGCAACAACGAGTATGTCAACGCCCAACATGTTGATGTCTCTTTTCCCACGGAAAAAATACTTTGGGATGCCATGCAATGCTTAACACCACCACGAAAAGGGCACAGAAAGTTGAGCTTTGTGTCAGAACCAAAACCTGAATACTAAGGGGGTCGACTGGTCGACCCCTGCAAAAAAAAGACACTAAGAACTCACCTCATCACTGCAAATAAAGCACATGTTTTCTGTGCCCTACTCACATGGTCTACCCAAACCGACTTTTTTTGATAGGTCCGGGAACCCAGGGAGCGAGAGAACCAAGAGAGCGAGTGTGTTCTTTCTCGGGATTCCCCCGTGTTTGGTGGTTGTCCAGGGAAACTAAGCTGCAAACAAAACGCCCCATACTGATGGACGAAATCCATTTCGCACCACCGTTCAGAAACCCTGGCATGAGTTGATTCCCTATAAATACCAACAAACGTCATGGTTTCAACCATGGCTCCAAAGTGGTGCCTAAGCGGATTTCGTCCGTCCACATGTCTTCCCACCGTCCCTTTGGCCTTGAGCAGCTCCACGAATCTGGTTCTGTCGACCATTTCGCCTGCAATCCAATCGAATCGATGCCCTGAGTTTTCACGGCAAGTGAGATCTTGTTTAGGGGATCCCCCAGAATGATGCTCTTTTCCTCTTGGTTTCCCTTCGTAAACACACACAAAACCAAAAAAACTCAAATCGGAAGTACTCTACCGCAGAATGGTAAAATCAAGCTACTCAGGAGCACTTTACGCTCCACAAAATCACGGTACTGGGAGGGGAAAAGGGTGGGCCAGATCCAGTGTTCTCCAAGCCAGTCTCGCAACAAATGCATTGTCAAATATGTCTGTCCAATTGGTGTGGTAGCAAAAGAACTCTGCTTTTTTCAGCCCCCTGCTCAAAAACAATCAAAACCAAAAAACTTGAAACCTGAAAACATGCCAACAACAGTGAAGCGCTCTTCTCAGCTGTTCGCCCCATTTTTCGCCGGATTTGGGAGCACAGCACTTCCTGAATGCTGAAATCCCTCCAAGGCGCGAAGAGAACACAAGACAAAAAAAGGGACCTCACACGATTGGACCCGCGTTGGATCAGCAAGTTGCTAAGGATAGCCGCTGGAAAGCCGCCGTAAGCGCCAACCCCTGGGCTATAACCCGGGTGGCCGGGACTCGGCCGAACCTCCAAGTCTCACGAAATTCCCCGCAGGGGAACTCAAGACATGTCTCCCATGGCTGAAAGGGATATGAAACTCTCGATGAAATCCCCAGAAAGACTCCCAGATCTCCCCTTCTGTTCATGGTGAATTTGTCAATGCCCCTTTTGAAGCTCCCCAAAAGGAGCGGAAAAGCAGCCTTTCATCCCTACCAACACAGGAATCATGTCTCATCAAGCAAGACGAACCTACTGGAGGGGGCGCGCAAAGTGAATAGCTGTCAAGTGACGCACAGGTCCGAGAGAAATGGGATACAGAAAGGTTCCTGAATTCGGCGACCAATGGACCACACCAGATATGTGTTGATAGCACCTCACATGGTTGCCTCCAATGCATATTCCAAGAGCACATGACGTGATCAGTCTGTTGGATGCAAATGCTTCAAAATGGTCCGCACGTAAAACCAAAAAAATGGAACCCCTTAATTGACCAGAACTTACCGCGAATGTGGTTGTAGTGTGAAAACGGGGCACTTGGTCCTTCTGCTTATGTCCTGAGTAGATAAAGCGGTCTCCCCTATTTCAATGGTAAATGAACCGGTCCAATACTGCCTTCCATCTAGTGGCTCACGTGTGCCATGGTCAAACAGCCCCAGGAACTTGCGGGTAGGGGCGGGCATCATGGTCATCGAAAACCGCAGGGAGAAACAACGACGCGCTCCCTGTATTTCCCCTTAGAACATCACCTGATCCAAAGGACACTCACTTGAGATGGCGCCCACAGGTGATGCTCCGCCCAAGTTAAGGAGCGCCCCAAACCGATGCACGTTCAGCTCTGATAAGATGGCTACAAATGTCCATACAAACACTTGTTGTATATCATACATGTATATAAAAAGCGTATATATAAATTTGGCCCCGTTTTGGATGCCCGATGAGAACGGGCCACTCTCCAACCATCAACCAATGCACTTGGCCAACCCTTTGCCCACGCGCAATGCGCTGTGCGCGTCGGCCTCGACGTATGGCTGGTGGAACCAAAACTGGACCACAACCTCACACCCTCGCTTGAACCCTAACAGCAAGCGGTGCAGGAAACCGATCCCAAAATCGACAGAATCAACGTGACACCGACCCTCTTCTCACAAATGTGCCCTCATACCTTTGTTAGTTTTACATCACGCGAATGCCAAATGAAGCAAAGAAACTGGCGTACTCGCCTGATCGTTGAATGCCGAAGACACACATGTGCATTTAGTGACTCTGTACACAACAGTTTGTGGTTGACACAAAATGACAGCTAAGCGCTGGAAGGCAGCAATTGAATCCTGAGGTCAGGGCAAGACCTTAGGAAGGTGTCTGATGGAATGTAGCCATGAAACACACCCTATGGCTCCGTTTTGGGGTGGACGAACCTCCATTTGCCAGCTATGTTGATGTTCACCAGGGTCACAGCCTTTTGACCCGCCACACACCGAAGGAGAGCTCAAGGACGAGTGCGGAGCTTCGGAGCTTAGGGGCCAGGGACCGCCGAAGCCTCGGCCCGAACCGATGGCCTCTGCCTCGCTTCGCCGTGAGAAAGTTGCACAGAGGCTCTCCGTTTTGAGCACCGGACGTGGGTTTGCTGGAGCAACTTGAGCTCACATCATAAAACGTGCCAAAGATGTCTGACGCCTGAAGGATCCTCCGGCCCTGTCAGACTGTCTGGCAGCGTGCAAAACGTTCACCTAGTTCCGTTCAGCTCAAAAAAGAGTTTGCATGTGCGTATAGTTGTACAAGAACTAATTCAGTTCAGTTCAGAAAAGAACTTGTGCAATTGTTTGTGCCCACAGCTGCTGTCTGTTTGGCTCCGCATAGATGCTCTGAATTACGCACTTTTGCTGAAGTTGCAGTGGGTTTCCCACCAGGAAGAGCCTCCATGAAGAAATTACAGAGCCGTGGTCAAGGCAAATGCATGGAGCCACCGTGAAGGGGGTATCAAGTCAGTGTTGTGAGATGACAGGAACTGGCTGGGTGGCTCACGTGCCTGCTTCTTCGCGATGTTTGCAAGCTGTGGCTGCCACTCGGTCGATGACGATGTTTCTTTGTTCCCTCCGATGGGGTGTTTCCGCGCGCTTTTCGCGTTTCGTTTCCCACTGTAAACAAGGGTTTCAGGGCCATTTTTGACGACCTGCGCGCGGGTTTGGAGCAGTGGGCGTATGTTGCGTTCACGGGCACACTTTCATGACTGAGCGCACGCCTGCCACATGATAAGCACCCACATTGACGCACGCATTATCATCATTGCGTGCATGCACACATTATCGTCATTGCACACATTATCATCATTGCGTGCGTGCCTGCCACATGATCAGCATCCACGTTCATGCACACATTATCATCATTGCACACATTATCATCGTTGCGTGCATGCGCGCATTATCATCATTGCACACATTATCATCATTGCGTACATGCCTGCCACATGATCAGCATCCACGTTCACGCGCACATTATCATCGTTGCGTGCATGCCTGCCACATGATCAGCATCCACGTTCACGCACACATTATCATCGTTGCCTGCATGTCTGCCACATGATCAGCATCCACGTTCACGCACGCATTATCATCATTGCGTGCATGCCTGCCACATGATCAGCGCCCACGTTCACGCACACATTATCATCGTTGCGTGCATGCCTGCCACATGATCAGCATCCACGTTCACGCACACATTATCATCGTTGCGTGCATGTCTGCCACATGATCAGCATCCACGTTCACGCACGCATTATCATCATTGCGTGCATGCCTGCCACATGATCAGCGCCCACGTTCACGCACACATTATCATCGTTGCGTGCATGCCTGCCACATGATCAGCATCCGCGTTCACGCACACATTATCATCATTGCGTGCATGCCTGCCACATGATCAGCATCCGCTTTCACGCACACATTATCATCATTGCGTGCATGCCTGCCACTTGATCAGCATCCACGTTCACGCACACATTATCATCATTGCCCCAAGGGCATATTTGAACATCGATGAAAACAAGCAGCGTCTGTGGGCGTAAAAACCCCAAGACGCATTGAACAGACAGAAAACTCTGGACCGAAAAACCGCGCGGCGAGAGCCCATCGAAGCGTTGTTGTTTGAGCGAATATTGCTCTTGACAGCTTTCCTTTATCTGCGTGTTGGCTTACTCACGTGAGGAAGCCTCAAACAGTCGGCTGCAATGCCTATTCTCAATGTGTGTGCGTGTGTGTGTGTGTATCTTTCGTGTCTGCGTCTGCGTGTCTGCGTCTATGGTTGTTTTCTGTGTGTATCTGTGTCTGTGACTGTGTTTGCGCCTCTTTCTTTTTGTTTCTCTTCTTTCTTCTTTCTTTCTTTCTTTCTTTCTTTCTTTCTTTCTTTCTTTCTTTCTTTCTTTCTTTCTTTCTTTCTTTCTTTCTTTCTTTCTTTCTTTCTTTCTTTCTTTCTTTCTTTCTTTCTTTCTTTCTTTCTTTCTTTCTTTCTTTCTTTCTATCTTTCTCTTTCTATCTTTCTCTTTCCATCTTTCTCTTTCTTTCATTTTTGTATATTATTTATTTATTTATCTCTTTCTTTCTTTCTTTCTTTCTTTCTGTCTTTCTTTCTTTCTTTTTTTATTTATTTCTTTCTTTCTTTCTTTTTTTCTTTCTTTCTTTCTTTCTTTCTTCCTTTCTTTCATTTTTTATTTCTTTCTTTCTTTCCTTCTTTCTCTTTCTTTCTTTCATTTTTTTTATATTATTTATGTCTTTATTTATTTCTTTCTTTCTTTCTGTCTTTTTTTCTTTCTTTCCTTCCTTCCTTCCTTCCTTCCTTCCTTCCTTCCTTTCTTTCTTTCTTTCTTTCTTTCTTTCTTCTTTTCTTTCTTTCTTTCTTTGTTTCTTTCCCTTTTTTTCTTTCTTTTTTTCTTTCTTTCTTTCTTTCTTTCTTTCTTTCTTTCTTTCTTTCTTTCTTTCTTTCTTTCTTTCTTTCTTTCTTTCTTTCTTTCTTTCTTTCTTTCTTTCTTTCTCCCTCCCTCCCTCCCTCCCTCCCTCCCTCCCTTCCTTCCTTCCTTCCTTCCTTCCTTCCTTCCCGTTTTTCTTCCTTCCTTCCTTCCTTCCTTCCTTCCTGTCTTGCTTTCTTTCTTTCTTTTCTGTTTTTTCTTTTCTTTTCTTCCCTTCACTTCCCTTCCCTGCTCTTTCTTTTCTTTTCTTTTTGTTTCTTTTCACTGTGCCTGCTCGGCACTCCTAAAAGTGCCTGCTCGGCACTGCCCAGAAAAAACCGCCCCCCAACGCCAGACCCGCGGAGTTGTGCTTCTTCGCCAGGATGTCCGACCTCACACGCACGGCAGCCTGACAGGAAAAAAAACTCTGGGGGGAAGGGCACTTCCTGGGGGGCTGAACCACATGCCGATGCCAAACTCATGCAAAATCGTTCCACATGCAAAACCGCGCAAGAAAACAAGCTGTTCCACATGTCATGTCAAAATCATGTCAAAATCATGTAAAAACAGCGCCATGCAAAAATCATGCCAAAATCAAGCAAAATCATGCCATGCCAAAACCATGCAAAATCGTGCAAAACAAGCTATTCTCCCCGTCCGTAACTGCACATACGGCCTGGGAGAATGTGAGTCGCCAGGCAAAATCGTGCGAAACAAGCTATTCTCCCAGTCCATCGTAGATGCCTGGGAGAATGCGGGAGGTACGGCGCAGCCAAACAAAATAAGACTGGCCCCGTAAAAAAAGGAATGGCAAGTTGGGCGAGACAACGACAACAGATCATAGAGACCGCGGACGGCGGCGCCCGGGCTTGCGCGGGGGCGGATGGGCCGTCGCGCTGTGCGGCGGACCGAAGGCCTACGCGCTGCTCTCCCGCGCGGACGGGCAGCTGACCCGGGCGGGGCAGCACTACAACTCTCACCTGGGCCTGCGGCCTCCCAGCAGACTTCGATACAACCAGCCACAACCGCGAGGCCCCAAACAACTACATTCGGAGAGGACCGGCTGACCAAGCTGGGCAAGGGCTTCTTCCGCGACCTACAAGCGCCTGGTCCACGCGCCAGTGGTCATCCGTGGCAGGAGGCGCAGGCGGAACGCCGGGGCGGGACGGGGCTATGACGAGGCACCCGGTTCAGGAGCAGGTGGCGGGTCAGGCACAAGTCGAGGCCTCGCTGGGCGACCCCGCCCAATCCTGCAGCTCTCGGACCCAAATGGAGACGCTCCTGCGCCAGCGCATAAGAAGCCTAAGCGTGAGCTTCCAGTTGCCGCTCTGTGTGGCTGCTGGGCACTGACTGCCTGCTGACGCAGTGGCTGCCAAACGCTCTCGGACGGCACTGCCTGGTGACAACTCCCGCTGCTTGCTGGCCTGCCGGGCACCGGAAAGACACACCCTCTCTCTTTAGAGGGGGTTTCCCAAATGGACTCTATTCTACCTGACAGGCTCCTGGCAATAACGACCCCTAGATATGCTTGCAAAATGCCCCGCAGCTGCGTTTCTGCAAGGCGAGCTAAAAAAACAGTGAAAAAAAGAAAGAAAGTCAGCCAAACCAGCCAGAAAGCCAGCCAGAAAGCCAGCCAGAAAGCCAGCCAAGCCAGCCAGCCAGCCAGAAGCCAACCAAACCTCTTTTTTTGCTAGCCAAAGACCAGCCAGAACCAGCCAAACAGCCAGAAGCCAACCAAACCCAGCCAGAGGCCAAAAACCAGCCAGCGCAACCAGCCAGAAGCCAGCCAAACCCAGCCAGAAGCCAGCCAAAAAGCCAGCCAGGTTTCCTTTCAGCGGCCTCGCCTTGCAGAAACAAAGGCAGCTGCGGGGCATTTTGCCAAACCGCATATCTAGGAGTCGTTATGTTGCAGCCACACCTAAAGACGAGCAACACCAGCTACGCGACGGCGCGGCACGACGCGCAGTACTTCTCCAGCTTGCTGAGCTTGTTCTCCCCCACAACCTCTCGGGTCTGCCGCATCCCGCTGACCAGGGCACGTCCTTCATTGACCCCAAGTCGATCAAGATCGCCTTCCGCGTTAGGAACACGGACGGCACCAACCCGCTGGCCCCAGCCACGCCCAAAGTAGTAAGGAAAGGCAGCTTATAGGGACCAACTAATTTTCGTTTTTTTGCAAAAAACCCGCAAAAACTGCATAATTTTCCAGCTGAACTTATCACCAGCGATGTCACCGCTTCGTCACCGCTCCGTTTTTGGTGCAAAAAGCGCTCAAAACGGCCAACTCCGAAAAGTTTGTTTTTTCGTGTCAAACGTCAAAAGTGGTTCATGAATGGGCAAGGTTGCCTCATGAATGCCCCGCAGGTCATAACCACTGAGACAAGTGTCCTATAAAACTATGCACACAATGCATAGCTTCACCGGTCAATTCGTCATGAGGCCGAGGTGTCCCAAGCGTTTTGTCCGACGCCATCGGTCACTTCATCAGAGGTCTCATACTTTCCCTCACTTCACATACAGCTAAGGGCTGTTGCGATATTTATTTATACAAACCTGCTGCGAAGACCCCGAATGACCCATAGCGACTCAAGGGAGGGCGTGTTGCGAAAGTACAACGCCCCAGCGATACAAGTACGTAACGACTACTCCTAAGAAAACATGTTTGAAGGACCTGTCACGGGCAACATCCCGGAGGTCCTGGAACAACGGAGAGGTAACTGACGGCACGCACGTCACCGCAGGGCAGCTGGCCCTCGCTCTGACGCCCTACGCCCAAGTAACTGACCTGGCGGTGAACACGGCAGCCTCCGGCAACAACGCGGCGGCCATCCAGTCCCTGGACGACCGAGTCACCGCCGAGCTGGCCTCAAAGCTGGACAGCAGCGCGCTGGCGCCGGCAATCGCGCCCCTGGCCACGGCGGCGGCCCTGGCCACCACGGACGGACAGGTGGCCGCGCACGGAAGCAGCATCGCAGCGCTGCAGAGCTCGCTGACCACGGGTCTCTCCAACAAGGCAGACCAGTCGGCCTTCGACGTGCTGGAGGGCGTGGTGGCCACGAAGAGCACCCCGGACGGCGTGGACCTGAAGCTGTCCAACTACAGCACCACGGCGGCCATGAACGGCTCCATCGCCTCGGCCAACAACGCCACGCTGGCCACGGTGGCGGCCAACTGCGGCAGCGCAGATATTCGGCGTGGATCTCATCGATGAGACGCCGGTGGTACAGACGCTCGGCCTCAAGCAGCGCATCCTCGCGAGGCCGCGTGGGAGGCCGCTGGGCCATCAGAGCAGCCGCAAGGCAGGGAGTGTCCTCGCCCACCCACGCAGCGGGCTTCTCCAGAAGCCATGCCTGCACGCACCGGAAGGCCATCGAGGAAGTCATCTTGAGCAGCTGCGCGGGATTTTTGGCACCATTCAAGCATTGGGCGGACTGTTTTAGCCCTCGACGTATCGCCAGAGCCTGTCCAAATTGCCCTCAGCCCGCTCCGCCCGACGACGGAGAATGTACTGCTCTCCCGCGCGGCGTACGTTCTCCTCCTCGAGGAGCTCGATGCGGCGCCACTGGTGCGAGCGCTCGGCCTCAAGCAGCGCATCCTCGCGAGGTCGCATGGGAGGCCGCTGGGCCATCAGAGCGGCCGCAAGGCTGGGAGCGTCCTCGCCCACCCACGCAGCGGGCTTCTCCAGAAGCCATGCCTGCACGCATCGGAAGGCCGCTGAGGAAGTCATCTTGAGCAGCTGCGGCGGATCGAATAAGCATTATCGAGAAAGCGAGAAAGCGAGAAAACGAGAGCTCGGGGTCTTTTTTTCGGTTCCGACAGTCTACGCCCAGCATCGGCTCAGCCGCAGCGGCAGTGTCGGAGCGGGCCCCAGAGGCGGGGGGCCCCACGAGGAACTCCATCACGAGGTCGAAGGGCGCGGAGCCTGGCGGAGCGTAAGCGGCCAGTGTCCCAGCGGGCGCGAGTTGTGAGTGTCGAGGCCGTAGACCTTGTCGTTGAAGGGTGAGAGGGACTTCTCCTCGACGGTCTCCACGGCGATCTCGCGCGCGCGGCTGCGCAGCTGCGCGAAGGCCGACGTTGGTCACCGCCTTCTTTGGCACGCCCTTGATCTTGCGCTTCTCCTTGCGCGCGCCGTCGGGCTGGACCGTGAGGATGCTGTACATCTTGGAGCGCAGGCCGACGTACTCCAGGATCCTGGCGGGGAAGGTCTCGTCGCCGAGCTTGCCCAGCTGGCCCACCTCGATGGCCTTGGCGCGCGCCGCTGCCGAGAGCGCGCTCAGGTCCCTCTCCGAACCTCAGCGGGCCCAGGACTCGGAGGCTGAGGTGGCTGTAGTCGCCCTGCTTGATCGCGGCCTGCAGGGCGCACCAGCCGCTGAGGGGCCTTGGCGCGGCCTTGGCCTTGGCCTTGGGTTTGGCTTTGGCGCGGCCTTGGCCATGGGCATGGGCCTCTCGCCGTCGCTTCCTTCTGCCTCGCTCTCGGTGCCATCGCCGAGCTCTTCGCGCGGCGCCCTGCAGACAGGAGAGCCCATGGTGGCGATGTAGCGCAGCAGGAAGTGGAAGTCGTAGCCGCCCCCGTTGCGAAAGACCACTGGGATGGTCTTGGGAGTCTGGGCCGCAATGTTGCAGGAGTGGCACAGCGCACCGAGATACTGCCCGGCGCCGTGGCAGCGGTGGAGCTTCTTCTCTGAGCCCTCAAGGTCGAAGGACGCGAGGCACTCCCTGCAGTGAGTGGCGGCCCTGTGCTCCAGCTCCTCCCGCCGGGTCATGCTGACGGGCCGAGTTCGGCGTCTCCAGGTGAGGTAGTGGTCGGCCAGCTTGAGAAGGTCGTCAGCATGGCGCGGACGGCGTGGTACTTGTCGCTGTCCCGCTCGTGGTGCGTGAGCCTCAGCCTCAGCTCCTCGGGTGGCACGTAGCCGCAGCGCCCGACGGCGACGTAGCAGGAAGAAGCCGCGACGGTCTGGCGCGCTGGCTGCTGCTGCGCTATGTGGACCGTCGGGGCGGGCGTGCTGTAGACCTCGAGGTCCGCGTAGCACGTGAGGGGCGCGAGCTCTGCGGAGGCCTTGCCCCTGTACCGCAGCAAGCTCTTCTCGGGCCCCCGGGCAGTGGGACTTTCCGATCTCTCGATAGCACTGGGCGGCGCGGTGGCGCTGCCACGAGGCCTTCGTTGGTGGGCGTGGCTCCCAGGGTCAGCCCCTGTCTGCTGGCCAGCGCCTGGAAGTTGTGGATCAGGCTGTAGTGGCCACTGTGCAGGAGAAGCAGCACGGTGTGCTGGACGACGCCCGTGCCGCTCGGGGCGCGCTGCTGGAGGATGTGGTAGTACTCCTGCCCGTCCGCCCACAGGGTTTGCTGCCACACGAAGACGAAGACCTCCACCCGCCCGGCGTTGCGGAGCTCGAAGGCCTCGATGTCGTCGAAGCCCACGGGGCGGTCCGTCGGCAGGCCAGAGAAGTCCACCCCCGCGTCGGCCAGAGCAGGCTGCCAGCCCGCAAAAATAGTAAAAGGAGAATTCAAAGAATTATTCTTTCTACTATTTTTTTCCAACAGCAACACAACAAACAGAAAACAAAATCCAGAACAACAAGCAAACAAAATAAATAATCACAACCACCAACAAAAATATTTAATCACAGCATGCAACATTAAATAATTCAATCAAGCATACCAACAAAACAGCAACACTCTAAATCATCAAAGAACCCCAACTCAAAAACACACATCAACAAAAAAGAAAGCAACATACAAACAAAAAATATCAGAAGAGTATCAAACAAAATAAAAACAAACAGCCAAAGCACGAAAAAATTGAAGAAGCATACCAAGTCTAAACAACGCACTTTGAAAGAGACAAGCAAATTAGGAAAATATAATAATTCAATCTTTACAAACGATAAATATATTACAATTATAACATATAAGATTTTACATGTGATAATCATAGTATGAGTTCAACTTTATTCTAATTAATTTAAAAATTCTCTTTCAATTCGTTTCATTATTTTATCAACTGTTTGTTCATTATAAAGTTTTTCCTATTTCTTTTATAAACACCTTTATTACACGAATTGCATGTCTTGCTGTGTATCTAAGTTCATCTAAATCATACTCACAACTTAAAAAATCAAAGTCATTGTCATTCCGTGCTTCATATTTTAAACGTTTAATACTAAAAGACATGTTGTATAATCTTTTTACCATTCCATAATACTTATAAATAAATCCATCCACATGTCCATTATCTAATACATCATCAAATTCTTTTTCAGTAAAGAACTTATTCATTTCAATAAACGCAAATATGTCTAAATCATCATCAAGAGTTTCAGCATTTCTATTATCAATATCCTCGTTATTCATATAATCAATTTTGTTTATAATTCTATTGCAATTATTGCATATCATATATTGACAAATATTATTACTAACACCATCTATAAAACCCTGTTGAATTGTTAACTTTAGCATCTCACAGTCTTTACATTTGTAATTAATAAACTTTTGTTTCAATATATTTTTAACATCAATATTTTCATGGACAGTATCATTAAATTCGCTATACACATTTTCTATATAACTATATTCTCCATATTCACTTTCTGCATCACTCATTACTATCTTAATATATTAAGTCAATATTTCTTTAAGTCGTTTTCAAATTAATTTATTTTATAATGGCCGTAAGCAAGTGAGTTTATATTATCTATCCAATATTTTTTGTTTTCATAACTACTAAGAGCAATTTTTTTAGTTGTTATACTAAAAATTCTGTGGTTTTTACTTCTAATACTATTAAATGACTTATGTATAACCTCATTTTAAAACCGTCTCAAACTCTTCATATTTCATTTGACGTCTTACTGTGCCTTGCGCTATGCCCTTACATTTCTTATATTTTTTATCATCACCATAAACTGAGTAAGCATAGCATTTAGGACGAAGAGCTATAAACCCTGTTATTATTTTACTTTTTACTTCATCCTTAAATTTACCTAATACTTTCTTGTTATTCTCATCATAACATTTATGTTCCTTAGGATAATCTGAAAAATCTATTTCTTTTTTAATTGTATTCAGGTCTTCATAAATGTCAGTGGCTTTAGTATGAAATACAAAACTGTCAGTATCAGTATATACCATTTTAATATTATCTCCATATTTAGGCTTCATAACGTCATAATAAAATTTATACATGTGTTGCTTACTCAAATCTAAAATACTCATCCCAATAAATATAGGTTTGTCTAGTTTCAACTTTGTTTTTTGCTTTTCAACTCCAACCAAATTTTCATTAATGATATGACTATGTTTGAAGTTAGGATTACTTACACTTCATATATCTAGTTTCATACTTCAAAGTCTAAATGTTTTCGCTTATCCTCCATTGTTTTTCCAAATATGGCATTGTTCATCAATTTGTAAACATCTTTCTCAAAATCATTTCTAGCATTCTTCCTCTTCTCAGTGTTAAACTCAATGTAAGGTTTTAAAACTTCTTTTTGTTCAAATTTAATTGCTCTATGAATTTTCTTAAGTTTTAACCCCTGCTTCAAATAAAATTGTAAGGTTCTTATATGGATTACATATTTTTCTTTATCATTTAAATTCAATACTAATTTATTTGTTTTCTCATCCGTAGGTTTTTTATGATTTAAAAATTCATAAATTTCAATTTGTTTATCTGACAGCATGTTGGCTTTAACATTCATAACCTCAGGTGCCATTGGATAGTCATTGTGTAAATCGTGCAATTCTTTAGGATATTCTAAATCCACTTCTAGAATATATCCAATATTATTATTCTTATAATTAATAATGTCTTCTTCTTTTAATGTATCATCCCATTTTAGATTTTTATATGGCAGTTTTTGTATCATGCTTAACCCGTACAAATTATTAGCATCAAAATAGTTAATATAACTACTTTCTTTATTTTTATCATATTCTTCTCCCATGTATTTATTATTTGCTTCAACTTTTTTAGTAGAAACCATACACATCCCGCCTCTAAGTCCCGCTTCTATCATTTCATACATTTCTCGGTCATATATTAAATCAATCTCTACACCAGTCATTTAAGCATAGCATCAAAAGCAAAGTTAGGCAATGTATAATAATAAGCAGGGTCCAATCCATAATATTTCATACATACATCTCTAAAATTTTCGAAAATGTCAGTCAATAATAATACATCAGTTTTCAAATATAAATCATGGCATTCACCCATATTCTTAATGTCAAAATGCTTCCATATAATTTTTGCCCTTTCATAGTCGTTAACACTTATACCTTCTTCACTCAACTGACTATAAAAATCATCCTTACTCGGTAATTGCTCATCATCAAATTTATCAAATGAATTCATGTAGTCATAAGGATAAACGCCTTTATCAGTTAATAAATCTAGACATTTCTCACTCTTAATCACATCATTTTTACTACTGAACCTAAAATTATCTTTCCAGTTTTCACGCAATAACCATTTACTTTTATCTTCTTCATCTGTATTATCATACTTACTCATTGAAACTAACTTATCTAATGAAGCAGTTAAAAACCCAAAAGTGTCTTTAACACTCAAACTTTCAAAACTGATATTAATAAATTTTTCACTGTTCTGAGCGATGACACCTATTTTACTGTTGTTACTTAATTTATCAGCATTTTGAATAATTAAATGACCGTCATAATTTTTCATGTTATGAAAGAATACTGGAATTTTAAAATATCTATTACAAAAATTAAGATTGCAAACATTATGAGCACAACCTCTATACTTACCTGTAAAATGACAATGGTCTCTAACTTTTCTACATTTCTCTGCTTCCTTGGCATTCTTATAGTTCATTCTAAACTTATCTCCACAAATAAAGCAGTTTTTAGCATGTTTAAAATCTTCTTTGTCTTCATCAGTCGCGTAGTCACGCGAGGCTCTGCCGAGCGTCATGTCTATTTTTTCGTGTTCTCCCATCTTCTCCTTTACTTCTGCCCTAATCTCATTAAGTTTTTGACAAAACACATCAACAGCATCTTTACCACGATACATAAATTCATAATTTTTATTATCAACAGCATTAACCATATTAAGCATAAAACCACATGGTTTATGCTCTTGATAAGAAAAAGTGTTTTTATCTTCATCTTCATCAGGTTTTTTCAGTTCCTCTGTCAAACATTCAAAATCAGCATATACAACAAAAGGACATCTTAACTTTGTGAAGTGATGCTTAAAACTAACTTTCTCATAAGGCTTAGGCATTACTATTTGTTGACCATCAACTTCCATGCATCTAAATCCATGATTACAATATTTACAAAAATAGGACTTACCATTATGATTACTTTTTTGATTATTAATAAGTCTGCTCAAACTTTTTATATACACATAATGACTGCAATCCTCATCATCAACTCTTAATAAATCAAAATGAAAAGAAGCATCTGTATTTTTCAATTTTCTACTAATAACAATTTGTTCATTATCATCAATTTCATAAACATTAATGGATATTGATTTATTATTTTCTTCAAATATATCTATATCATTATTATTAGCAGGAAAACTCACACCATCAAAAATCAAATCACTTTCTATCTTCTTGTAATGAAACATCTTTTCAGGGTGTGCTTTATCACAAATTTTACAATATCCACACTCAATAGAATATTTAAAACACTTGTCATCTTGATTTTTAATATTGATACATGCCTTTTTCTTTTTAATCCATTCTGGAAGTTCAATATATTTGCCAGCTCTAGTCGGATTATATTTATTATACATGATATGAATATTATTAATATTGCTAATTATTAATCCTGACTGATACAAAGCCATATCTAAAATTCTTGTTTCAACATCAGGTCTCATTCTTTTCAAAGCATTCCTTAAATCCTCTTCATTTACAATAGTGTACGACCTTGTCCTAACTGTTACGTTTCTCTCCTCATCAAATAAGTTCATAACTTTCATATTTATTGTAGCATTAAGTTTCATTCCTCTATTCTCTTTCAAGTATTCATTAAGTTTGTCAAATTGATAATTAAAATAAGTCAATCCGTTCAACTCTTTTAAATGAATGTTTGAAATTGTGTAGGCGTTGGCATATGCTCTAAAGGCGCTTCTTTCTTCTGTTATTACTGCTTTTTTCTTAATAGCATGTTTTAAAACCGTTCTTGCTCCTACTCTTTCTCTGATTTGATTTGCTTTGTAGTCATTAGTTTTCTTTACTGCTTCAAGTCTCTTACTCAATCTATTGCTTATTGGTTTTTCTGGATTATATCTATACTGATTGTTTCCTATAATTATGGTTTTAAGTTTTTTACCTTTATTATTTACTTTGTATTCTCCTAAATTTTCTTTAAGAAGATACTTAACTATTTTAGTGTTTTCATCTGGCGGTAAATCTCTATTCATATTATTATCTATATAATTTAATTATGGTTTTTCTCTTTAAGTCTTTTTAAAGTCAAAAAATTCTAAGAACTAACACTAATTATCAGTCTAAATTATTATTTTTAATTTTCAATTTTCAATTAGTAATAATTCATGGCGCAAATAATGCTTTTTCAATCCTTCCAAGACATAGTATGTTTGTAATGTTATATATTTTTCTATCTTTTCTATTTTGTATTTCCTTTCTGTCCACTTTGGGTTGGTTTCTTTCCTCGATGTGTAATTACTTTTTCCTTTTTGGTATATTTTCACTGTGTCTGAAACTGATAATTTAGGATATTTCCTCATATGCTTTTGCTTCAGTGTAAGGTTTGCTTTTACATTTGCTCTACTGTCATCATCATGCGCTTCATTTGGTTTCATTCCAGTTGATGAGTGAATAGCGCTATTATATTTCTTTAATGTAGGTTTCAACATATCAGTCCATCTACCTTTAGTAAAGTGTATTCTGTCTCCTATTCCTTTTTTCATCGTTCTAATCAATCTCTCCACAATATTGGCATGTGTTAGCGTTGTTTTATGTATTATACCTAAATCATCTAAATATTTCTTTACTTCTGCTTTAAATGCTCCATCATCATCAGAAAAGATTTCCACAGGCTCACCCATAACTTTAAATGCTTCTTTCAAACCTTTCAAAACATTTGGACTGTCTCTTTGAAACATTGGATACACAAAACCTAATTTACTGAAAGCATCTATTACAATCAATGCATAGCGTTCTTCATCTTCTTTCTTAAATATTTTCATATCCATAATATCTACTTGAAATTCTGCTCTGGCATATGGCACTAAGAAACTGTTATAATTCTGATACGGCTTTAATTGCTTGTTAGGTTGCTTCTTCAACCACTTTGCCACTTCTTCTAATGTTACACTTGCTCCTTTCTCTTTTGATTGATTGTATAAGCTTTGTTTAGAACCATAACCTGTTTCTAAATCATAGTAGATATTGCTCATTATCTCCTCATTACTTAGTTTACTCATATATTGAAATTGGATTATATTAATTAAATTAAAATTAAATTAATATTATCCAATTAGACTTTACTTTTAGTACTCTGGCACTTTCTACTTTTTTCATGTCTTGATTTGTTAGAACTGTTGGCCATTGATTTCCCACAAATATTACATGTATAAGGTTTATTAAGTTTTTCTTGAAAGTATTTTTTATGATAATCCTTTTGATATTGTTTCTCTTTATTTTCTTTTGTTTCTTCGCTATCAGTAGGACTTGGCAACACATCAGCATCTGAACTTTTATAATGTCTTTCAATGTCATCAGCAAAACTACTATTCATAAATAACATATTCATACATTATAATCATCTTCATCATGTATTCCTCCTAACAATCTATCGCTTCCATCATCTGAGTGTCTGCTATAGAATGGCATTTATCTTATAGAATAAAGTCGCTATTTCTTTAAGGCATTTTTACAAATTCTGGTATTTTAATTTTTATTTTATTTTTTATTTTTTTATTTTTTTATTTTCTATTATTTATTATTATTTATGATTATTATTATTATTTTAGATTTTGTTTTTCTTTGTTCTTATCTTTATCCTTATCTTCATCTTCACTTTCAGCATCAGTAGGGACAGGAATGTCAGTCAACGGTGCTACTTCATAATTAACAGTTTCTTCTGATGACGCCTCGCCAGAGGCTCGCGAGCTTCGCGACGATGATGAATTAACAGTATGTGTTGAAGAACTATTAACAGTGATAGGTGGAGAACTATTAACGCTAACAGGCGGGGAAGTGTTTAACTCAATTTCTTGACTAACATTTGTATTCAACCAATTCATTATAGCAGTTGCTATATCGTATGATGTTACTAATGAATTCATTGTTAAATTAACTAATAACTCAGAACCTTGAATTGTAGTTAATGTAGTGTGATATGTTAAATGTGCTACTATTTGTCCTATACTAAAACCCGTCCTCAACATAAATTCTATAATCCTCATCAAAATAAATAATTTCTTTCTATATTTATCAATATCATCATCCTTTTTATCATCATCATCATCATCGTCGTCATCATATAAATCAGGGTCATATGTAAATGCTAATGCTTCTGCTTCAGCCTTGGTTATCAGTTTGCTTTTGAAACTCTTTGAAGAACCGCCTAATATTTTTGTCTCATCATCAAAATTATAAGTTTGTGTCGCTTTATCATTTGGTAGGTCTGTTTGTGTTGCCTTGTTTTCTTTGTTAAGCGTTTGTGTTGCCTTGTCTGCCATCATAACTTGAGCGTTCATATATCTTTCTTTATTTTTATAATTCATTAAATCCATTTTATCAAAATCAAAATTATTCAATAACATATATTTTTTGTATTTCTTCAATATAACTGTTGTTTTCATTTTGCTTGTGATTGCTTGTTTAAGCATTTCATCATATGTAGGGTGTTTCCTTAACTCTTGCTTGTGGTTGTTAATCATTTTATATAATTATTGATAAATTATGTAAAATTATCTATTTTTCCTTTGTTGCCTTGCCTTTTCCTTTCATATCTTTCCAATCGTTCAGTCTTTTTCTTAACAATTCATCATTTACTTCTGTTGTCCATTTTCCGCTGTTTATAAGCTTCTCCACCAGTCCAACTAAATAAGTTCTACCTGTTTCCTTTTTACCTTTCCCCTTTTTCTTTGTGTTTGAATATTGTTGTTCCTGTTCTTCAGTAAGTCCTGTTCCTCTTAAATGTAATTGAAATAATATGTCTTCTTCTTTTACTGTGCTTCCCTTCCAATGGTTTATATCAGTTGAATAGTCAATAGTTTCCTTATGTGTTCTTGTTTGTCTTGCTGGTAATGTGGATGAACTGCCAGCGGTGTCCATTTTTTGCTCTATTCTTTTTTCTGCTTCTTCTATTTCTATTGGTTCAGGACTGTCTTTATCTTCGTCAATAAATCGCTTAAGTTTCAATCTTACTCTTGCTTTTTGTAAATTTGAAACTCTTTTTGGTTCAGGACTGTCTTTATCTTCATCAATAAATCGTTTCAATTGCAATCTTGCTCTTGCTTTTTGTAAATTTGAAACTCTTTTTGGTTGTAAATCTTCCAATGGCGGTAAATCATCACTTGACTTTGCGGTTGCTACTGACTGCCAGTCATCTTCATCTAATTGTCTTGCCCGTTGTGCTCGTTGGTGTAGGTCTGCTATTTGTTCACTACTAAGTCTTTTTGAAATTTGACTGATTTGTCGTTCGTGTTGTTCCTCTGCATCATCCATTGTGGCACTTAGTGTTTGTATTGAACCGTCTCTTAAATCATCCATTTCATCATCCCTTGCCATATCAAAATATTTTGTTTGATTTTCTCCATCTAACATTTTTTTAAAGTGTTGTTGTCTCAAATCTACTGTATTATTATCATAAACTGTCCCCAATGGACTATCACGAAAATAATAAGCGTTTCTGTCTATTACATCTCTTATATTCGTATTTTTAAATTCTTCCTTTGTAATTTCCTTGATGAGTTCATTGTAAGACGGTCTTAATCTTAACTGTGATTTTAATGTTTTCATCTGTGCATTGTCTAATCTCATTAGTATATTAAATTAATTAGATTATATTTATTAATCTAATTAATTAATTTAATTATTTTTTTCAAAATCAAAATCTTGTCTTAATTGATTGATTATTCCTTTCTTCTTCTTAATCATTTCTGAATAGGATTTACCTGTTTCACTTGATGGGTGATGTCTCAATTTTTCACTTTCCAACCTTTGGATTTCATTAAAATACGCCTGTGCTTCTTCTTGATATCTTCTTTTATTTTGAAATACAGCATAATCTTTTTTAGCGCTATGACGTTCTAATTGTTCTTGTAATTCTTTCAAATATGTGTAATTAGGTTGGTGTGCCTTGTTGTCTCCTTCATAATAGTAATGTTGAGTTGATTTATATTTATTCTTCTTTTTTGGTTTGTTTGTTTCAAAAACTGCTTTTCTATCAATAACATCACTGATATTCGGTTTGTCTTTATTTTGTGGTTCTGTTATTCTATTTACAACGTTGTCATAAATTTCTCTACGACGCATAAGCAATTGTTTCTTATCAATAATCATTATATAATAATAATTAGATTAAATAATTTTATTTGCTAAATTATTAATTTTCTGTTTATTTTTATTATCTCTCTCTACCTTCATATTATTGTAACGGTCTTTTGCAGTTTCAAATACTTTATAAGCAGTTGTTTCTAAATGTTTTTTCAATCGTTCTTCAACTCTTCTTTCTATTTCTTGTTCATCAACTTTTGGTAAATTATCCTTCACTCTATTACAGACATCATCTTTAAACTCTTCTGCTTGTTGTGGATGCATAATTTTTCTTCGAACAACTTTGTTAGGGTCTGGTTCTTTTTTAACTGGTATTCCATTACAGTTATGACGATATCTGAAAGTGTATTTTGTTAAATATTTTTTACATTTTGGACATTCCACTTTTTCAGTTGAGTACGTTTTAGATTTTAATTCTTGCTTTGGTGGTTCGTCTATATTATTATCTGGTGTATTGTCTTTATTATTTTCTTCATTTATAATATTATTAGTTTCTACTTCTTTACTTTCTTCATTAATAATAGGTTCTTCTTTACTTTCTTCTACTTCTTTAGGTGCTTCATTATTTTCACTGCCTACATCTACTATTTCAATACTTTTAACCATATAATTAGTATATAATAAATATTTATATTAAAATATTTTAATATAATTAGTATATAACAAATATTTATATTAAAATATTTAATATATGCTTTTCAACTCTCAACAAATGTTAAACTAAAACTACTGTCTGCCCCATGTAAATCTACAGTTTTACCAAAACTATCAACATATTTAAAATGTAAGCGTCTTAAATGTCTCATTGAAACATCATTAGCGTCATTCATTAAAATCTCATTATCATAGATTACATTTCCAAATCCAGCGGTAATAGGCATTTTCTTTAATACGCGAGCAACTCCATAAGGTGCTAATTGATTTCCATTAGTTAAACTATCACTGGTTAAGTAAATATTTTTCATTGGTAATAAATTAACAAACCCACTAACGAAAGGGTCAGGTGCAAAATTGATTTTTTCAACAGTGTTTCCTAAAACATTGTTAATAGACATTGTGTGGCTTCTGTCATAAGCAACACTAAAACTGTAGTTAGTTTGCAATTCTTTATCTGTATGAATTATGAAAAAGTAAGAAACATAATTAACAGTTATAGTTATAGTATTTGTTCTTAATGAATAACTACAACTAAAAAAGTCGCTATTTCCATCAGTTCCATTAGTAGCAGTATTCAATTTATTTTGTAATTCGGCTGCTAATTCGCTGCCTACATAACTACCTTTATCTGGCGCTACAATAAAATAATATACTGGCGCTCCTGTTAATATTCCTCCTAATGTTAAGTATAATCTATTATTTACATTTTCTTCAATAGGATAAATAGTATTAGGTAGTGATAATTCGTGGACGTATAGTTTTGTCTTTGCTCCTGTTTCTTGTGTTTCTGGTAAATCTATAACAAAGTCAGAAGTGCTTAAACTTTCATTTAGATTTCTATGTCGTGTATCAATGTATATTTTCTAAATCTTGCCATAGTTATATTAATTAATTAGATAAAAAATATCAGTATTTAATATAATGAAATATACATATTATTTAAAAGAAGGAACATTAAAATCATACAATCCACTTCATCAAGGTCATAGCGAAATGTATAGAAAATAATTAATGAAATTCAACAAGAAAAATCATTATTCAAACCTAAATATAATAATAATTTATCTGACACAGAAGGATTAAGCAAAGCATATACAAATGGTAAAGGTTATTATTTGGATAATAATAAACTATATGTTGCTGGGACATTTGGTAAGTCTAATATTAAATCAAATATTAATGATATTTTAAGTGATATTACAATTCCATTTGGCTTAAGTTCATTCAGTGAAAGGTATAGAGATATTAGCGATATACTTGATGAAAACCATAATATTAGTGAAGTTATTTCACATTCATTGGGTAGTAGTGCGAGTGCTAAATATTTAAAAGAAAATCCTGATAGAAATATTAGATTAACTACTTACGGTGCTCCTTTTGTTTCAATGTCAAACAAAAACAATGACAACTACACAAGCATACGAAATTTTGGAGATATAGTCAGTATTTTGGCTAGAGGCAGTATAACATCAAATAGAGGAGGTTTTAACCCATTAACAAATCATCAACACTCATTATATGGTGATACTGGCAAGGATGTATCAAGAAGCATTGAACCTGTAAAGGAAATTTTATAGGCTTATATATAATGCCAAATAATGATATAAAAAACACTATAAATCCTAAAAAGAAAGTCGGTTATGATGACATTAAGAAAATAGTAGAGGATGAACCTAATTATAAGGTTGAACATAACAATATTAAAAATATATCTAAAAAACTATTAAATAAAAAATCTAAAAAGAAGTTATAGATTATTCACACTTTAAAATAAATTAATTTAATAATAGAATAATTAATATTTTTCTATTATTAAATATATAAGTTATGGAAACATTAGATATTGAAGATGTCCTTGTTGAAAAGAATTTAAGATTTAAATTAAAAGATGGCGGTTCTTATGTTCGGTCAAAAGAAAGTAAAAACTTCTATCCTTCATCGGTTTCTACTTATACCGCTGATACAAATTCAGTAATTAGATTTAACATTACTGGACCACCTAATCAATGGATTTCACTTCCTACACTATTATTAGGATTTACATTGGAGAACACTGACGTCAGCACGAATACTGGTGCTGAACTACGACCTATATCAACTGGTGCTTTCTTTTCAACAGTGCGTGTAATGATGGGAGATGTAATAGTATGTGATTTGAATTCTACATCTCGTGCTGATGCTATGAAAGATTTACTTAAAACATCAGAAGCAAAAAGAGCAGATGAAGTTTTAGGTTTTGGAAATTCGTTTAATAATAACGATGTTAGATTTCTAACTTATACTCAATTAGCAACGCCCCCAACCGCTAATAATGTTGCAAGAGTCACAAGACAAGTCACGGAAGATAATAAAAGAGGCATTGCGAAAAATAAAAGCGCAAATGTATTTTATGATATGAATTTGAAATGCTTTAAGACTTGTGAAAACTGGATACCTTTATCTTATTGCCCTATAACCATAGAATTATATTTAGTGAATGATGCTAAATTACCGATTATTGCACAAGGCGACACTTCTGTTTTCACTGCTACAAATACTTCTAACAGCTGGGCAATAAAAAAGCCGGTTTTCAAAGCAAATGTTTATTCTCTTGATGATAGTTTATATGCAGAATATGCTAAAATATTAGAAACCGGTTCTCTTCCAATTACTATTGAAACTGAAACAATGCAAGAACAAACCACATCATCAGAGACTGAAATCTTTACAACTATCGTTAGGAATGTATCTAAACTAAATAAAATGTTCGTTTCATTTTCTAATACAACAAGTAAAGGTTATGTAGGAGGATTTGAGGAAATTCTTAAAGAATACAACTCACTATATCATCCATTAGCGCATCAAGGTAATGCTGTTGATGTTGGATATTATGACCCTACATATGATTTAACTGCTTCATTGGTAATTGGTAATCAAGTTATTCCATCACAAGAAATTCAGGGTGTTCGTGAAGCATATGTTCACTTAATGCATTGTGCTGACAATCCATTGTTAGTTAGAAGCGAGGACTATAAAACACAAGCATTTATGTTCGGATTTAATCTGCAAAAATTAGAATCGGCAGCGTATTCAGGTTTAAACTTAAAAAATAATTCGAATATGGTAATAAAAATCCGACCTCTTGATGGAACTACTTTATATAGTAGTAAGTTTATGCCAGAGCGAATGTATATTCATATGGCTCACGAATGTATCCTTGAAATCCGTTCAAATTCTGTAACATTTTATGCTTAAAATAAAAAATATGATATTATTAATTTTCTAATTAATAATATAATATTATGAGCAAAAACTTAATGAATATCTTTGATATTACAGCAAATAGAATTAGGCAAGTAAAAGATGGAGCAGTCAATGATATAGAAGACCTTTACGCGAGTAAATCTGACATTCAAACAGTATTAGATAGTAAAGCAGACCAAGCAGACACCTATACAAAGGAGCAAATAAATGCTAATTTTTATGATATAACTGAAACATATGACAAAACAGAAATTAATGTATTATCAATAATATTAGTTCAAATTCTGTTTTAATAGGTAATCTGACAATAACTTCAAATACAAATTTTAATAATATTTCACTAAATACACATTTAATAAATAATTTAAATTCTACTATGACAAGTAATTTTAATAATATTTCTTCAAATACTAATTTAATTAATACAAATTTTAATAATATTTCATCAAATACACATTTAATAAATAATTTAAATTCTACTATGACAAGTAATTTTAAAAATATTTCTTCAAATACTAATTTAATTAATACAAATTTTAATAATATTTCATCAAATACACATTTAATAAATAATTTAAATTCTACTGCGTCAACTAATTTTAATAATATTTCATCAAATTCTCATTTAATATCTCAATTACAAACAGGTTCATTTCATAGTAATTTATATTACAATAAAATAACAACTAATAATTTATTAACAGATAAATTAAATACATCAGTATTAAATAATACATTAATTCATAATATAACAACTACTTCAATTTTCAAAATAGCAAATTTTGGAAATTATAATAATTTCTTTGAAATGTATAATAATTATTTTGATAGTTATGTTTATGGAAATTTAAGTGGAGCAACTATGTTTTTAAATCAAAGAGGTTTTGGAGATGTAGAATTAAAAAATTCTTCAACTTTTCAAAATGATAAAATATTATTAAATCATAATACTACAATATTAAGTAATTTACAAGTATCTGGTCTATTTTCGTGTTCGTCTATTTTAGATGTAGCAGGTTCTGATGCTAGATATGTTTTACAATCAGATAATTTAGCAGGATTGATAACGGGAAATACAAATACAATTAATTCAATAATTACAAATGATAGCGCACAAGATACAGTAATAAGTCAAAAATTAGACAAAGTTAATACAACATTACAGACAGTGAATTCGCCATTAATACTTAGTTTAACAGATAATACTAATCCAATATTTAGAATCCAGGACGCAGTTAGTAACCAAAGACTAGAGTTTAAAAGAGGTTGTCAGTTAAACTCTTATCAAGGGTTAGAAGGCGCTACTCCTTATAGATTTTGGTTAGGATGGAATACAGGAGATGTTATTATTGGAAGACCTAATAATGCTTCAAGAATTACGATTAACGGTAATGTTCATACTTCATATAATTTTGCGCAGATGCACGGAACATCATATTTTGAAGGTGCTGTTTATATGAAAGGAAATTTATTTACAAATAATGATTTTTCAACGGATATTAAAACAAAAATAGATAATATCAATACTTCAATAAATGGATTAGAACCATATTTAGAAACATATACACCAGATGCAATAGAAGGTTTTTATATGCATCATCCTAATTTTGTTTCTCTTTCTGTTGGCGATATTACTAATGCCAGTAACCAATATATGATGTGTGATGGATTAGTTAATAAAACTATTTTTAGTAAACCTATAGATGTGTTAGGTAATATTTATACAAATGCTGCTGTTAATTGTGATAATGTTAATATTGATACTGATGGTAAATTAACAATTGATACAAATTGTGAATTATATAGATATGTTAGTGCTTTTTCATCTTTTGATATGAGGAATAGTGATGCTAATTCTTCAATTAGGTTTATCTGTGGAGACCCTGCTGTTCAATCTAACATAGTTGGAGCAGTTAATATTTCTACTGGATGGACTTTTAATACTGCTACTGCTGATTTTATGGGTAATTTATTTGCTGATGATGTTTATGTTAAAACTAATGGAGCATTAAGAAGCAATCATATAGCACCTAATGGTGGAACATTAGTGACCGTTGATACTAACTTAGCAGTTCAAAATGCATATTTAGCAACTAATACCATTCAATCATTTGATTTAACAACGGTTTCATTTTTGAATAATATTTCAATGACTACTGGAACTGATATTAAAATGGGAACATCGGAAATATCAACTTATTATGATGGAACTAATTTATCTACAATTGATGTAATATTCAGAACATCAAACACTGCGTTTAGAGTTTCAGATGCTTCAAGTACACCTTCAGTTTTATTATCTATTGATAAGACATTTGGAACAACAGTAAATACTGAAAGTTTTACAAATAATGCTCCATCGACTTTTAATGAAAATGTAACAGTTGCAGGAACGAAAAAATGTTATGTAATTTAATTGAACCATCAACAGGAACTAATATAGATTTAACAGCAACAACAGTAACCATCAACGGAACGTTTGTTGATTCATCTGACTCAAGATTCAAATATGATATAGACAATATCAAATCTAATTGTATGAATGTTATTAAGAAATTTAAACCGAAGAAGTTTAAAAGACACGATAGAAATGATGGCGGTAAAACTCATATAGATAGGATATATAGCAGATGAAGTATTAAAAGCAATCCCGAAAGAATTTGAAAATGTTGTTAGTAAAGACAGAGATTATTTAGGATTAAATTATTTAGTTTTACCCGTGTTAGTTCATAAAGCAGTATTAGAATTAAATGATAAAGTAGATAAACTTGAAAAAGAAATTAAGGAATTTAAAAAAGAAAAAAATAAATAATTTAAATATATAAATATATAAATATATAATAAATAAATAAATAAATAATTAATATATCTAGATATATATATGGACATTGACAGAAAAGTTAAAATAGAAGTATTATTTAAGAATGATAGTATGAGAGAAAAACTTGTTATTGTGGTTGTAAAATTACTAAGTTAAATAAAGATGAATTTACATTAGATAAATGTAATAATAAAGAATGTAATTTTAGTCATTCTAAATTTGATGAATATATTAAAGAATTAAAAAGACAAAGAAGAGAAGAGGAATTCGACAGACGAGCAAGGAAGTGTGATAGGATATGTACTCCTATTATGTGGTGGTTTTGTTGGCCTATTCTAATTCCTTTGAATATTTATTATTGTATTGTATACCTTTGAATATTTATTATTGTATTATATTATAATCTAAAATAATACTATATAATGGGTAATTCGCACAGTAATGTTAAAACTTCATCTATTGATAAAATTAATGATATTGATGTAGAACAATTAGATTTAAGTAATATTGATAAATTACAGTTAAAAGCAATTAAGCAAATGAGTGAAAGATTAGAAAAACTGGAGAAAGTAAAAAGTGACAAATTAATATATAGATTACCAGTTCAAATTTGTAGTTATAGTTTGTTCTGAATTAATGACATTAAGCCTATGGTTTAATGCTATTAATGTAAAAAATATGAATAAAATTTACTCATAATAAAACTTTGTGTATCATCATTGATGATTTTAATAGTTATTTTTTCACTTGTTCTGAAATAGCATTAATCATATTATAGCTATTATCACTATTATAGATTAGTTTGATTGCATGAAGGTCTTTATTAAGAAAATAATAAATATCAAATAAATTATTTGTTGTTAAAGCGCGATCGCAGACATGCCTCATACATTTATATGAAGCAAATGTAGCAAATATCTCATATTCAATTAATAATTTTAATGGTTTATATTTTTTATGTAATTTATCTAACTCACTTAAATTAAAAATATATGATATTCCATTATTAATATTGATATTATCAATTTCAAAATAATGTATGTTATTTAATGTGTAAGACTTGTAAACTGGTTTATATTTATTAATATATTTTTTAACAATATTACTATTTTTTATTTTTAATAGTCTAACATCACCTAAATTATAAGATAATACAAGGTTTTTAATTTCTATTGGTAAATCACAAAATATCATATAATATAATATAATATATTGAATTATTTAATTATTTGATTACTTAATTAGTAATTTTCAAATATTGAGAAAACTTTTTCATAAACATTTTTTCTGGGTTCTTTTCTAAAAGGTTAATATATAAAAAACTATGCGGTTCATCAGTGGCAGTCTCATATATTTTATAAATTAGTTTCTTGCTTTCATGTAAATTATCGCTTCTAACAATTGCTGATAATTCATCTTGCAATATTTCTATCTCTTTAAAATTTCTAACTTTATAATAAAACAAGTGACATATATGTACCCTAATAATTGGTGGTACGGTTGATGATTTTTGAAGACTGACAAGTGTTGATATTCCACTATGACGACCTCTACAAAATAAAGAATTTAACAATTTGTTATTTCTTGTTATTGCTGGATTATCAGATACATCATCCAATATAACCAATATATTAAATAACTTTTTCATTCCTTGTTTTTTCTGATATTCAATTATTTTATTTTGAGTTTCTATAACTCTTTCTAAATCTTCAACATTGAACTCATCCCACCAACACGGTTCTTTATCATTATCTACTTTCAAACCTTCCTTAAAATACTATCCAAATTTACTGATGGAGACCAGATAAAAATTCTTTCAAATGCACCTCTATAAATATCAAGTATCATTGATACAAGTAAAGTTGATTTTCCACTTCCAGATGGTCCGACGATCATAGCTCTCATAGGCAATTTAGGGACAATTTCATGCTTACTTTGCTTAAAGTCATATTTGATTTCATCAATTGGTTTTACATCAGGCATAATAAAAATAATATTATAAATACTTATAAAATAAAAAATATAATATAATTATATCATAATGGCAATAGAATCCATTAATTTAAGTGAAGTGGCTAGTATTCGGAGGATATATAAATTTGGAGATATCTTAGTGCCCGACACTGAACAAATATATTATGATACGACGTTATACTTTTTATCGGCAATTAAAAAACAAAATATCGTAGTATCCAAGTCCTCAATTGAAAATGACAATAACCTAGATTTTAATTTTAGAAAGTTAGTAAATTTTATGAAAGATTATCCCGATATGTATACAAATGAAATGATAAATAGTGTAGAAGAAGTTATTGATATTAATATTAAAGATGTTAGTCTATCAACTGCAATAAAACTTACTAAAGAAAATAGTTTAAATACATGTTCTATTTAATATTAAATGGACGTGAGGAACGAGCCTCGCGTGCTAACGCGACCATCTTTTTTATGATATGCTGGCAGTGAATATCATGAAAATGGAACAGGCTGTCGCGAAGCTTCGCGAGGCATCGCCGATGCGTCCATTGTTTTCAATCAGTAAGCATTGAAGCTAATTAGTTTTGTGTCTTGCTCGCGTGTGCAATGAAAACCCCAAGTGCTGCGCCCCACCAATATTCTATTATGCATGAAAATAATAAGATTAAATAACTATTTTATCTTATTATTTATATGACTATTATCCATTGCAGTTGTGGTAAAACTTATGATGACAAATATTTATTTAAACATCTAAATTCAAAATATCATCAGAAATTTGTAGAATATAGATGGAATAAAGACGATACAATGAAAAAACTTTACAGGAAAAGAAAGACAGAAATGAAAAAATAATTTATCTTATTATTTAATATGAAAAGGAGTTATACAGATTATATTAATATAATAGATGAAATGGAGAATATAGAACAAGTACTAAACAACTGATGAAGAAAAAGAAGAAATTGTTAAAGAAACAGCAGTAATTGAGTTTTCTTGTCCGATGTGTAAAAGGGTGTTAGAGATGAAAAATGAATTAGAAATAAAAAAGAATAAAAAATGTAAATGTTCATGTATTCCAACAAGTTTCAAAATAAGTAAAAATGATAAGAAAATGAGTATTGATAAAACTAAAGACAGTATCAACTTACAAACAGATGTCCATAATATAACTTTTAAATTTGGTAGGCAAGCAACACCATGTGATAATAATGAAAACGAAACGCAGGAAACTATTAAACAAATGATGAAAAATTAGTATTTAAAGAGTAGATTTAACATAATTGCACTTTATAAATATATATATAATTAAATAAATAAATAAATAAATAAATAAATATCTAATTATTTATATAATCATAATGCCAACTATGAATGGACAAGACCATAGAATTATAACTTTTGACAATGAAGAAATTAAAGACCTATTCAATGGTGATGAAAACTTTGCTAAACAATTGGGTGAAGAATATTTTTATTGGTTTGATGAAAATTTCAGTGATAAATATTTTATGACAGGTATAACTAAACCAGATAACTTTGGTAAAATATTGCATTTTTTTGAAATTACAGGTGACGAGGAAGGTTTAATACAAATGAAAAATAGAATTGATGAAAGACTCTTAGAATATAATGTATTTACATATATAACATTAAATTATTCAAGTAAATTGTATAATTAAATAAATAATTACCTAAATAAATATATAGTAATGTCTGAAAATGAGAATTATACTATTAATGATTTAATGAAGAAGATAACATTAATTGGTAAAAATATTAAAACCTTAAATGATATGATTAAATCCATTGATGACAAAATGAAACCAGTTGAAAGCGAACAGCAGGAGAAGGAAAAAATCGAAAAGATATTTCAAGCAAAATCTATAGGAAGACCAACGGGTGATTATCCTACAAAGCAAAAGACATACTGTGATATGTTGAATACAGGAAAAATCAAACAACCAAAGCAACAAACATTAGAATTTTATAAAATTTCAAAAAATGATGATGGAGTATATGTATTATTTGAATACTTAATATCTAAATAATTCTAATAAATGAATTTATTAGAATTATTTAGCAAGAAGACCTATATAAAATACCTAGTGGTTTAATTGTGTTGCTGTGGATGGTTAAGGCAGTTGCTGTGGAAGTTTAGGGCAGTTGCTGTGGAAGTTTAGGGCAGTGCTGTGGAAGTTTAGGGCAGTTGCTGTGGAAGTTTAGGGCAGTTGGGGCAGTTGCTGTGGAAGTTTAGGGCAGTTGCTGTGGAAGTTTAGGGCAGTTGCTGTGGAAGTTTAGGCATCACACCCCTCAAATCCTACAAGGAGCACCACGCCTATTAACATTTATGATACAACTGATGAAACGAAGGAGGAGAGGTTTTTCATAAAATAACTATTTATGCTTAAATCTTTGAAAATGACTTAAAGGAATAAAAACTTAATATATTATAGTAAGAATGGAAGGCGTCTATGTTTTAACCGAAGTTAAAATAAATAAATTAATAGAACAAAGGAAAACAGAGAGTGAAGAAGTAAAAAGGTTTATCCGTATAAATCCTTATCCATCAGCAGAAGAAATGACCAAAGTAATTGAACAAATGAAACAAACAGGAATACCGGTTGAACTGATGATGAGACTATATCATCGAGAAATTCTAAACAACATGTATGATGAACTCAATGATGAAAGTAAGGTTATAGAATATGGAATAGAACTAAACAAAATAGAAATAACTGGTCCTAACAACTCTGAGCAAATGAAATTTATTTTTATGAAAGCAAACGTTTTAATTCTTCAATCAATTATTAGATACATGTATGAAACACATAAAAAGAAAAATAAACATATTGACAAAGAAACTATATTAGGATGGTCAAGCAAAATAGAACGGTGTTGGAATGAAGTAGGCATCAATACTATGAGCTGGAACACTTAAAACAAATCTTAATCATACTCTAATAACATGTAAACTATTATATGTTATAATTGTAATACATTTATTGTTTGTAAAGATTGAATTATTATATTTTCCTCTTGTGATATTTTTTGTTGGTATGTTGCTTTGTTTTTTGTTGATGTGTGTTTTTGAGTTTGGGTTCTTTGATGATTTAGAGTGTTGCTGTTTTGTTGGTATGCTTGTTTGAATTATTTAATGTTGCATGCTGTGATTAAATATTTTTGTGGGTGGTTGTGATTAACTATTTTGTTTGCTTGTTGTTCTGGATTTTGTTTTCTGTTTGTTGTGTTGCTGTTGGAAAAAAATAGTAGAAAGTTTTTTTCTTTGGATTCTTCTTTTGTTATTTTTCCCGGGGGCGGCGTTCTCGACGGGTCATCTCGGGGTAGAAGAAGGAGCCCGAGCAACTTACAGTTCTTCCGACCGATTTTTGCTCATAAGCATTTGGCATCTCCGAGCTGTTTGATGCATCGGAGTCAGCGCTTCCTGGGCAGGTCTTCACTCCTGGGAACAAGAAATTTTCGAGACGGATCTTCCCGCCTCCAGCCCGGTGAGCGCCTCTCCTGGGAACAAGAATTTTTCGAGATCAAGAAATTTTCGAGACGGATCTTTCCACCTCCAGCCCGGTGAGCGCCTCTCCTGGGAACAAGAAATTTTCGAGACGGACAAATCCGCCTCCAGCCCGGTGAGCGCCTCTCCTGGGAACAAGATCTTCCCGGTGAGCGCCTCTCCTGGAAACAAGAAATCTTGCGCCTCTCCTGGGAACAAGAAATTTTCGAGACGGATCTTTCCACCTCCAGCCCGGCGAGCGCCTCTTGGGAACAAGAAATTTTCGAGACGGCTCTTTCCACCTCCCGGTGAGCGCCTCTCCTGGGAACAAGAAATTTTCGGACGGATCTTTCCACCTCCAGCCCGGCGAGCGCCTCTCCTGGGAACAAGATTCCACCTCCAGCCCGGCGAGCGCTCTCCTGGCAAGAAATTTTCGAGACGGATCTTTCCGCCTCCAGCCCGGTGAGTCTCTCCTGGAAGAAATTTTCGAGATGGATCTTTCCACCTCCAGCCCGGTGAGCGTTCCACCTCCAGCCCGGTAAGCGCCTCTCCCTGGGAACAAGAAATTTTCGAGACGGATCCGCCTCCAGCCGGTTTTCAAGACGGATCTTTCCACCTCCAGCCCGGTGAGCGCCTCTCCTGGGAACAAGAAATTTTCGAGACGGATCTTCCCGCCTCCAGCCCGGTGAGCGCCTCTCCTGTAAACAAGAAATTTCCCCGACGGATCTTCCCGGTGAGCGCCTCTCCTGGAAACAAGAAATTTTCGAGACGGATCCTCCCGCCTCCAGCCCGGTAAGCGCCTCTCCTGGGAACAAGAAATGTTCGAGACGTCTTTCCACCTCCAGCCCGGTGAGCGCCTCTCCTGGGAACAAGAAATTTTCGAGACGGATCTTTCCACCTCCAGCCCGGTGAGCGCCTCTCCTGGGAATAAGAAATTTTCGAGTCTTTCCACCGCCAACCCGGTGAGCGCCTCTCCTTAAAAGACCTTTCCTGTCCGAGACGGATCATCGCCGAGAGATGGATTCTTGAGGATAGCGGTGCATCAGCAAATACGCCGTGATGCAGTCCAGTCGCGGGAAGCGGGCGCTCGAGCGCGACCTTGAACTGCTGTGATGGCCGCATCATACGGCGCCAGCCTAAGGTCAGCCGGGCGCGCAGAGGATCTGGAACTTGCGAGGAACAGCCAAATGGCCAGCAGGTCTTGAGCCGGTCCACCAGCAGCGCATGGCGTCGATGGTGAACGCCGGGCTGGAGGTGGAAAGATCCGTCTCGAAATTTCTTGTTCCGGAGGTGGAAAGATCCGTCTCGAAAATTTCTTGTTCCCAGGAGAGGCGCTCACCGGGCTGGAGGTGGAAAGATCCGTCTCGAAAATTTCTTGTTCCCAGGAGAGGCGCTCACCGGGCTGGAGGTGGAAAGATCCGTCTCGAAAATTTCTTGTTCCCAGGAGAGGCGCTCACCGGGCTGGAGGTGGAAAGATCCGTCTCGAAAATTTCTTGGTCCCAGGAGAGGCGCTCACCGGGCTGGAGGTGGAAAGATCCGTCTCGAAAATTTCTTGTTCCCAGGAGAGGCGCTCACCGGGCTGGAGGTGGAAAGGTCCGTCTCGGGGAATTTCCTATTCCCAGGAAATGAAAAGATCCGTCTCGAAAATTTCTCATTCCCAGGAGAGGCGGTCACTGGGCTGGAGGCGGAGAGATCCGTCTCGGAGATCCGTCTCGGGTCGAGGGAGGAAAATGAATTCCCAAAAGGCACTCGTCTGAAATAATGATCCGCGCCCGGGTGGAATCGAGCCTGCGGTCTCCGAGCTTCAGAGCTGCAGCGTCTCTTCCAATTGAGCTATGGATCCTTACTAGTCAAGCACAGAGACTCCAGTGCCAGAGAGCGTCACCAGCTGATAGGCTATCAGGTGGATGAAGACGTCCGTCATCGTGCCGTCGAGCGCCTTGAAAGTGAACCGAGCCAGGTCGCCCGAACGGGTGCTGACGCCGCTGAGGGGATCTTGGGCACGCGCTCGGTTGGGAAGCCCGCGATGAAGCTGTGGCGCAGGTAGCCCGCGCGGTCGATGTCGATGTTGCGCACCGTGTCGTCGTAGGTCCCAGCAAGGACCGAGAGGAAGTGGAAGTGCTCCGAGGCTCCCTTCATTGGAGTGTGTGGGTACTGCAGGCTGCCCAGCTGCATCTGCGACTCCAGGAGACTGTCTTCCTGCCTGGCCGCGCCGATGGGGGCCACGTCCTGCCCCGGGTTGGCCAGCAAGTGGATCTTAGAGCCCGCGTCGTTGTCCTGAAGGTGCGCGCGACGGTGCTCCGCGGTTGAAGGACTCAACCAGCGCAGAGTCCAGGACTACCTGGGAGGCCAGAACTCGGACGTTCTGGATCTCGGGCCGGGGGTTGGGGTCCTCGCTGGACTGTACGAAATCGTCCAAGAAGTGGCTCGTTACGAACGACGTGGCCTTGCGGTCCGGCTGGTCCAGGGGCAGCGGCTCATTCCGCTCAAGGTAGCCCACCACCTGCTCAAAGCGCGGGCGCTGATTGAAGCCGTGCGCCCGAAGCGTCTTCATTTACTGTTGCGCAACTTCGTCCGCCGCCCGTTCCACGCCCCGGCGTCGGCCCGCGCGTAGCGCAGCTGGGGGACCTGGCGGTGCACGGCCTCCGTCAGCCGGCTCACGTCGTCCAAGTGCCGCTGCCCCTCCTGCGCCTGCCTGCGTTCCCCAAGCCAGTTGTTGAAGGCCCGCGCCTCCTCCAGCTCTCGGTAGCGCTTCAGCAGCAGCGGCTGCAGGTTGTAACTCGGATACGTCTTGCGGAACCGCCGGAGCATCTGCGGCTCGTTGCGGGGTTCAATGGACATCATGCTTTTACACTAGCACGCTTGCGCCTGTGGCTCTCTCTTTAGAGGGGGTTTCCCAAATGGATTCTATTCTACCTGACAGGCTCCTGGCACTCGTCCGTCCAGGAAATGACCTCGTCCTGCGAAGGACTCGAAGTCTAAAACGCTGCGTGCAGGCGTGTGGCTGCAAAATAATGACCCCTAGATATGCTTGCAAAATGCCCAGCAGCTGCGTTTCTGCAAGGCGAGCTAAAAAAACAGGGAAAAAAAAGAGAGCCAAGCCAAACCAGCCAGAAAGCCAGCCAGGAGCCAAACCAAACCAGCCAAGTAAAGCCAGCCAGGAGCCAAGCCAAACCATCCAAGCCAAACCAGCCCGAAAAGCCACCAGAACCAGCCACAAAGCCAGCCAGAAACCACGCCGATCCCCACAGAAGGCCACACCACACAAATCGCAAAAAGCCAGCAGAAGCCAAGCCACCAGCCAAAGCCCAAACCAAAAAAAAGCCAGAACAGGTTTCCTTTGAGGGCCTCTCCTTTTGGTTCGAGCCCCCTCAAAGGAAACCCTGGCTGGCTTTTTTGGTTGGCTTCTGGCTGGCTTGGCTTGGCTTCTGGTTGGCTTTCTGGCTGGCTTTCTGGCTGGTTTTTGGTTGGCTTCTGGCTGGTTTTGGTTGGCTTCTGGCTGGCTTTCTGGCTGGTTTTGGTTGGCTCCTGGCTGGTTTTGGTTGGCTCCTGGCTGGCTTTTGGTTGGCTCCTGGCTGGCTTTCTGTTTTTTTCTGGCTGGTTTGGCTTGGCTCCTGGCTGGCTTTCTGGCTGGTTTGGCTTGGCTTTCTTTTTTTTTCCCTGTTTTTTTAGCTCGCCTTGCAGAAACGCAGCTGCTGGGCATTTTGCAAGCATATCTAGGGGTCATTATTTTGCAGCCACACGCCTGCACGCAGCGTTTTAGACTTCGAATCCTTCGCAGGACGAGGTCATTTCCTGGACGGACGAGTGCCAGGAGCCTGTCAGGTAGAATAGAATCCATTTGGGAAACCCCCTCTAAAGAGAGAGGTGCTATGTTCTGTGTTCGCGCTTTCGCGCGGCGCAGTCTGCAGCTGTCGCTGCAGTCGCTGCGCAGTTCGCGCAGTCGCTGCGCATTCGCGCGGCGCAGTCTGCAGTGGAACTCCACGCGGGCAGCGCCCAAAAAATGGGTGGTGCCTGTTTCCAGTTCCGAGGCACTTCGAAAACTCAAGTGGCACTTGTGTTTTCGAGCATCACAGCCGCGCCACCTGCCCGGCATGGAAGCCCTGCCTGCCCGGCATAGAAGCCCGGCCGCGCCACCTGCACGGCATAGAAGCCCGGCCGCCACCTGCCTGGCATAGAAGCCTCCACCCTGGCGCACCACCTGCCCGGCATGGAAGCCTCACCTGGCCGGGGAGCTCGGAGTTTTTTAAGCCCTTATAGGAACCTATAGGAACCTATAGGAATCTTATAGGAAACCCATAGGAAACCCATAGGAAGTCCATAGGAAAAGAAGAAGAGTGCTTCCTATGAGTTTCCTATGGGTTTCCTATGGGTTTCCTATAAGATTCCTATAGGTTCCTATAGGTTCCTATAAGGCCCCAAAAAACTCCGAGCTCCGACCTTCCGCGACACCTGCCTGGCATTGAAGCCTCCACCCCGGCCGCACCACCTGCCCGGCATCGGAGCCACGCCAGCCCGCCGAGCCCCGCGCCACACCGAAGTCCGAATTCCGACTTCGACCTCGCTTTTTTGCCCGAAAAACCCATCGCCGGGCCAGCGCCGAAGGTGCGTCACCGGGCCGGTCCTCGCCGTACCGCTGACAGAGTGCTTTTTTTCACCATTCACTCGCCCTGCCGTCAATCCTGGCGTGAGCACAGGATTGCTCCACTCAATCCTGGCGTGGGCACAGGATTGCTCCACTCAATCCTGGCGTGAGCACAGGATTGCCCCGGTGTCTCCCAGAAAACTCCAGAAGCGCGTCGCTACACAGCGATGCGCTCCCAGAAAACTCTGGAAGCGCCCTGCTATATGGCAGGGCACTCCCAGACTCGCCGCCCGGCTTCCCGGCTTCAAATTTGGGAAGTAACGCAAAGGAATGGGGAAGATCAAGCTGTTTCCTACGACAGAGTATAGCAGTAAGCAACCCTCTGACCCCGTGGTGCCCCTGGTGCCATGCACGGGCATCTTCCTCGGGCCATCAAAATCGGGCAAAACCGTGGCTCTGATCAGCCTGATTCTGGAGCAGTATCGCGGCGTCTTTGAGAGAATTTACATCTTCAGCCCGAGTGTCAACATAGACGACGGCTGGATACCCGTCAAGAAGTACATTGAGGAGGACCTGGGGGCGGGAGTAGACCTATTGGGACGAGTGGGACGAGGCGGCGCTGCGGCGTATCATCCAGCAGCAGCGCAAGATCACGGAGGCGTCCAAGAAGTTGGAAATGAAGAAACTGTACCAGGTGCTTGGTCATCGACGACTTTGCTGACACGCCGCAGTTGCACAAGCCTCACGGCGCCCTGGATACACTCTTCATCAGAGGCCGGCGCACGCAGATCAGCGCCTGGGTGAGCTCGCAGAAGCTGAGGCTCATCAGCGCAGCCGTGCGGGTGAACATGCAATTCCTCTGCTGCTGGAGGCTGCGCAACCAGCACGAGCTGGACGCCGTGGTGGAGGAGCTCAGCGCCCTGCTGCCGAAGGAGCCGGCTGTATGAGCAGGCGACGCGGGAACCCTACAGTTTCCTTTTCGTCTACTACCTGAAGCCGAGGAATGAAATGTTCTACAAGCGCTTCGAAGAGCGCTTCGCACTTGAAAAAGACGCCGATGGGAGCGGCGCTCAGCTTCCTGGGCCCCACGCTGATCAACGCGAAGTGTGAGAACATCTCCTGCTGCACCTCCGTCGCAGCCGTCCAGCCGCCCGTCGTCCGCCGGACGGGCGGCTTCCTAAAGAAAAGGATGACGACGATCTACGTGGATTCGAGGTCAACCTGGGAGAGTCGCTGCACCTGCAGAGCGACGCCCGGCTCGCCGTCTACAAGATCCGCCTGGCCGACAGTTTCCTCTCAACAGACCGGGGCCGCTACCTCTACTGGGTTGACGCCGCGCTGGGCACGCTGAACTGGGCGTTGTTGCCCAAGGGCGCGTACACTGGCGCACGGTTGGCCGCCTGGATCAGCTCCAACTTTGCCACCGCCACCTACAGCGAGACCACAAACAGCCTGAGCGTTGCCTACGACGGCAATCGGCTGATCCTGAACGACCTGGAGCTGCGGCAGCAATTCCCAGATGCGGCGGACTACCCTGCCACACCTCCCGCCTCTCCGACGAAGCCCTTCAGCGTGGACCACATGCTGGGCCCGACCTTCGTCTCCGGCGGGCAGCAGGTCCAGCTGGCCAACGCCAGCAGAGTGCGGCGACGACATCCTCTTCAAGATCACGCTGTTGTCGTTCGTGTTATATCTTGACCACGTATAATTAAATGGAGCCGACCGAACACGACAGGGCGCCGGAGGCGCAAGAGCCGGAGGCGCAAGAGGCGGAGGCGCACGCTGCGCCGGGGGCACCGCACGCTGCGCCGGACGCTGCACCGCCGGAACCGAAACGGCGGGGCAGGCCCCCTGGGAGCAAGAACAAACCGAAGCAGGACGTGCCTACTGAGCCGGCTGCTCCAAAGCGCAAGCCAAAGCCGCCTCCACTTGAGACGGCGCCGGCGGAGGCACCAGCAGAGGCACCGGCTGAGGCACCGGCTGAGGCGCCGAAGGCACCGGAGGCCTCCGCTCACAAGAGAGCAGCAGCGCCCTGCGCATGCTGGAGAGGCAGTCGGCTTATGACTGACAACAGGCGCAAGCGTACTAGTGTAAAAGCATGATGTCCATTGAACCCCGCAACGAGCCGCAGATAGTAGTAAGGAACATAGGCTTATAGTATCCTATTAATTTTGGTTTTTTGGTCCCCAAACCCTGCAAAACAGCCAAATTCTTCAACCTGCTGAACGTTTTTCCGATGTCACCGGTCTTTGTCACCACTCCGTTTTTGGTGCAAAAAGCGCTGAAAACGGTGAACTCCGCAAAGCGTGTTTTTTTCGTGTCAGACGTCCAAAGTGGTGCCTGAGCCTCCAAGTTCGCTCGTTTTCCGCCGAAAACCGGCTCCAGACGTTCGCCGTGCTCCGAATTCCGTTTTCTGCCCCGAAAAGCCTGCGAATTCCAGCCCGCTGAACTCGTCACCGCTTGTCACCGCTTTGTCACCACTCGCTTTTTTGGGTGCAAAAGTGCGTAAAATCGGGCCCAGTTCCCGAGCTCCTTCTCCGCAGGGTTTTTCGCGGCCCGTCAGCCCGCCGAGGTCCAGGCTCGGAGTCCGACAGCCCGCCGAGGTGGTCCGTCAGCCCGCCGAGCTTGTCACCACAATGTCACCACTGATGTCACCGCTCCATCCGGCTCCGGTTTTTGGTGCAAAAAGCGCTCAAAACGTTCGAGTCCGAAGAGTCCGTTTTTCGTGTCGGACTGTAAGTGGGATGCCCGAGCCTCCAACTTCGCAGGTTTTCGGTGGAAAGCGGGCTCCAGACAACCACTTTGCTCAGTTTTCCGCTTTCGGGCCGGAAAAGCGGCGAATTCCAGCCCGCCGAGCATGTCACCGCTTGTCACCGCTTCGTCACCGCTGTCCGTCAGCCCGCCGAGCTTGTCACCACTGATGTCACCCCTGATGTCACCGCTCCATCCGGCTCCGGTTTTTGGTGCAAAAAGCTCAAAACGGTCGAGTCCGAAGAGTCCGTTTTTCGTGTCGGACTGCAAGTGGGATGCCCGAGCCTCCAAATTCGCAGGTTTTCGGGCGAAATCGGGCTCCAGACGTCAGTTTTCCGCTTTCGGCCCGGAAAAGCGGCGAATTCCAGCCCGCCGAGCATGTCACCGCTTGTCACCGCTTCGTCACCGCTTGTCACCGCTTCGTCACCGCTCTCTTTGGGGCCGAAAAGTGCGCGAGTTCGTGTACTGGCAGCGCGAGAAGTTGAATTGAGGGATATTTTCCCTCAATCGCATTCCTGCCGGTATGCTTGTCTGGGCAAGGTTGGCTCAGGTCTCGTCATGTGGCCGAGGTGACCCAAGCGCTTTTGACCGAGATTTTCGGTCAATTCATCGCATCATGCCCAGTGGCCGATTATATAGGTCACTGCGCCACTTCGCGTACTGCCAGGGGCTGTTGCGAGTTGATATAACTCAAGTGAGGGAGCGCTGCGAAAGTACAACACCCCTGCGTTATAGACCTACTCCTAAGAAAACATGTTTGAAGGACCTGTCACGGGCAACATCCCAGAGGTTCTGGACAACGGAGAGGTGACTGACGGCACGCACGTCACAGCAGGACAGCTGGCCCTCGCTCTCACGCCCTATGCTCAAGTAACTGACCTGGCGGTGAACACGGCAGCCTCCGGCAACAACGCCGCTGCCATCCAGTCCCTGGACGACAGAGTCACCGCCGAGCTGGCCTCAAAGCTGGACAGCAGCGCGCTGGCGCCGGCGATTGCGCCCCTAGCAACGGCTGCGGCCCTGGCCACCACGGACGGTCAGGTGGCCGCGCTCGGAAGCAGCATCGCAGCGCTGCAGAGCTCGCTGACCACGGGTCTCTCCAACAAGGCAGACCAGTCGGCCTTCGACGTGCTGGAGGGCGTGGTTGCCACCAAGAGCACCCCCGACTCAGTGGACCTGAAGCTGTCCAACTACAGCACCACGGCGGCCATGAACAGCTCCATCGCCTCGGCCAACAACGCCACGCTGGCCACGGTGGCCGCCAACTACGGTCTCAAGACGGTGGTGGACCAACACTCCCTGGACATAGCGGCGAGGATCACGCCGCTGGAGGTGGACACCAAGGTGGCCAACGCTCTCCTGGGGGCCGTCACCGCCGCGGCGCTGGCCTCCGAGCTCGCGAGCCGAGACGCCTCCATCTCGGGGCTGCAGGCCTCCAAGGCAGACGCCAGCGCCCTGACTGCTTACGCCCTGCAGTCGGCCGTGGACACTTCCTCGGAGGTGGACTCTAAGATAGCGACGGCCCTCTTGGACGCCGTCACCACGGCAGCCCTGGACGCCGCCCTCCTCGGCAAGGCGGACGCAAGCGCGCTGGCCTCCCTGCTCTCCACGGTGGACGGCTTGGACACGCCGCTGGAGGTAGACACCAAGCTAGCAAATGCCCTGCTGGGTCTCGCCACCGAGGCCTTCGTCGCAGCGCAGCTTGCTAGCCGGGACGCCAGCATCGCGGCGCTCCAGGGGGCCAAGGCCGACGCGACGCTGCTGGCCTCATACGCCACGAACGCCGCGCTCTCGGCCATCGAGACCACGCTCCAGAGCGCCCTCGACGCAATCCTCGCGGAGCTCGCAGCCCTGCAGCTTTCCGGCAGCGGCGGAGTTGTTAACGCGCCGGCCTGGGCGGGCTTCGCGACTTGGGAGCTCGTTCGTGGAAGTAACGTCGTTCGCAACCTGCATTTCGTGGCTCCTCTCTCTGCTGCGCTTGCCAACGGCGACGACACGCTGAGCATCACGGCAGACTGCTACTCCACGGTGGGCACTGACGCCGCCATAACAGCAGCCCTGCTGGCCTACTACACCTCGGCTCAGGTAGACGCGCTGTTGGGAGACTACCGCACAGGGGCAGCGCAGGACGCTGAGACGACCAGCGCCATCACAGCAGCGCTGCTGGCCTACGACACCTCGGCGCAGGTAGACGCGCTGTTGGGAGACTACCGCACGGCAAGCGCGCAGGACACGCAGACGCAGGCCGCCATCGCGGGCGCGCTGCTGGCCTACCGGACGGGCCCGGACCAGGACGTCTTCACACCCAACCAAATCACCTCGGCGCTGGTGGCGTACCGCTCAGCCGCAGACCAGGACACGGCAACGGCCTCGAGCATCGCCGCCGCGCTGCTCAGCTACTACACCATCGCGCAAGTAGACGGCCTCCTCGCCGGCAAGCTCGGAGTCACGGAGGCGGCCTCTGCGCTGCAGATAGCAGTGCGCTTTCCGGACGACGGAGGGGCCGACGAGGTGGTGGCCGCCATAGGAGAGCAGATCCTGGCCCCACGGACGTCTCGCTGTCAAACTGGACGGTTCGCCCCAGCAGCGGCTGCAGCGTGGTCCTGGCCACGCACACCGCGGGCGCAGTGAGCGTGGACGGCTACACCCTGACCCTGGCGGTGAACCCGTGGAACATCGTGCGCACCTACAACTTGACCCCGGGCCGAGAGCTCCTCTTCGCCTGCCGCTACCGGCTCGGCACGGCCTCCAACTTCGTGGTGTACATGTCCGAGGCAGACAACGTCTACGACCCCTTGTACGGCAGCTTCGTGGGCGACCAGGGTGCCTGGAGCACTGCCAAGATGTACTTCACAGTGCCTCCGAACGGGGTGGCGAAGCTGCACTTCGGGGCGCACTTCCAGGCGCCGGGCCTGCCCAACCAGACGGCTGGAACGGTGGACGTCTACGGCCTCCAGATCCTGGACGCAACCCTGGAGACCGGCAACGCGGTGGAGGCGGAGGAGGACACGGCGGCCTCGGCGCTGCTGCTGAAGCACGAGTTCCTCGACGGAGGGGGACGACGTCACGCTGGCCACCCTGGGCGAGGTGCTGCTGGAGCCCACGCTCACCACGCTAGGCAATTTTCTTGTGCGCTCCAACAGCCAGAGCTCCGTGGCCTCGGCCAGCTTCGCGGTGGGAGGCTTCCAGCTGGAGGGCTACGCCATGACCCTGAGCGCCTTCGCCTGGAACATCGTGCGCACCTACACGCTGACGCCGGGGAGACGCTACTCCTTCGGCTGCCGGTACAGGCTGGGCACGGCCTCCAACTTGGTGATGTACGTCAGCGCTGCCGACAACGACTACGTGGGCGTCACCGGCACCTTCCTCGGCACGGCCTCGCAGGGCGTCTGGAGCACTGCGCGCCTGGACTTCTCGGTGCCGCCGGGCGGAATCGCGAAGCTGCACTTCGGAGCCTTCGGCGGGTCTATCCCCGGGCTGGTGCAGCAGTCGGCGGGCACGCTGGACCTGTACAGCATGCAGATCAGGGCCTCGGCCTTCGAGGGAGAGTCGGTCTCCGTGACGGACCTGCTGGCGGACTCGCTGGCCCTCACGGGCTCGGCCACGCTGGACGGGCTCACCGCGCAGGGCAACGTGGGCTGCGACCAGCTGCTGTGCAACGACGTGAACTGCACGGACGTGTTCACGACGGGCGTGGACGCCTCAGGCGCCATTTCCTGCGCAGCGCTCACAGCAACCGGCACCGTCGCCGGAGCCACGCTGTCGTCCACAGGCGCCGTGTCGGGCAGCTCGCTGAGCATCACAGGGGCGGCCAGTGTGGGGCTGCTGAGCTCGGCCACCGGAATCACGGGCAGCACTCTCACCATCAACAACACCGCCAACGCCGGGAACTTCACCACGGTCGGAGACGTGTCCACGGGCACGCTGACGGCCTCGGGCGCAGCAACCGCGGCGAGCTTCGCAGCCACGGGGCGGTCACGGGCGCCACGCTGACGATCACCGGGGCGGCGTCCGCGGGCCCGCTGGACTGCGAGAGCCTGGACTGCACCTTCACGGCCACGAGCGGCGGAGTGTCGACGGGCAGCGTGGTGTGCGGCGACGTGACGAGCTCGGGCACGGTCGCCGCGCCGCAGCTCTTCGCGTCCAACACGCTCACCGTGACCAACACCTCCGACTTCTCGGACGATCTCTTCCTGACGAAGAACTGGGCGGGCTGGAGCAAGCTGCAAGTGTCCAACAACAGCGCGGCCTCCGACAGCGGTCCGGAGCTGCGGCTGCTGGGCAACCAGAGCGTGCGGGTCTTCCTGGAGCGAGACGGCGGGGCGCACCAGTGCGAGCTCATCATGATCAACGACGAGGCGCTGGTGCAGACGAAGAGCCTCTCGACGCAGCTGTCCTTGACCACGAACCAGAGGAACCCCGGCTGCCTCGTGATCGCAGGCAACACGGGCAACGTGGTCTGCAACACGAGCTTCACGAATTTGTCGGACAGCAGGGTGAAGACGGAGATGACTGAGGCCGACGTGGCAGAGCTCCAGCAGCTGTTTGACTCCGTGGAGGCCAAGCAGTACACACGCCCTGACATGAACGAGGACCTGAGGCTGGGCTTCGCCTCAAACGACTTCGCAGGAACGAAGTGGAAGAACCTGACGGGCACCGCAAGGTGGAGCGACGGCACGGAGATGGTCACCCTCGACTACTCGCACCTCACCAGCGTGCTCTGGGGGGTGTGCAAGGGCTTCCAGGGCCGGCTGGACGAGGTGGAAGCCTGGCAGGCCCAGCGGGGGCCGAAGAACCATAAGAAACATGGCTGACGCTCGCAGACAAACCATCAAGGCCGTCTACGAGGATCCCCGCACAGGCTTCGGCAGCATAGCGCAGACGCTGCGGCAGGCACAGGTGCGCGACCCCAGCATCTCCAGAGAGGAAGTGAATGGACGGCCTCCGGGTGAACCAGGACCGACCGCAGAGAGGCTACAACAGCTTCGTGCCTCTGGAGCCCATGAACCAGCTGCAGGTGGACCTGGCAGACATGAAGGCTTTCGGGGGCAAGCCCTACCCCTTCATGTTGGTGGCCATCGAAGCGCTGACCAAAAAAGTGGCCTCGGAGCCGCTGAAGGATCGTCTTGCGAGCACCACCGCGGCGGGCATGAAGAAGGTCTTCCAAGCCCTGGGGGTGCCGGCCAACGTGTACTCCGACGACGGCTCCGAGTTCAAGAGGGAGTTCAAGGAGCTGATGGATTTCTGGGACATCGAGAAGCAGGTGACCAGGCTACTTCGCGGAGCGCACCATCCGCACCATCAAGGAGGCCATGTTGCGCCGCATAGCAGCCGGAGCGGGCCGGCGGGGGCAGTGGCACCTCCTGCTGGCCGACATCTTGCGCCAAATCATCGGGAGGAAGCACGCTACCACGCAGGTGGCGCCGAACCTCGCCTACTCTGACCCCGAAATGGCAGAGATTGCTCTGCGCAACATCGAACGCAGGGCCAAGCACAAGGTGACCCGCCCGGAAATCAAGGTCGGGGATATGGTTCGGATCAGGGTTAAGCCTATCGAAAGCAGGGGCTCCTACAGGGTCAACGAGATAGCCTGGAGCGAAAAGGTATACAGGGTTGTCTCCGCCGAGAGCGGGGAGATGGGGGCGAGGTTTGGCTTGGAGGGCTGGCCGGAAAAGGTGGTGCACAGGGATCTCCGAAAAGTCCCCGAAAACTCAGCTCCCGAACCGCGGGGGTTGGAGGTGCAATCCCGCCAGCGGAGGCTACAGAGAGGCCCCAGGCTCCTTTTTGATGCTCTCTGTGCCTCTACGATCTCTACTCTACGTCTCTACGACGTCTCCGACAGCTCCGCCCGCCACTCACTGACGAGCTTCTTCACGTCGGGCCGGGCCGGGGGCTTGGGCGGGCCCCCATGATCTAGGACCGCGTCCCACGCGTCCCACCTCCCGCTCCACGTATCATGAGCCTCAAACCAGCGCAGGGCAAGCTCTGCCCGCTGGGAGCGCGTGGCCTGGTCATCAAGCGCCGCAGAGACGTGGCTCACCTCGCTCATGATTTCCTCCAGATCCACGCTCGCAACGAGGCATTTCTCGAGGCGTCGGACTTCCGCTTCCTCACCGAGCAGCTGCTCCTCGAGGAGCTCGATGCGGCGGCGCTGGTGCGAGCGCACGGCCTCAAGCAGCGCATCCTCGCGAGGCCGCTTGGTGGGAGGCCGCTGGGCCATCAGAGCAGCCGCAAGGCAGGGTGCGTCCTCGTCCGCCCACGCGGCAGGCTTTTCCAGAAGCCATGCCTGCACGCATCGGAAGGCCTTGGAGGACGTCATCTCTTTGAGCAGCTGCGGCGGGTTTTTTTTGAGACCATTCAAGCATTTGGGACCATTCGAGCATTTGGCGGGCTTCTTTTTTCTTTGCGCGAGTCCAAGCTCGTCAGTGCGTCCGCCTACGAAGATTTCTGTTCTCTTCCTCGAGGACCTCGACGCGGCGCTCCAGCGCCTCACGGCGCAAAGGCTCACGGATGACATCGATTTCAAGCAGAGCAGTATACTCCCGCTCCATCTGCAGCAGCGCATGATCTCGCTCGCCGAGCTCGTAGCTGCGCTCCAGCTGCCTGCGGAGATCCCGGAGCTCCCCACACAGGCCAGCGATGCGGAGCCGGTGGTGCAGGCGCTCGGCCTGGAGCATCGCGTTGCAGCGCATCCTCGCGAGCCCGCGCGGGAGGTCGCTGGACCATCAGAGCGGCCGCAAGGCTGGCACCGTCCGCCTCCGCCCACACGGCGGGCTTCTCCAGAAGCCATGCCTGCACGCACCGGAAGGCCGCTGAGGAAGTCATGATAGCTTTAAGTGGCTGCGCGGGTTTTTTGAGTCCATTCAAGCATTTGGGACCATTCGAGCATTCGGCGGGCTTTTTTTTCTTTAGCACGTTCCCCTTGCCCTGTCCAAATCCTCCTCAAGCTCATCAACGCGCTCACTCGAGGATCTCGTCGAGGCGCTCCACCCGCCGACGGAGAATTCTGTTGCTGCGCTCCAGCTCTTCAATGCGCTCCCTGGCTCGCTTGCGATCTCTGTTCTCGCGCTCCCGCTCCTCACGGTGCAGAGTTTCACCGATGAGCAGCTCCTCAACAGTCACCTGCGCCCGCACCGCTCGCTTGCGTGTTTGCTTGAGGAACTCGTTGCAGCGGTCCAGCTGCCTGCGGAGAATTTTGTTGTCGACCTCCCGAAGCTCGCGGCGCTGAGTTTCATCGAGGAGCTCCTCATCGAGCTGCGCGATGAGATGCCGCTGGTGCGAGCGCTCGGCCTCAAGCAGCGCGTCCTCGCGAGGCCGCTCGTAGGGAGGCCGCTGGGCCATCAGAGCAGCCGCAAGGCAGGGAGCGTCCTCGTCCGCCCACGCGGCAGGCTTCTCCAGGAGCCATGCCTGCACGCATCGGAAGGCCGCTGAGGAAGTCATCTCTTTGAGCAGCTGCGGCGGTTCGAAATCAGCATTATCGAGAAAGCGAGAAAACGAGAGCTCGGGATCTTTCTTTTTTCAGGTTCCGACAGTCTACGCCCAGCATCGGCTCAGCCGCAGCGGCAATGTCGGAGCGGGCCCCAGAGGCGGGGGCCCCACGAGGAACTCCATCACGAGGTCGAAGGGCGCAGAGCCAGGCGGAGCGTAAGCGCCCAGCATCCGCCGCTGCTCCAGGTTGCGCCAGTGCCCCAGCGGCCGCGAGTTGTGAGCGTCGAGGCCGTAGACCTTGTCGTTGAAGGGTGAGAGGGACTTCTTCTCGACGGTCTCCACGGCGATCTCGTGCGCGCGGCTGCGCAGCTGCGCGAAGGTCGCCCTGCGCTCGCTGCCTTCCACCAGCACCTCCCTGTACTCGAGATGCCGGACGTTGGTCACCGCCTTCTTGGGCACGCCCTTGATCTTGCGCTTCTCCTTGCGCGCGCCGTCGGGCTGGACCGTGAGGATGCTGTACATCTTGGAGCGCAGGCCGACATACCCCAGGATCCTGGCGGGGAAGGTCTCGTCGCCGAGCTTGCCCAGCAGCCCCATCACCTCGATGGCCTTGGCGCGCGCCGCAGCAGAGAGTGCGCTCAGGTCCCTCTCGGGGTCCTTGGACTTGCCGGCCACGTCGAAGAGGGCGGCGCCGTTCAGGTTCGCCTCGGCCATGGCGTGGAGCGGGTCCTGCAGCTCGAAGATCTGCACCATCACGGAGTCGGTGTCCGTGAAGAGCAGCCTCATCTTCGGGAAGAGCCTCCTCATGTGGAGGTAGTAGGCCTTCTCCATCATGAGCTTGGAGAGCTGCAGCGTGCGGGCGCCGACTTGGGTGGGCACGCTCACGCAGGCCTTGCTGCGGTTCGTCTTGAGCGTCTCCACGAAGGCCAGGAACCCCTCCGAGTCGTTGATCTGAAACTCGAAGTTCGTCACGGAGCTCTTGCCCACAGCCCGCTCGAACTTGACCGGGTCCACGTAGGCGTTCGTGTTCCTGAACTTGTCGGGGTTCATGCAGCAGCGACCGAAGATGGCGTTCTGGGTGAGCTCTTCACCACCTTCTCGGCGACCACGCTCCCCGCCGTCTTGAGCTGCCTCCGCTCGCTGTGCTTGAGCTCCATGAAACCCGCCATGAAGGGGCTGCAGGCGAAGCGGTAGGCTCTGTGCAGCCTCCAGATCCTGGCACCCAGCACGTCCCGCAGGAACTTGAGCCGCTTGCCGTCCACGCCCTCTTCTACGTGCATGCCGAGGAAGGGCACGAGCTTCTCGCAGGGCGACGGGGAGAGGCCGAGGCGCTCCGCCATGTTCGCAGTGTGCGGCCCGTACAGGCCCTTCCCGACCTTCATGCGCGCGGGCGGAGCCCAGTCCAAGTGGTCGTGCACCTCCGGGGGAAAGTCGTAGTCCACGAGGAGCAGATAGCTCACCTCCTCGGAGTCGGACTCCCAGTTCAGCCCGGAGAGGCACGTATCGAGCAGCCAGCTCAGCCTTGCGGCGTTTTCTTCTGGCAGGGCGACCGTCTCGCAGGGGCCGTTGGGCATGGGTAGCGACATTGCTGCTGGGTACATGGCGTTGAAGTCCAAGTACGAGATCCAGCTGACGGGCTCCTCGGAGTTGTAGTCCTCCTCGCCCAGCTCGGGGTTGTTGGCTTGAGCGAAGGGCTGGAAGATGCAGCTCAGCCCTCCCATGACAGAGGCCCGCACGTCCTGTAGGCCTGCTCGTCGGTGATGAGGTGAATGGGAGTCACGCGGGCCGAGTGCCGCAGCATGGCGTCCCAGGCGGCTCCGGGCAGCGTGACGTAGTGGATTGGGTCGAGCCCCGACTGCGCCCGGAAGGAGTACCGGTAGCTCTCCATCACGTCCGCCAGGGCCAGGACATCGGTGTGGAGGTAGCAGTCGTGGAACTCGCGGAAGGTCTCCCGCCCCATGAGATTGGCGGTGTTGACGGCCAGCCGGTGGTCCTCTGCGCTCACCGCTTTTCCAGCCAGCACGCTGTCGTAGCAGTGCTGCTCCCACACCGCAGGCATCTCCCACGCCTCGGCGCCGCCGAAGTGCTCGAAGGGCATGGGCAGCTTGCGCAGGATGCAGTCCCACGCCTGCTCCAGGTCGCAGTGCGTCCGCCGCTGTTTGAGAGGCCGTCTTTGGGGCGGAGAGTCGGTCGGCGTGCGCAGCTGCAGCTCGGGGTGAAGCGAGGCCATCAGCGGGAAGAGCTCTGGCAGCTGCTTGTGAGTGCAGGCCCTGAGGTCGTCGATCATGCTGGCCAGGCTCGTGGGGAAGACGTTCATGCTGTCCACGAACCTCAGCGGGCCCCAGCTCATCTGCAGGCACTTCTTGCCCGACTTGCAGAGGACTCGGAGGCTGAGGTGGCTGTAGTCGCCCTGCTTGATCGCGGCCTGCAGGGCGCACCAGCCGCTGAGGGGCTTTGGCGCGGCCTTGGCCTTGGCCTTGGGCTTTGGTGCGGCCTTGGGCTTTGGTGCGGCCTTTGGCGCGGCCTTGGCCATGGGCATGGGCCTCTCGGACTCGCTTCCTTCTTGATCGCCTTCGCTCTCGGTGCCCTCGTTGTCGCTGTCCTCGCCGAGCTCTTCGCGCGGTGCCCTGCTGACAGGAGAGCCCATCGTGGCGATGTAGCGCAGCAGGAAGTGGAAGTCGTAGCCGCCCCCGTTGTGAAAGACCACTGGGATGGTCTTGGGAGTCTGGGCCGCGATGTTGCAGGAGTGGCACAGCGCCCCGAGATACTGCCCGGTGCCGTGGCAGTGGTGGAGCTTCTTCTCGGCAATCTCGAAGGACGCGAGGCACTCCCTGCAGTGAGTGGCGGCCCTGTGCTCCAGCTCCTCCCGCCGGGTCATGCTGACGGCCCGAGTTCGGCGTCTCCAGGTGAGGTAGTGGTCGGCCAGCTTGTGAAGGTCGTCCAGCATGGCGCGGACGGCGTGGAACTTGCCGCTGTCCCGCTCGTGGTGCGTGAGCCTCAGCCTCAGCTCCTCGGGTGGCACGTAGCCGCAGCGCCCGACGGCGACGTAGCAGGAAGATGCCGCGACGGTCTGGCGCGCCGGCTGCTGCTGCGCTATGTGGACCGTCGGGGCGGGCGTGCTGTAGACCTCGAGGTCCGCGTAGCACGTCAGGGGCGCGAGCTCTGCGGAGGCCTTGCCCCTGTAGCGCAGCAGGCTCTTCTCGGGCCCGGGCAGCGGCACTTTCCGAGTGCGCTCGGCTATCTCTCGATAGCACTGGGTGGCGCGGTTGCGCTGCCACGAGGCCTTCAGGGTGAAGCGGCCCATGCACCTCGGGCACTTGTACTCCCTGCAGCCGCCGGTGTTGGCGGGCGTGGCTCCCAGGGTCAGCCCCTGTCTGCTGGCCAGCGCCTGGAAGTTGTGGATCAAGCTGTAGTGGCCGCTGCGCAGCAGAAGCAGCACGGTGTGCTGGACGACGCCCGTGCCGCTCGGGGCGCGCTGCTGGAGGACGTGGTAGTACTCCAGCCCGTCCGCCCACAGGGTTCGCTGCCACACGAAGACGAAGACCTCCACCCGCCCCGCGTTGCGGAGCTCGAAGGCGTCGATGTCGTCGAAGCCCACGGGGCGGTCCGTCGGAAGGCCAGAGAAGTCCACCCCCGCGTCGGCCAGAGCGGGCTGCCATCCCGCGGGGCGGCGTCCGCGGCGGCTCATCTCGGGGTAGAAGAATGAGCCCGAGCAGCTCGTGGCCCTTGACCGCTGGAGCTTGTCGAGCTCGTCGACCCCGAGGCAGTGGGCGAGGACGCACCACATGAAGCAGCGGTGGTCCTCGTTCCGAGGGTTACAGATGGCCTTCTTCTTGGCCAGGGTCTCGGGCAGCTCCTTCCAGCAGCCTCCCGCCTCGTTGGGCGGCGGGGGCGCGGGCATGTCGGCCAGCTGCTGCGAGGGAGCAGTCAGCAAATACGCCGCCGTGATGCCCACGACGGTCCAGTTAGACTCGGGGAAGCGGGAGCGCTCGACCGCGACCTCGAACTTCGTCCTGATGGCCGCCATCACGGTTCCGGCGCGGGCCGACAGAGGCGCGGGCCTCACGATCCACGGCGCCAGCCTGAGGTAGTGGAGCGTGAGCTCCGCGTCGTTTGCGGTCGGGCGCCTCAGCAGGATCTGGAAGCTGACCTTGGCGAGGAAGGGCAGCCGAATGACCAGCAGGTCTTGGAGCCGGTGCACCAGCAGCCGCAAGGCGTCGATGGTGAAGACCTGCTGCTCAGGAAGAGGGCGCAGCCGCAGCTCGCGGGTCCAAGCGGCCCCACGCGGGCGCAGTTCTGTCACATCGGCCTCGGCGCTAGGCGCACGCGGCTCCTCCAGAGGCACCGCCCGGACAGCGCTGAGCCCCAGGCGGCCCCAGATGCGATCAGACAGCTCGGAGATCATGGCGCGAATTGGTTTGAGCTGAATTAATTGCTTTCTATAGAAAAAATAATAAATATTCCGTCGGTCGGACGAGCACCCTCAGCATTGCCGACAACTCCTGCTTTGTCGACCGCGAAACAACCATGCACCACAAGCTTCGCCCTTTTTTCAGTCATGTTCTGTCCGGGATTCGGCTTCTACCGCGTCACAGCGAGTCGGCGGTGCGGCCCTGCAGGTTCAGCGCCGTGAGGAGCTCTCTGGAGGCCTCATCCAGCTCCTTGCGCGCCTTCTCGACCCGCTCCAAGGCTGCGAGGGTTGCGCTCTTGGCCGTCAGCGAGACCGGCAGCCGCTCAGCGATTTTCTTGCTGATGAGCTGCTCCTCCACCTCGTAGAGCTCTCTCTCGATCTGGGCCAGCGAGGCGATGTCGCTCGTGCAAGTGCGGCGCTGCCTCAGGGCCTCGTGCTTCTCGCGGAGCGCTTCCATAGTCTCCCCGCTCTCCTCCTTGCGCTCCTCGGCCACCGTGGGAGCAGAGCTGCGGGCCGTGCGCTGGTTGAGGCGCTTGCGAAGCTTGAGCCGAAGCTCTTGGGAGCGCTTCAGCATGTCCCTCCAGTCCTGCCTGTCGACCTCCTCCGCCGGGAACCTGCCGGCGACCCCGTCAGCCAGCAGCCGCTCCAGCACGGGCACTCCCCGAGTGAGCTCATCATGCAGGCGGCTCACCTCCTCCAGTGAGGCTCCCCGCTTCAGCGCCTCGGCATCGACGGCGGCCCTCAGCAGAGGCCTCAGCTGCTCGCGGCGCTCCAGGACGTGGGTGGCCATTCTGAATTTTTTTACTGAGTAAAAATCGGCTGCGGCATCGGAAGAAACTACAGCGGGCACTCGCGAGACGGTGGCTCCACACGCAGATCCGTGACCTCAAGACTCAAGCCGCACATGCCGATCATCAACCACAAGCTGCGCGCTCTCAGCCTAACGCGCGCGGTGCAGTGAGCCAGCTCAGCGGGGCGGTCCGCAAACGTGCCGCCGGCGTTCCAGAAGCGTGGGCCGGCAGCTTGGCCTTCAGCATCCAATCGCCGCCGCGCGATTGCCTCACAGAAGGCAGCAGCCGCTGGCGCACGGCCTCGGGCGTGAGCTTCGCGTCGAAGACGCGCTCGGATGCGGCCGCCAGCAGCTCGACCAGATCGGTCTCGGCCCGCTCCCAGAAGAGCCTCGTGCGCTCGTCGGTTGCGAAGCTCACACTGGGGCGCTGCCCCTGGGAGAAAGCCCTGGGCTCCCATGGGATTTCCAGCGAAGCTTCGCTCTGCCAAAACAGCGGCTCCAGGCACAAGAATTTGCCACCCTTAGCAGTGGAGCGCACCTCGCCCAAGTTCCACATGCTTGTCTGGCTCGTCATCCTTTTCTGTCTCCGATTAAAAAAAGATTGGTCCGAGCATGCGAAACTGCTTGAGCCGCGTCGTCGCCTGTGCGTGCTTCGTTGTGCTGGTGGTGGTTATAAAACATGCCGAGACTGCTGGAGCTGTTTTGCGGCACAAAGTCGATTGGCCGAGCCTTCGAGGCGGCAGGGTGGGAGGTCGTCTCCCTGGACATCGTGTCGAAATTTGAGCCCACGATCCTGTGCGACATCCGGAGCTGGGACTACGCGCTGTTTCCGCCGGGGCACTTTGACATGGTTTGGGCCAGCCCGGTCTGCACGGAGTACAGCCGAGCTCTGACGATGCGCCCTCGACGACTCGAGGAGGGCGACGCGCTGGTGCTCAGAGCCTCGAGATCATGGAGCATTTCGACCCGCTCATGTGGGTCATAGAGAATCCGGCCACCGGGCTGCTGAAGACCCGCCCGTTCATGGAGCGCCTACCCTGGGTGGACGTCACCTACTGCATGTACGGGACTCCGTACAGGAAGCAGACCCGACTGTGGACCAACATGCGCTGGAGACCGAGCCGAGGGCTGTGCAGGAGCGGCAGTCGGTGCGACGCGTGGGAGGACGGGAGGCATCTGAGGGGCGCTCAAGGGGGGCCTCGACTCATGGGGGGTCAGCGTGAGAGGGTCAGGGGGCAGTCGCGCGAGCTGCTTTATAGCATTCCTACGGCGCTGTGCGAGGAGATTGCGCGCGCGGCCACGGCAGAGCTTGCGGATCGGCAGAGCATCCCGGACTGAAGCGAGGGGCATTTCTTATATCTCATTTTTTTCCCTAGCAGGCATGATCCGTCTCTCCACTATGATCCGTCTCGGACCTGGGTAATTTCCTACTCTAAGGAGTGGCGCTCACCGGGCTGGAGGCGGAAAGGTCCGTCTCAACAATGATCCGTCTCGGACCAGGACGTGTTTTTTTTTTAGATCCGTCTCTCCACGTTGATCCGTCTCGGACCTGGGTAATTTCCTACTCTAAGGAGTGGCGCTAGCCGGGCTGGAGGCGGAAAGGTCCGTCTCAACAATGATCCGTCTCGGACCAGGACATATTTTTTTATTCTCAGGTGAGGCGCTCACCGGGCTGGAGGCGGAAAGGTCCGTCTCAACAATGATCCGTCTCGGACCAGGGTAATTTCCTAGTCTAAGGAGTGGCGCTCGCCGGGCTGGAGGCGGAAAGGTCCGTCTCAACAATGATCCGTCTCGGACCAGGGTAATTTCCTACTCTAAGGAGTGGCGCTCACCGGGCTGGAGGCGGAAAGGTCCGTCTCTCCACACTGATCCGTCTCGGACCAGGACATATTTTTTTATTCTCAGGTGAGGCGCTCACCAGGCTGGAGGCGGAAAGGTCCGTCTCTCCACACTGATCCGTCTCGGACCAGGACATATTTTTTTATTCTCAGGTGAGGCGCTCACCAGGCTGGAGGCGGAAAGGTCCGTCTCTCCACATTGATCCGTCTCGGAAGATCCGTCTCGGACCTGGGAATATAGATCTCCTAGGTAGTGGCGCTCACCGGGCTGGAGGCTGGAAGATCCGTCTCGGGATTTCCTGCTCCCGGCAAACGGGAAGATCCGTCTCGGACCTTGGATTTAAAGTCTCCTAGGTAGTGGCGCTCACCGGGCTGGAGGCTGGAAGATCCGTCTCGGACCTTGGATTTAAAGTCTCCTAGGTAGTGGCGCTCACCGGGCTGGAGGCAGGAAGATCCGTCTCGGGGATTTCCTGCTCCCAGCAAATGGGAAGATCCGTCTCGGACCTTGGGATAAAAGCCCCCCTAGGTAGTGGCGCTCACCGGGCTGGAGGCTGGAAGATCCGTTTCAGACCTTGGATTTAAAGTCTCCTAGGTAGTGATCCGTCTCGGACCTTGGGATAAAAGCTTGCTAGGTAGTGGCGCTCACCGGGCTGGAGGCTGGAAGATCCGTCTCGGCAATTTCTTGCCCCCAGGAGAGGCGCTCACCGGGCTGGAGGTGGGAAGATCCGTCTCGGGGATCCTTCTCGGGTAGAGGGAGGAAAATGAATTCCCAAAAGGCACTCGCCTGCGAAAATGATCCGCGCCCGGGAGGAATCGAGCGTGCGGTGTCCAGGCTTCGGAGCTGCAGAGCCTCTACCAATTGAGCTATGGACCCTTACTAGTCAAGCACGGAGACTCCCGTGCCAGAGAGCGTCACCAGCTGATAGGCTATCAGGTGGATGAACACGTCCGTCATCGTGCCGTCGAGAGCCTTGAAGGTGAACCGAGCCAGGTCGCCCGAGCGGGTGCTGACGCCACTGAGGGGCATCTTGGGCACACGCTCCGTCGGGAAGCCCGCGATGAAGCTGTGGCGCAGGTAGCCAGCGCGGTCGATGTCGATGTTGCGCACCGTGTCATCGTAGGTCCCCGCAAGGACCGAGAGGAAGTGGAAGTGCTCCGAGGCTCCCTTCATGGGGTTGTGCGGGTACTGCAGGCTGCCCAGCTGCATCTGCGACTTCAGGAGACTGTCTTCCTGCCTGGCCGCACCGATGGGGGCCACGTCCTGCCCCGGGTTGGCCAGCAGGTGGATCTTAGAGCCCGCGTCGTTGTCCCAAAAAGTCACGAACGCTCCCATGAGTTTCGTGAAGGCGCGCGCCACGGTGACGTTGTCACCGTGGACTGCTGCGTGTGCACCGTGGGGTAGCTGAACACGAGCGACCTTCCTGAGAGGAGCACCCGGTTGAAGGACTCTACCAGCGCAGAGTCCAGGACGACCTGGGAGGCCAGAACTCGGACGTTCTGCATCTCGAAATCGGTGCTCAGCGTGGCTCCCGCCGGGTGCGCCCCGGCGTTCTCGGACCACAGCGCTGTCGTCGCGTCCGCGAACTCGATCTCTATCACCAGGTTCAGCTGCGGCGGCAGCATCTTCCCGCAGCGCAGGATGCCCACCATGGTGGGGGACGCAGCAGCACGTCCGCGTAGCCGCTCTGGTGCACCGCGCGGGGCGTCCGAGAGTTGTTCACCTCGTCGAAGCCCTCCACGGCCTTGTTCTGGTGTACTCGCGGCCCTTCAGCAGGTCATGCACGGCCACGGTGCGGCCGTAGTAGTTAATGTCGCAGCGCTGGCCGTTGGCGAAGACCTGGATCCTCTGGATGAAACAGGCTGGGTTCGGAGTGGCAGGCGCCAGCGGGTTGGTGGCGTCCGTGTTTCTGACTCTGAAGGCGATCTTGTTCGACTCGGGGTCGATGAACGAGGTGCCGCTTGTCAGCGGAATGCGGCAGACCCTCGAGGTGGCGGGGGAGAAGGAGCTCAGCGAGCTGGGGAAATACTGCACGTCGTGGCGTGCGGTCACGTAGTTGGTGTTTCTGGTTTTCAGCTTGTAGTCCAAGCTCTGCATCAACTCATCCTGTGCTCCGGCTGTGACTACCTCCATGCTTCTTTACATGTAGCGCAACACTCATTTTGTTCGTACGGCGAAGGAGAGTCTAGGCCGCCTCGATGTCTCGGGCCAGCTGGTCGTAGCTCGGCGGAGGCAGGCGGCTCTGGCGCGACTGCCCCGAGCTGCGGGAGCTTGCCCGGGAGTTCGGCTGGGACTGGGGCAGAGTCACAGGGTTCAGGCCCCAGGAGAAGGGGCGGGGCGTGTGATTGGTCTGCGCCTGGACTCTGAAGCCAGACTGGGAGGAGGCGCGGCTGCTTTGCGGGGCTGCCCGAAGTGCTGCTGCCGGTGCGCAGCGTGAAGTGCTGAGGCTGCGTGGCGTCGTTCATACCGTTGGCGGACCGGACGTCCTGCACGGCCGCGTCCTCGCTGCCCTGCTGAGGCCGGAAGAGCGTGTTCTCCAGCACCCAGCCCGTGCCGCGAGCCAGGCCGTAAGCTGCGCCGCCTGCGAGTCCCACGGCCAACCCGGCCGTTGCCGCCGCGCCGACTCCTGCCATGGCAGCCAGCGTTCCAGCAACCTCGCCCGCTGTGGGTGCGAGGGCTGCTGCTCCTTCTGCCAGGCCCCCCAAGTACCCAAAGGCCCCGCCCACGCCCTCGGAGGCAACGGCAACCTCTCCCTCCTCCGCAGCCACTGCTGCCGTCTCCTCTATGGCCTGTGCTGCGCCACGCTCCACCTCCTGCGCGCGCGGCCCCGCCTCGTCCAGGAGGCGCTCTACGTCGTCGGGTCGGCCGATGATCTGCGGCGGCGGCTGCGGCTGCGGCCCTGGGCGGGGCAATACATTCATGCGGACGTACTCGGCTGCGTCCTGGGGGAGCTGGGAGCGGAAGGCCTGCACCGCCGCGAGCCCTGCCGCTCCTGCGCCCACAAGGTCCGCTGCTGCCTGCGCTCCGTCGGCCGCGCTGCGTAGACGGCCCGTGATGGAGGGCGGGCCCTGTCCGTTGTTCGTCAGCGCGTCGGCCTCGGGGTCTCCAGCCAGGTCGTCCTCGACAAAGCGGGTTCCTCCGTAGCCCTGGTACATCCGTGCAAGTCGCACATCCTCGTCCGTGGCCTCGGCGGGAGTGCGGAAGCCTTCCTCTGGAATCGCCCTCAGGGGCGTGTGCTGCAGAGGCTGCGGGTTGGGGTCCTCGCTGGACTGCACGAAATCGTCCAAGTAGAAGTGGCTCGTGACGAACGTGGTGGCCTTGCGGTCCGGCTGGTCCAGGGGCAGCGGCTAGTTCCGCTCCAGGTAGCCCACAACCTGCTCGAAGCGCGGGCGCTGATTGAAGCCGTGGGACCGAAGCGTCTTCATTTTACTGTTGCGCAACGTCGCCCGCTGCGCGTTCCACGCCCCTGCGCTCGGCGCGCGCGTAGCGCAGCTGAGGTACCTGGCGGTGCACGGCCTCCGTCAGCCGGCTCACATCATCCAGGTGCCGCTGCCCCTCTTGGGCCAGCCGGCGCTCGCCAAGCCAGGCGTTGAAGGCCCTCGCCTCCTCCAGCTCTCGCTGGCGCTTCAGCAGAAGCGGCTGCAGGTCGTAGCTGGGGTACGTCTTTCGAAACCACCGGAGCATCTGCGGCTCGTTGCGAGATTCTAGGGACATCATGGTTTTTACACTAGGACGCTTGCGCCCGCCGTCAGCCGGTCGTACGCCGACTGCCTCTCCAGCATGCGCATGGCGCGCTCGCTCGGCCGAGGCGCTTCTACGGGCTCGGGCCGTACCTCTCTGTGTACCTCGGGCTCGGGCTGTACCTCGGGCTCGGGCTGTACCTCGGGCTCTAGCTGCGGCTCGGGCACGGGCGCTGCCTTGGGCGCAGCCGTGGGCTTGGGTGCTGCCTTGGGCTTGGGAGCTGGCGCGGCAACTGCCTTGGGTGCTGCCTTGGGTGCTGCCTTGGGCGCGGGCGCTGCCTTGGGCACGGGCGCTGCTGGGTGCTGCCTTGGGCGCTGCCTTGGCCACGGGCGCTGCCTTGGCCACGGGTGCTGCCTTGGCCACGGGTGCTGCCTTGGGTGCAGCCTTGGGAGCCGTCTTGGGCTTTGTGGGAAATCTCACCCTCTTGGGCCGGAAGGGGGAGTCCGCTTCATACGCCGGCTCCGTGGGCAGGTCGGCGATCATTTTTTTGCTCTTCGGCAGGAGCAGCTCGGGCGGCTTCGGCTTGTTTTTGCTGCCCGGGGGCCTGCCTCTAGGCCTTGGCGCCGGTTGCGCTTGCTTCATCGGTTTTTTAATAGAATATATTTTTTTTAAAGACCTTCAGGGAATTAGACGTGATCCAAAAACAGCACGAAGGACAACGACGAGCCCCGCAGTCGGACGACTTGGCCTTCCAGGTCTGTCAGCCGGAAGCGCAGGTGTCTCAGGGTGATGGGGCCCCTAACGGCCATGAAGTGCCCGTCATCGGAGCCGGTCTCCACGATGGTGCCCACGCCGCTCTTCAGCGTTATCTTGGACGGGATGTCGTCCCCCAGATTGCCCAGCACGCGGCTGGCGTTGGCCAGCTGGGGGCAGCGCAGGTAGACCTCGTTGTAGCAATTCATGCGCACGAACTCGAAGACCTGCTGCCCGCCGGAGACGAAGCTGGGGCCCAGCATGTGATCGATGCTGAAGGGCTTGCTCGGAGAGGCGGCCGGCGAGGAGGGGTAGTCCACGACGTTAGGGAACTGCTGCTGCAGCTCCAGATCGTTCAGAATGAGGCGGTTGCCGTCGTAGGCTACGCTGAGGCTGTTCGTGGTTTCGCTGTAGGCAGCAGTAGCGAAGTTGGAGCTGATCCAGGCTGCCAGCCGGGAGCCCGTGTAGGCGCCTTCGGGAAGGAGCGCCCAATTCAGCGTGCCGAGCGCGGCGTCCACCCAGTAGAGGTAGCGACCGCGATCAGTCGACAAAAAGCTGTCCGCGATTCTGATCTTGTAGACAGCCAGCCTGGCGTCGCTCTGCAGGTGCAGGGACTCTCCCAGGTCTACCTCGAAGTCGCTGTCTGAGCCGGCTACCCTCTTGCGGCTGTCCACGTAGATAGTGGTCATCCTTCTTTTCCATAGGAGGCCACTTGTTCGACGGATGATGGGCGACTGGACTGCTGCGACGGAGGTGCAGCAGGAAACGTTTTCGCACCGCGCGCTAATGAGTGTGGAGCTCGCGAACAGCTTCTGGCCCAGGAAGCTGAGCGCCGCTCCCATCGGCTTCTTTTTCCAGAGCGAAACGCTCTTCGAAGCGCAAGTAGAACATCTCATTCTTTGGCTTGAGGTAGTACACGAAGAGGAAGCTGTAGGGGTCCCGAGTCGCCTGCTCGTAGATCCTGTGCAGCTTGTCCTTCCAGCCCTGCTGAGCTCTTCGATGACGGCGTCCAGCTCGTGCTGGTTGCGCAGCCTCCAGCAGCAGAGAAATTGCATGTTCACCCGCACTGCCGCGCTGACGAGTCTCAGCTTCTGTGAGCTGACCCAGGTACTGATTTGGAGGTGCCGACCGCGGATGAAGAGCGTATCCTTTGGTTTATGCAATTGCGGCATGTCCGCTACATCGTCCAGGATGACCAGCACCTGATACAGCTTCTTCATCTCCAACTTCTTGGATGTCTCGGTGATCTTGCGCTGCCTCTGGATGATGCCCCGCAGCGCCGCCTCGTCCCACTCGTCCCAGTAGGCTTGCTCCTGTTGGGTATTCACGCCCAGGTCCTGCTCTATGTACTTTTTGACGGGGACCCAGCCATCGTCGATCGAAATCGAAGGACTGAAGATGTAGATCCTTTCAAAGACGCCCCTGTACTGCTCCAGAATCAGGCTGATCAGAGCCACGGTCTTGCCGGACTTGCTGGGACCGAGGAAGATACCTGTGCAAGGGACCAGGGGCACCACGGGGTCAGAGGATTGTTTGCTGCTGTATTCTGGCGTGGGGAATACCTTGATCTTCCCCATAGTTCGTTCCTTTGCCTTACTTGCCAAATTCGAAGCCCAGCGCGGCGGTGCGTTCATCCAGCTGGCCTCCGGTGGTCTCTGCCACGGCGGGCGGGCTGGCGCCTGTGGGTTTTAAACAACTCACAGCTACACAGCTGCCTCTATTCTGGCGCGTTCATTTGCGTCGCCGCTTGCCGTGGTGTGTAAGAAAACACACCAAGAGTGTTCAGCGATGGTACCTGTGCGCCGGTCGAAGAAATGCCCGCACGGCGTTACTCCTACGAACTGCAGGCTGGGCTGCGGTGGAGGAGCGTGGTGCGAGCATGACACCCGTCGCGCGGAATGTCGTGTGTGCAAGCCCCAAATATACTGCCGTCATGACAGGCGAACCAGATCCTGTAAGGAGTGCTCAGGCTGTCCGCACGGCTTCCTGTCGTATTTCTGCCGTGAGTGCGGAGGCGGCGCTTTCTGCCCGCACGATAAGTACAAGAGCCAGTGTCGAGAGTGCAATGGCAGCTCGTTCTGCGTGCACAACGTCAGAAGGACATTGTGCAAGACATGCCGTGGCGCTGGCATCTGCGAGCATAACCGACAAAAAAGTCATTGCTCGCTTTGCCAGAACTTCGTATGTGAAATCGAGGGGTGTCCGAAGCAAGGGCAGCGATTTGGGGCGGCCTACCGTTTGAGACAACACATGCAGAAGCGGCACGGCGACAACCCGCGCGCAGTGACCAGGAGTAAGGAGCTTGAGGTGCACCAGGCACTCCGCGACGCGCAGATCACCTTCGAGTACCAGCACTACCTGCCCTTCCGCGGCTGCGGGTTGGAGTCGGAGACGGCCCACGCCTTCGCGGACTTTGCCCTGGCGACTCCGTGGGGCTACGTCCTGCTGGAGGTTGACGAGGAGCAGCATAAGGTCTATGACCCCAGCTGCGACGTGCGCAGGGACTTTGACATGGCCGCCAGCGTGGCGCTTGGCAGCGGGCACAAGCTGCTGGTGCTGCGCTACAACCCGGACGCCTTCAAGATCGCCGGCGTGACGCGGCGGACCACCAAGAAGGAGCGCCACGCACAGCTGATCCGCCTGCTGGGAGAGCTGTTGGCGCGCGAGCCGGAGGCGCCGTTCACCCGCCTCTTTCTCTTCTACGACCGGGTCGCGGAGAACAGCGCGCTGCCCTGCGTGGCGGAGCACTGGTCCGAGCCCGTGCGCGCCGTGTCCCGCTGCGCATGATAGTCCCCCAGAGACTAAAAGGCTGGCATGCAACTGAAGTACATGGGACGCAAATCCTGGCTGGCTCCACACGTGGACCGGCTGCTGGGGGACGTCGCTGTGCTTCACTCTCCCTTCTTCGGCTCTGGAAAGCTGGAGTACTACCTCGCAACCCGGCGTCCGGCCCTGGAGGTGCGTGGTGTCGACGCCTTCGAGCCCGTCGCAAACCTGCACCGCTGTTACTTAAAGCAAGTCCCGGTCTTCCTGCGCTCCTTGCTGCGCCTGGCGGGGCGCAAGATAGACAGGCGCTTCTACTTCTGTCGCCTCCTGCCGGGCACTCAGAGAGGCCGCGCCGGGCGCCGGGCCGCCTGCTCGTACGTCCTGCTGCGCAACAGCTTCTCGGGAAAGTGGGGCTCCTTCGCACAGCAGCGGCCACTGGCGCTGAGCAGCGTGCGGCGTCTGCAACGGCCTCCCACAAACGGGACCGTGCGATGCCAGGACGCGCTGGCCCATCTACGCGCTCTGCCCAGCCAAGCGCCGCGGCATTGTATCTACGCCGATCCTCCCTACATCTTCCCAGGCCGCAGCATGAACTACTATGGCACGAGGAGGCGGGGGCATGACCTGGCCTTCCACTCGGAGCTCCGAGACGCGCTATTCGCAAGCGGCCTGCCCTTCCTCGTAAGCATAAACGACGTGCCTGAAGCCTGGGAGCTCTACAGCAGGGCCGGCTCCATCACAAGGCTGTGCTCGGGCAAGAACAGCTCCAAGCCTGAGCTGCTGGTGCTGCAACAGGGCAATCCTGTGTGTGCCGCAGGAATGGCCGGAGCAATCCTGTTGCCACAGCAGGATTGAGGCAGCAATCCTGGGCCCAACGCAGGATTGCCAGGCACCAGGCCCGCACCAGGCCCGCACCAGGCCCGCACCACCCGCACCAGGCCCGCAACCAGGCCCGCAACCAGGCCCGCACCAGGCCCGCACCAGGCCCGCACCAGGCCAGCCTTTTGCGCACTTTTCCAGGCCCGCAGACCGAAGCCGCGGAGCGGGTTTCGCTTTTCCATTGCGCACTTTTCGGCCCCAAAGAGAGCGGTGACGAAGCGGTGACAAGCGGTGACAAGCGGTGACATGCTCGGCGGGCTGGAATTCGCCGCTTTTCCGGCCCGAAAGCGGAAAACTGAGCAAAGTGGTTGTCTGGAGCCCGCTTTCCACCGAAAACCAGCGAATTTGGAGGCTCGGGCATCCCACTTGCAGTCCGACACGAAAAACGGACTCTTCGGACTCGACCGTTTTGAGCGCTTTTTGCACCAAAAACCGGAGCCGGATGGAGCGGTGACATCAGTGGTGACCTCAGTGGTGACAAGCTCGGCGGGCTGACGGACCACCTCGACGAAGCGGTGACAAGCGGTGACATGCTCGGCGGGCTGGAATTCGCCGCTTTTCCGGGCCGAAAGCGGAAAACTGACGTCTGGAGCCGGTTTTCGGCGGAACACGAGCGAACTTGGAGGCTCGGGCATCCCACTTGCAGTCCGACACGAAAAACGGACTCTTCGGACTCGACCGTTTTGAGCGCTTTTTGCACCAAAAACCGGAGCCGGATGGAGTGGTGACATCAGTGGTGACATCAGTGGTGACAAGCTCGGCGGGCTGACGGACCACCTCGGCGGGCTGTCGGACTCCGAGCCTGGACCTCGGCGGGCTGTCGGGCCGCGAAAAACCCTGCGGAGAAGGAGCTCGGGAACTGGGCCCGATTTTACGCACTTTTGCACCCAAAAAGCGAGTGGTGACAAAGCGGTGACAAGCGGTGACGAGTTCAGCGGGCTGGAATTCGCAGGCTTTTTGGGGCAGAAAACGGAATTCGGAGCACGGCGAACACCTGGAGCCGGTTTTCGAAGGAAAACGAGCGAATTTGGAGGCCCAGGCAGAACTTTTGACGCAGGACACGAAAAAACGCACTTTTCGGAGTTCGCCGTTTTCAGCGCTTTTTGCACCAAAAACGGAGTGGTGACATTGACCGGTGACATCGGAAAAACGTTCAGCGGGTTGAAGAATTTGGCTGTTTTGCAGGGTTTTTGGCCCAAAAAACCAAAATTAATATGATACTATAAGCCTATGTTCCTTACTACTGCTGCCGGTGAACGAGCTGGGCGGCGCCACGAGGCACCCGGCCCACCTCACGGAGGAGCAGGTGGAGGCCTCGCTGACCCGGGCGGCCCCATCCTGCAGCTCTCGGACGAGACCTACTCCTCGACCCTGACAGGCACTGGGTGCAGCACCCAGAGCACGCACTACAGGAACTCCAGGACCGAGGTGGAGACGCTCCTGCGCCAGCGCATGAGGGGCCTAGGAGCGTGAGCTTCCAGCTGCCCTGCGAGGACGTGCTGCCGAGCGCCTTCGAGGACAAGCCTCTGCGTGCCCCGGCAGCTGGCCGAGCTGCTGCAGCTGAGCGTGGAGGAGGTGTGCGCCGACTTCGACGCCATGCTGCGCCACGACTGGAGGCGCTCGGCATCTCCGCCGAGGAGGTGCGAGAGTTCTGCGTGTGGCGCAACGCGCCGATGCGCGTGCTGAGCTTGCAGGGCGACCTCGTGGACAGCTACGACCCGGCGCTGAAGGAGCACCGCACCGTGTGCTTCTTGGCCTTCGACGGGCACTGCTACATGTACAGGCCCGTGATGCTGGAGCGGCAGGCGGCGCGCGTGCTCTACCGGGGCGAGGCGAGGCAGACCCTGCCGCCCATCCAAGAGTGGAGGCGCTTCGACGCCGCGGACGTGCAGCCGGGCTGTTCTGGTGCGAGGACCTGCGGGAGGCGCGGCGCCAGCTCATGGCCGCCGGCAAGAGCCCCAAGGTGGCCATCAGCAGCCCGGCGCAGTACTGCGGGCTGAGGGGGCAGGAGTACAGGGGCCAGCGCCTGGCCGGCTTGGCGCACGAGATTTTTTTGAAGCTGCTGAAGGCGAAGCGGGAAGTGCCCGGCGCGGCGGAGAGGCAGAAGACCCTGGCCGCGATGCTCGGCATGTGCGGTTGGCGTTTGGGTTTGTGTTGGTTTGGTGTGTGACGGCTTGCGAGGCTGACGGCCGGCTCTGACGAGCAGGACCAGTGGTGCACGGTGTGGCAGGCCGTTGCCGGGCGCAGCGTGCAAACCCTGCTGGCGCTGGGCGGCTGACTGCCACTGCAAGATGTGATGAGAGAGAGCGCGCCAGCCCCTCCAGCTGGAGTGAGCCGCGTGGCCCCCGGCGTATGTGAGCGGCCCGGAGACCCAAGCCTCATGCCCCTCTGCGTTTTTGTGGCGCTGACCGTGCGCAATTGGACAGCACGTTACGTCGAGCATTATGTGGACGTGGTGCGCGGAAGGAGAGCTACGGGCTCCCCCTTCCCCTTGCCCATCCTGTGCCCGGCGGACGGCGTTGAGCCCGTGGACGGCGTGCTGCCGGACCTGGGCTTTGTGGAGGGCTGCTGCGACGCGAGGCAGTCCTGCCTCAACCTGTTGCCGTACGTGGGGCCCGGCTGGTACCCGAAGGTTTCGCTGGCCGCGATGCTGGACCTGGGCGTCTGCCGCTGGGACCACATTGTGTTGGGCATCTCCGCGCGGAGCCACGTGGACGCGGCGACGCTGCGGCGCGCGCTGGAGCGCATGGACGCCGCGTGGCCCGAAGGCGAGGAGCACATGGCCATAGCTCAGCGTGAACGCGATGATAGGCCTGTGGGCGCGCAGCACGGAGGTGGTCTACAGCGTGCGCAGCAGCAGCAGCGAGCTGGACGGCGCGGGCGCGGACTTCTCTCAGGCCTTCGCCTGGGACTGGGGCAGAGCCACGGGGTTCAAGCCCCAGGAGAAGGGGCGCGGCGTGTTGGACTGCGCCTGGACGCGGAAGCCAGACTGCGAGGAGCTGCTTGCGGGGCTGCCGGACGTGCTGCTGCCGGTGCGCAGTCTCCAGCACCCAGCCCGTGCCGCGCGCGGCCGTAGGCTGCGCCGCCCACGATCCACGGCCCGCCGTTGGCCGCGCCAGCCAACGTTCCAGCAACCTTGCCCGCGGTGGGCGCCAGGGCTGCTGGTCCTTCCGCCAGACCCAAAGGCTCCGCCACACCCTCGGCAACCTCGCCCTCCTCGCAGCCACGGCCGCCGTCTCCTCAACGGCCTGCGCTGCGCCACGCTCCACCTTCTGCGCGCGCTGCCCTGCCTCATCCAGGAGGCGCTCCACGTCACTGGGCCGGCCGATGATCTGCGGTGGTTGCGGCTGCGGCCCTGGGCGGGGAGCGGAACTGCTCCTGCGCCCACAAGGTCCGCTGCCGCCTGAGCGCCGTCGGCCGCGCTGCGCAGACGGCCCGTGATGGAGGGCGGTTAGCGCGTCGGCCTCCGGGTCTCCTGCAAGGTTGTCCTCGCCGAAGCGGGTTCCTCCTTGGCGCATCCGCGCCAAGTCCTCGTCGGCCTCTGCGGGAGTGCGGAAGCCTTCCTCGGAAATTGCCTGCAGAGGCGTGTGCTGCAGGGGCCGGGGGTTAAGGTCCTTGCTGGACTGCACAAAATCGTCCAGGTGGAAGTGGCTTGTGATGAACAAGGTGGCCTTGTGGTCCGTCCAGGGGCAGCGGCTCGTTCCGCTCCAGGTAGCCCACCACCTGCTCAAAGCGCGGGCGCTGATTGAAGCCGTGCGCCCGAAGCGTCTTCATCTCTTTACCGTTGCGCATCAGCCGGCTCACGTCGTCCAGGTGCCGCTGCCCCTCCTGGGCTAGCCGGCGTTCCCCCAGCCAGGAGTTGAAGGCCCGCGCCTCCTCCAGTTCTCGGTGGCGCTTCAGCAGCAGCGGCTGCAGGTTGTGGCTGAGGTACGTCCTGCGGAACCACCGGAGCATCCGCGGCTCGTTGCGGGGTACATCATCTTGCTTTTACACTAGTACGCTTGCGCCTGTGGTCAGCCGGTCATAAGCCGGTGCCTCCGCCGGTGCCTCCGCTTGCGCTTTGGAGCAGCCGGCTCAGTAGGCACGTCCTGCTTCGGTTTGTTCTTGCTCCCTGCCCGCCGTTTTCGGTTCCGGTGCCTCCGGCGCAGCGTGTGGCGTAGCGTGTGGCGCAGCGTGTGGTGCTCCACAATGGTACCCACTCCGCTCTTCAGCGTGATCTTGGAGAGGATGTCGTCGCCCAGGTTGCCCAGCACTCTGCTGGCGTCAGCTGGGCGCAGCGCAGGTGGACCTCGTTTGTGCGCCATCATCTTCACGAACTCAAAGACCTGCTGCCCGAAGCTCGGGCCGGGTCTCGCTGCAGGTGGCGGTGGCAAAGTTGGAGCTGATCCAGGCGGCCAGCCGGGCGCCAGTGTGCGCGCCTCGGGCAACAACGCCCAGTTCAGCGTGCCCAGCGCGGCGTCGACCCAGTACAGGTAGCGGCCCCGGTCCGTCGAGAGGAAACTGTCGGCCAGGCGGATCTTGTAGACGGCGAGCCGGGCGTCGCTCTGCAGTCGCTGTCCGAGCCGGCCACCCTCTTGCGGCTGTCCACGTAGATCGTGGTCATCTCTTTTCTAAGGAAGCCGCCCGTTCTGCGGACGATGGGCGGGTGGACGGCTGCGACGGAGGTGCAGCAGAAGATGTTTTCACACTTCGCGTTTATGAGCGTGGAGCTGGCGAACAGCTTCTGGCCACAGGAAGCTGAGCGCCGCTCCCATTTTTCTAATGCGAAACGCTCTTCAAAGCGCTTGTAGAACATTTCGTTCCTCGGCTTCAGATTGTGGACGAAGAGGAAGCTGTAGGGTTCCCGCGTCGCCTGCTCGTACAGCCGGTACAGCTGCTCCTTTGGCAGCAGGGCGCTGAGCTCCTCAATGACGGCGTCCAGCTCGTGCTGGTTGCGCAGCCTCCAGCAGCAGAGGAATTGCTGGTTGACCCGCACGGCGGCACTGATGAGCCTCAGCTTCTGCGAGCTGACCCAGGTACTTATCTGCATATGCCGACCCCTGATGAAGAGAGTGTCCAGGGCGCCGTTTGGTTTTTGCAATTGCGGCATGTCCGCAAGGTCGTCCAGGATAATCAGCACCTGATACAGTTTCTTCATCTCCAACTTCTTAGACGTCTCCGTGATCTTGCGCTGCTGGTGGATGATGCGCCGCAGCGCCGCCTCGTCCCAATCCTCCCAGTAGGCCTGGTCTTTCTCCTCTCTTCTCTTCTTACTTTTCCTCTATCTTTCTCCACGTTCACCCCCAAGTCCTCCTCGATATACTTCTTGACAGGAATCCAGCCGTCATCGACGTTTATGGAAGGACTGAAAATATAGATTCTCTCAAACACACCCCTGTACTGCTCCAGAATGAGGCTGATCAGAGCCACAGTTTTGCCGGACTTGCTGGGGCCGAGGAAGATGCCCGTGGGGTCCGAGGACTGTTTGCTGCTGTATTCCGGCACAGGAAAGAGCTTGATCTTTCCCATCCCTTTGTTTCACTTGCCAAATTCAAAGCCGGGAAGCCGGGCGGCGAGTCCGTCAGCGCACTGCTACACAGCAGGACGCTGACACAGTTTTTTCCGGGCAATCCGGGCGGCGAGTCCGGGAGTGCGTCTGTGTGTACCGACGCGCTCCCAGAGTTTTCAGGGATAAACCAAAGGGCTGGTATGCAGCTGAAGTACTTTGGAAGTAAGGCGTGGTTAGCTCCTCACATGGACCGGCTGCTGGGGGACGTCGCAGTGCTTCACTCTCCCTTCTTCGGTTCTGGAAAGCTGGGGTACTACCTCGCCGCCCGGCGCCCGGGCCTGGAGGTGCGCGGCGTCGACGCCTTCGAGCCCGTCGCAAACCTGCACCGCTGCTACTTGAGGCAAGACCCGGTCTTCCTGCGCTCCTTGCTGCGCCTGGTGGGGCGCAGGGTGGACAGGCGCTTCTACTTCGGGCACCTCCTGCCGGGCGCGCTGAGAGGCCGTGCCGGGCGCCGGGCTGCCTGCGCGTACGTCCTGCTGCGCAACAGCTTCTCGGGGAAGTGGGGCTCCTTCGCACAGCAGCGGCCGCTGGCACTGAGCAGCGTGCGGCGTCTGCAGCCACCGTGCAACGTGACCGTGCGGCGCCAGGACGCGCTGGCCTACCTGCGGGCACGGCCCTGCCCGGCGCACCAGTGCATCTACGCAGATCCTCCTTACATTTTCCCCGGCCGCAGCATGAACTACTATGGTACGCGAGGGGGCCACGACCTGGTCTTTCACACGGAGCTGCGAGACGCACTCTTCGCGAGCGGCCTGCCCTTCGTCGTCAGCGTCAACAACGTGCCGGAGGCCCGGGAGCTCTACAGCCGGGCCGACTCCATCACAAGCCTGTGCTCGGGCAAGAACAGTTCCAAGCCCGAGCTGCTCGTAATGCACCGCGCAGGAATGGGAGCAATCCTGTGCCCAGCGCAGGATTCAGGGGGGGCAATCCTGTGCCCAACACAGGATTGAGTGAGCAATCCTGTGCCCAACACAGGATTGAGTGAGCAATCCTGTGGTCACGACAGGATTGACGGCAGGGCGTGTAAGTGGTGAAAAAAACACTATGTCAGCGATGCTGCGAGGACAGCCTCGCTGACGGACCTCCGGCGCTGGCCCGGTGATGGTTTTTTTGGGCTGAAAACCAACTCCGGAAGCGATGCGCTCCCCATCGCATCGCGTCCGTAGGATTTTTCGGGCAAAATCATAAACTAGAGCAAAGTCGGAATTCCGACCTCGCTGAGAGACCGAAGTCGGATTTCCGACTTCGGTGAAACAATCCCGACCTCGGGCTCGGCAGGGCTCCGATGCCGGGCAGGGTGGCGCAGTGCCAACCCGCCGAACCCTCACAGTCCCCCGGGTCCTTGCTATACGTGCTATATGTGCTATATCTCACAAGGCAAGCCACTGAACATCCACTCTCCCCGGGTTCCTTGCTATATGTGCTATATGTGCTATATCTCACAAGGCAAGCCACTGAACATCCACTCTCCCCGGGTTCCTTGCTATATGTGCTATATGTGCTATATGGCCCTATATAGCACATATAGTACAGATTTCGCGCGTACAGCGTATATAGCACATATAGTACATATAGCAAGGACCCGGGGGAGAGTGGGGGTTCAGCGGCTTGGCGTGTAAGATATAGCACATATAGCACATATAGCAAGGGCCCGGGGGAGAGTGGAGGTTCCGCGGCTTGGCGTGTAAGATATAGCACATATAGCACATATAGCAAGGACCCGGCGGAGAGTGGGGGTTCAGCGGCTTGGCGCGGCTTCAATGCCGGGCAGGTGGCGCGGCAGGGCGGCGCACCCGGAGTGCCAAGCCTGATGTTGATCCGACATGTAATCCGACATGTTGAAGCAATTAGGCTCCGATGCCGGGCAGGTGGCGCGGCCGGGCTTCTATGCCGGGCAGGCGCAGCAGGGTGGCGCACCCGGAGTGCCCAACCGCCACCGTATGACCGTATGATCCGTATGATTCGTATGACTCGGCGGGCTGGCGTGTCAGGCGCGCCTGGAAACAGGCACCAACCATTTTTTGGTTGCTGCCCGCGTGGAGTTCCGCCGCAGACTGGCAGGAATGCGATTGAGGGAAAATATCCCTCAATTCAACTTCCCGTGCTACCAGTACACAAACTCGCTTTTCCAAGCCTTTTGCTGCGCGGAACTGCAGCTCTCTCTTTAGAGGGGGTTTCCCAAATGGATTATATTCTACCTGAGAGGCTCCCAGCACTCGTCCGTCCAGCATTTGACCTCGTCCTGCGAAGGATTCGAAGTCTAAAACGCTGCGTGGAGGCGTGTGGCTGCAAAATAGAGACCCCTAGATATGCGCCGCAATTTGGCTCCAGGTTGCATTTCAAGCGATGTCAACCTTTGCCAAAGGAAACCCCTTTTCCCTTTTTTTTGGGGACCCCTTTTTTTGGGACCCCTTTTTTCTTTTTTTTGTTTTTCTTAGCCCTGCAAAGGTTGGCTCGCTTGAAATGCAACCTGGAGCCAAATTGCAAGCATATCTAGGGGTCTCTATTTTGCAGCCACACGCCTCCACACAGCGTTTTAGACTTCGAATCCTTCGCAGGACGAGGTCAAATGCTGGACGGACGAGTGCTGGGAGCCTCTCAAATAGAATATAAACCATTTGGGAAACCCCCTCTAAAGAGAGAGATGAGCGGGGCTCAAGACCACATGGTCCAGGTGCTACACTGCAAAAAGCAGTGTAGCCGGTCGATAGGGTGCCTGAGTGCCAGGGCATCAGCAAGGGAAGAGCTGTGGCCCTTCCCTGAGGATGTGCCCAACTGCCAAAGGGCGCCTCTGTGTGCAAAAAGACCGATGCCCATATCAGGCATGACGCATGGCAAGCAGGGCAGCAGCAACCGGACAATGAGCCCATGATGGCAACATGGCCGGCCTGCCAGGCACATTTTCCAAGTCCATAGCACAGCAATTGGCAAGCGACCAAATGGTTAGAACTGCAAGACCGGGCAGGGCCCGGAACTACACGGCTCATCCGCCCCAGCACTCGAGTTTTCCGGCACGAATGCCAATCGGGGAGTTGCTGTTTTGGAAGTGATGGAAGGCAGTAGTCCCCTACGGACCAAGTCTTTTCAGCGCCTTCGCAGCAGCCCGCGCCTGAACCCGCACAATGTTGGTGACCGTGTTGAAACCGCTGAGCAAGGGCCTGGAGGAAGGCGCAGGCAGCCTGTGTATTTTTGGGACGCGGCTAACACGGCAGACATCCAGCGCTGAGAAGTGGCTCCCAAGCGACGAGCAAAGTCAGCAAAAGTGCAGGAGGGGGAGCACAGGTCGGTCCGAATGCTGCAAGGGCCGAGCTGCCCCACCAAGCCACAGTAATCTTGAACGTCAAAGTCCAAGCCCCTCCCATTCTGCAATTGTTGTAGCAGGTGGAGCCGATGGTGCTCAACGTCAGAAAAGTAAGGCGGTGTGTATGAGGACTTAAACCCCCCTGCATTCACAAAGCGAACACCACGCACAGTTTGCACCTTGCCCTTGAGCGAGACTTCTCCCCCACCTTCCTTGGGCTGGGGGGAGTGTGCGCAAAGGTGGGCCATGGCATACCATTGGACGACTTGCTCACCAGTAGCTCACTTACGCCACCCGGCATGACGGCAAAACTCCTGCCACAGCAGAAGGGTTCATCATGCTCAATGACCTTTGTCGCAAGACCAGAGTCATTAGAGCGTTCTCCAACCTGGAGAAAAGCGGTGTTCCAGCTACGGCTGATGTCATTGCTGCTATCGCGTTGTATCTCAGTAAGGCCAGCAAGTTGCGGTTTGAGATCAAATTCTCTCCGACTAGGGGGCTTTGCCAGGGCTTTTGCGGGACATGGCTCGGTCCTGGACCCGTGCCGTCAGCTGCCATGTCTCCGCCTTGATGAAGCCCGGCGAATCGCCACTGCCATTCATTGCACCAGCTGGGAGAACGTTGAGAATATCCTGACGTGCGGGCTCTTTCTGGGAAGGCAGCGGGGGGAGTGCGATCTCACATTCACTTGACCACCTTCCCTATCAATACGAGTGGATTTAAGGCCCTCACTGCTCTGCGCCAAGCTGGTCTGGACCAGACCACTGAGGAGGAAGCCCAGGTTATGCTACCGCATTCCGTCCGGTGCGGGCGGACTGCCCTGTTGGCAGGGGCCAGGACGATGCCGAAATTGACGATGACCTTGACCCAGATACCTTGAATGCCCTCGACGAGTTCGCCACCCGCCTGTCAGCCATCCCTGACATGAGCCAGGCCAAGGATGTTCTCACGTTGCATCAGCTGGGTCTTTTCGCCCAGCTGCCCACTAGCTACCCGTGGGGCGATGTCATGTTTAGTACCCTGCATGTTACCGAAGCTGGCCTGCACACTGTTAGGAATACCCTGGCCCTTCGGCGCATGATATCGGATGCCCCGGCACTCAGTGCGGACGAGAAACTCCGGTTCCTCCGCTTCTGGCTTGCGTGTCTCGCCACTTCCCTTGCTCAGGTCTTCGCACCCCTTGCCGGCGGTGATGCCCCGCTCAGGTTGCAGCAGTTGATGCTTGACCGGTTGGCGCAACCGCAATTCTGGGTGGCAGCTCTCACCATTGCCACCCGCCAGCATGCCCAGTTGGTGATGCACTTGAGAAGCTTGAGGCGGGTGATGACTCTCTGGCAACCTGCCATCAATGCCAGAGACCTCGGGCTTCTGCATGTGCCCCTCAGTGAGGGTGGGCCATGCTTGGGATGTGCACCAGCAACCGAACCAGCGGATGGGTTTGTGCCGATGTGGCAGGACGGGCCAGCGAGGGAAGACGGGGCTTCCACTTACTGCCCTGACTACTGCCATGCTGAGCGGGCGATAGGCCTCTCTGTCGTTTGGAAGAGGGGGCCTCGGGAGTGCGTGCAGAGCCGGCGGTACGGCATCAAAGCGCCGCGTTTGAGATGCTAGGCAAAGCAGGCCATGGTGCCCCTTCACGCAGATCCTCGCTGTGTGCCATGCATGTGGCGGCACCAAAGAACGCCATGCCAGAGACTGGTTCAAGGCTAATTTCGCCGCAGCGAACCGCATCGGACTCATCCCATGCACTGCCAACCGGAAAGGTGCCCGGGCGACCATAGAGCGCAAGCTGACCACTGTCATTTAGAAACGACAAGACCTCGTCTCCACCGACCTCTTGGTAAGAAAACAGACAGGTCGCTACTGGTTTTGGGGGAGAGTCCAGCTAAGCGCAAGGCGAAAATCTCTGGCGCGCACTAGCTGTCTGCAGCATGCCAAGCGGAGCTGGGCGGGGCCACTACCACGGTCAACGCTTTGGCACGGGTAAGCGACACATTGAAGCGAGCTTCAGCCTCTGCGCCAAAGTAGAGAAACGATGTGTCTTTGCCAATAACAACCCCAGTGGCCTTAACCGTGTTGGTGCACTCGAGGAACTGGTGGAACAGCGTGGGCCGTGCGCGCCGAAGCGCGGCCACTTTGTCAGGGGTGAGCTGGCGTAGGAGCTGCGCACGGTCTTCCTCCTCAAGCTGCGGGAGCTGCTCAAGGCATTGAGCAAAGCGCGCATCAATGGCTTCGGCCGTGGCCTTGGCCTTTTCTTTGGCGTCATGGGCTGGCACGATCAGAGCGCCCCCTTGTAGTCTTGACTTGATCTCACCTGCGTTGCGCGTCTTTGATGAGGTTGTGCAGTCCATTGCATCTGGGACTTTCCACTGACGCCAACAGGTCCGGCGGCGAGTGTGTCGCAAGCTCAGACAACATGTGCGCGATTCGGATTCCAAGCTTGAAGAACTTATCAAACGGGAGGAGAAGACCAAAATCTGATTTGCAAAGCAAGTTTCCTGCCCGGCTTGCTGTGGTTGAAGCAATGTTGCATGAATGTGATTTCCCGGATGCAGGAGTGCTTGAGGATGGGGCAGACCTTGTGGGCAGTGCACCCAGGACCAAGCTTAGTGGCTGAGATGAGAAGTGTGCAATTCTCCACAGCCTCATCGGGAGATCAGGAAGTTGATAATGCAGTCTATGAGCAGACGTTGCAGGAGGTTCGATGTGGGTGGTTGTCTGGGCCTTTGAAATGCTCCCGTACGCAAACGTTCTGGACGAAATACGAAATCAGAAACATAAAGTCAGGCAAATCGGCGGCTTTACTGCTTCCGGGGTAATGATGCTGTAACATCATTTGAGGCGCCTACGTTGCGCACGGTCGATGTGACTGCATCGATGCTCCAGACTTGGTTACGACTGCGGCGAAGTGTGGGAAACCCTCAGCGCTGGTGGCCAGAACCTACTTGCTGGCAAATCGGCATTTCAGAGCAGAGCCTCAAGGGCGTGCTGCGCGTGCCTTGAGGTGGATTGGAGTGCGCTCGTGCAATCTGCTTTGGACCAGCTTCTATGACGACTTCATTTCGGTCACGCCTGACTGCCTGAAAGAAAATTGACAAGACCATCATGCATTTTCAAACTCACCGGTTGGCTTTTTGCAGAAGAAGGCAGGAAACACATGCCCTATGGCCCTGCTTGTGAAGCACTTGGGGTGGTCTTTGATTTTGCGTTGTCGTCTGAGAGCGTTGTCCAAGTAAGAGCTTGAGTGTGTTGTTGCTGAAGGAAAGCTAAGCCAGAAGCGTGCCCAAAGATTCAGGGGTCGCATGCTTTTTGCGGATGCTCAGATTTATGGCAGAACGGCAAGCGATGCATGGCAGTTCTTGGTGCTGCAGCTGTGGGTACCTCAAGTGTGCTGTCCGAACATGCCAAATACCAACTGCAGATGTTTATCATCCTTCTAAGGTCCAACGCCCCAAGAAGAGTTGGACTTGGCTCTGACAGGGTTTTCTTGACAAGAGTGCAACACCACGTGTGGCATTGGTGGAGCGCTTGTAGACGGTTGCGGCGCGCTTGCAAATTTCTTTTCGTATGAGCTGTGTGACAAAGCGAAGGACTTGCTGGGAGTTGCCGACAAGAAGCAGTGCGTTTACGAAGCAGAAACCCTTGCTGCAACTGTGGCCTTTCATTTGTGGGGGCCTTGCGTTCAAGGATGTAAGTGCGTGATTCTCGTGGACAACGAAGCCGCTAAGTTTGCACTCATTTCCGCACAAGGTGCCAACGGGATGGTAAGCTCCCTAACTAATAAATTTGCCTTGTGTGAAGCCGAAAAACAAATCCACTCATGGATTGCAAGGGTGGCATCGAAAAGCAACAGTGTAGATGATCCGTCGCGAGGAGTGTGCCAACCTCTGTTATCCATGGGTGCGCGTGACGATTCCGGTGTTGTGCCGGACCTTACCATGAACCTGCTGAAAATACCGGACAACCCTCAGCTTACTTCTAAGGGGGAGACGGGCTGAGGTTTTGTGTGCGAGGCAACAACGGTAGTGAACACGTTGGCTGCAATAGAGTGAAATTGTCATGGCGCATAGCAAGGGTTGCAATCAAGCATTGGTCAAGACGTACACACATGCGTTCTCTAAAGTTTTGCACAACAAAACTTTTGTGGCTAAAGGTTACAGCCCTATCGACAAGTTGACCGAAGCTTAACCTCGAGCCACACCGCCAAACGCAAAGCGTGTAAGAAACAGTGAGGGCAGAAAACCAAACGGCAAAGCGCAGCACTATTTCTCCTCGGGCGGCTCGCAGGGTGGTGTGGGCGGGTGCGTCACGTGCCGTGGCGTCGCTCGTCCCACCTCTCCCACCCGAGCTTGCCACACTTGATCCTCGCTACACAGACAACTTGCAATATTTGGCACTGTGCCTATTTGATGTGTGCGCAGCCCAGCCAGTGGGCCACGATCCAGATGACTCTTGCAGTGAGGGCGCCCGCTGTGCGCCTGTGTCCCAACAGCAGCCTAGCCCTCAGCCTGAGACGGGCTGAGGTTTTGTGTGCGAGGCAACAACCCTCGAGAGAAATAGTGCTGTGCTTTTTTGTTTGGTTTTCTGTCCTCACTGTTTCCACGCTTTGCAGTTGGCGGTGTGGCTAGAGGCTAAAGTCACTCTGCAGTAGTAGTAGTAGTAGTAGTAGTAGTAGTAGTGGTGGTAGTAGTAGTTGTAGTAGAAGTAGTAGTAGTAGTAGTAGTAGTAGTAGTAGTAGTAGTAGTAGTAGTAGTAGTGGTAGTAGTAGTAGTAGTAGTAGTAGTGGTTGTAGTAGTAGTAGTAGTAGCAGTAGTAGTGGCAGTAGTAGCAGTAGTAGTAGTAGCAGCAGTAGTAGTAGTAGTAGTAGTAGTAGAAGTAGTGGGTAATCGTAGTAGTAGTGGTAGTGGTAGTGGTAGTGGTGGTGGTAGTAGTAGTAGTAGTAGCAGTAGTAGTAGTAGCAGTAGTAGTAGTAGTAGTAGTAGTAGTAGTAGTAGTAGTAGTAGTCGGTTTGTCTTTGTTGTGTAATGTTCGTTGTTATTTATTGCTGTTTGTTTGTTATCGTTGGTTGGCTGTATTTTTCTGTGTGTGCGTCAGTTACTGGTAGTACATAGTGGGTGCCGTAGCTGGTTGAAACTGACTTGTCGTCTTTTTTTGGTCGGATTCTGTGGGTTTTTGTCGGCTTTTGTCGCTTTCCGTCGGCTTTTGTCGGTTTCTGTCGGTTTTTTTTCCGGGGGCCTGTACGATCTGTTCCCCTCTGTGGCGACCATCTGAACAGCTTGCGCTTTGGGATTTTTTTACTGTATTTATGAACAAACTAGATGCCGCTGGGGTGGTTCGTTCATTGTTTTCCATGTGTAGGATTGTGCGCTAGGGGTTTGTCTTTTCCCCTGTGTTTTAATCTTGGTTGAATCTTCGGCCGCGTGCCATTTCTGCTTCAAGCCTTTTGGTAAGGGACATGCCTGGAGGGTTTGACCCCTCTTTCGTTCTTTTTTGAACTTCGCACTGCCGCGCCGCCATGGCCTTTACCGCATTTGAGTTGTGCATGCATTTTGCATCATCTTTGATTTGGCAGTTCCTGGATGCAAGAGCCACGCATGCACTACGCGCCGTGGCATGGATCGCGCACACCTCCGTGCCCGACGACGCCCCAGCATCTACCACTCCTGCTGCACCGCGTACCTTCGGGTGCACTTCTTTTTTGACACCTGGCATAGCAGTCGGCATATGGGACTGCCTTACCCCCAGCGACCGCACCGCATTCCAGGCCACGGAGTGGTGGAACCACTCAGATCTGCGCTGGTTCACGCAGGGCCTCGGAGTGGTCCCCGCATCCGACTCAGACTCGGCATCCGACGAGACTTCCGAAAACGAAGCACGGCACCTGAACTGCCCCAGGCGTGCAGGGTGAGTGCAGCATGCCTTTTTCTTTCGCTTGCAGCACAATTGCGCACCAGCTCAGCATGCTTCGATTGTGACCGCACCTGACTCGCCGCAGCGCATGCCTGAGATTAACCACCCAAGCAATCAGGCGGCCTTCCGCCCAGCTGTTTCCAGCTGCACGCTTGCATTTGTTTGTGTCTTTCGTGAATGTACCATTCCAACATTCAAAAGCAGCAGCATGCTTCTTGCCGCACGGGTTCCAAGTCCCTGCCAGTGCAATTTTCAAGCCGCATGGACGTCTCACTCGGAGTACAAACGTCGCCGCAGGCTCAGCATGGGTAGCCTGTGACGCACCCGACTCATCCAGTGCATGCCTAAAATTAACCACCCAAGCAGTCAGGCGGCCACTCGCCCCTTTTTTGCACTAGCTGCGTGCCTGCCATTTATAATGCCTTTCGTGAATGCATCGTGCATTGCCACCTCTCACGCGCCCGACTTGCATGCATGACTCACATGTTGTGGTTTCCCGCCGGCCTGCCTACAGTGGACCACGCTTGCACTCAAGCCCGCATTCACCTTTCAGGCACCGGCCTCAGATGCAGGGGACGCACCGCTGTTGCTCCTTTGCTAATTTTTGCATTATTCCAGCCGGGCCGCATGCCTTTGGCTAGACACATGCATGAGGCGCACCTGCGTGCCAACCTCATCCCAGCCGCTTGCCCCGCAGAGGCATGCGCGGCAATTTACCCCTCGGCCGCACCGCAGTGCCCCGAGCGACGCCTCTGTTTGAGGCGCAGCTGCTTGCCAACCTCATTCAGGCCAGGCTGCGTCGCGTTTGCAGGCCAGGCGCATGCACAAGGCCGCGTGTCCTTGCATAAGCATGTCTCGCAAACAGGACTGGTCTGCAGAGGCTTCTTAGCAGTCGGCCGCACCGCGTGTGCCCCGACTCACAGGATCTTGCAATGTCTATGCATCGCATGCCTGTCTCCTGCTGCCGAGCTGCAACGCATTTGCAGCCTCGGAACCAGGCCACTCTCTTGCGTACCACTGTGTTCGCAAGAGCGGCCGGCACCTTACACTTTAGGCGCCGCCGCCTTCAGGTCTGGTTGCACCGCTGTTGCAACCAAGGTGTGCGCAGGATCAACAATCCAGCTCCCCCTCAGCCCGCAGGCCCTGAGAGCAGCTGGCATATAGCAGCTTCATTGAGCAGTGAGTGCCCGTACACGCATGTACCAGTCACCACTACACGGCAGTCAAGGTTCTGAAACCTTGCTTGCAAGCTCCGCCCGCAGGCGTAGCATAATGCAAGGCTCCGCTACGGAGTCCTCGCCAACGTTGACATCCCGCAGGTATCACCCTCAGAGTCGCGACTCACATAGGGGCCAGCATCCCAGACTCTGTTCGCATAATGAGCCGCGTTTCGCGGTCGCGTATGCACAACGCATGCCCGCAGTGTATGCACATCCCGCAGCCGACCAGCCTGCAGCCAAATTTCCCGATCCGCACACGCCTGCGGCATGGAACAGCATGAGATACTGGACGCAATGCGTGAGACCATCGCAAGAAGCTACCTGGACTTGGAAATAGTCCTCGAAGACTTCATGTTCGTCTTGCACAGCATACGCTTCTACATGCGCATTGTGGCCTTCTGCATGGTCATGCTGACCCTGTTTGCATTTGCCGCCTTTTTGCAAACCTTGCCCTCTGTCTTTCAGACAGAAGATTTTTTAACAGCATCAATGCTGCGAGCGCATCAGCATGCCTCGACTTGGCACGCAGGATGACCATGCCTGGACGCAATTAAAACACTACTGCCACTTGCTGTGTGCTGACACCGTCCAAGTAATCATGGCTATGCACAGCCGGTACTAAGGTGACCGCCTGCATACGCGCCAGTCTCAGTGGATTGCCAGGGTTGCAGCCAATGCATGTTAAACATGCGGTCTCCGCAGTTGACTCAAGGTTCTAATCCTGGCCACCCTCCATTTCCGCTAACTAGCATGGCTCTGGTTGCAGAAGCTGACGCATGCCTTGACTCCATCGAAGATATCGAGGAACTCACCCCGCGCCAATGGCCCCAGTGCCACCGCGCAGACGCTTCGCCTTCCCGCATCCTGCAAGAAGGCTTCGCACAGCTGCTTGACAAGTGGATGCGCCACCCAGAGCATCGAATTCGACTCAAATGCATCAATCGCATGGGGCATCTTTGCAACTTCTTGCTTGACATCCTCTGCATTTTGGGGGTGCGCGGCATGACTTTTTGCATAGCACGCTTGCATTCCCTGTCAACTTTCTTCGTCGACTACCTTCGCATCGACCCGCATTTGGACATGGACCGCATGCTTCAGAACCGCAAAGGCATTTCGGCGGGCTATCGCATGGCCGGCAAGTACCTGGCCATTATCCAGCCTTTCTCCGCACTGTTGTCAAATGTCAAATTTCGCTCTAGGCACAGCATGCATACAAACATGCAACCGTGCTTAGAATTGCTTCGCGAGTGGGAGGCATGCCTGATGATGGAGGACATAGCTCTCACCATCCGCTCCAGCATCGCGTTGCTGGAGAGCATCAACTCCTATGTCCACATGCTTCCAATGCCCCGCAGTGCGCATGTGTTGCAGTGGTCAGACAGGCATCACGAGTGCCCAGCCCCTCGCAACCAGAGCCCAGCTCAGTTTCAGCCTTTCCGCCAGGCCTGCCTCAACCCGCAGCGTGCCAGATTGCACGCGAACTTGTGCAGCCTTTTTTTCCAATTTTCACACTGCGTGCCTTGAAGACACGCACCCAAGGCGTGGACACTCCGCGGCATGCAGACGTCGACCTCCTCACGTGAGCCCTGTTACGCTGATAGCGTCGCATGTTGCAGCATGTCCTGCTGTCACGGTCGCATGACCCATTTCTTGCCCGTGTCAGCCTTTTTTCTGCCATACAGCAACAGTGCCCGCTTTTTACGCCTGCCTCGTCCAGCATCCTTCGCCATGGACTTGCAGCGCATGGTGGCGGAGAACCAGAACAATCCCGCATTCTTGCAGGAAATCATCCGCATGCTTACGCAGCAGCAGTCCGATGCAGGGTCAATGCAGCCAGAGGACGCATCCAACGCACCGGGTCCATCCAACACCGACCTCCTCGATTTTTCGGACCCGCATGTTGCGCCGGCCCCCGAGCATGCATCCGCAACAGCGGAGCCCAAGTGCAAGGCAAAGCCAGCAAGCTTGCTCCGCCCAGACCCACCGGAGCTCCCCGAAGACTGCCTCCCAACGCATGCATCGGAGGTGAAGGAGTCCGTGCCGCTGGAGCCGGCTCCAGAAGAAATCAGCATGCCCGAGCCCCCGCCTGTCAGGGCACCGTGGGCTCAGCTCACTGAAGAAGAGCGAGAGGAGCAACTCGCTAGAGAGGAGCAGCCTGAGCATCCCTGGCATGACCGCATAGAGGGCACGCCAGACGCTTTGCGCCGCAACCGCATAGACCCAGAACCAAAGCCAGCTGCAGAACCAGAGCCTGGACCCGCACCATGCATGTACAAAGCACCGCCCACGGGATTCCAGGCATGCCGACCGCTCGACACGCCGCATAATTGGCCCCCACAGGAAGGCGACCCTCGCCATCAGCCGCCTCTGCATGGGTTCCCGTGGGCGCACGACGGGTCCTATTGGGCAAACTATTGGCACCTCCGCGAGGTGCCCGACGAAGCTACCCGTTGGCATCCCGCCACGCATTCCTACAGCATCGACCCAGCATATGCCGCCAACCAACGCATTGCGGCATACAGCATGCATCACCCCGGAAACCCGGGTGCAAGTTCCCGTCCAACGCCACTACCCGAGATGCCAAAAAGGCAACAGCGGGCCGCATTTGTTCAGCAGCTGGAAGCATGCATACGCATCCCCTCGGTGCGTCTGCCCCGCACCATGCGTCGCATGGAGACGCAGGGCCGCGGACTACGCATGTTGTACCTCGATGACAACAACCGCATCAGCTGCTGCCTGCCATGTGCAAATTCCGCATGCCCTTACGATGCAGTGTGCGGTCAATACGTGGTCGACACCTCCACAGATACGCATGACAGGCATCGCTGCAGCGGGTGTGTCGCGGACGCCCGCGACCTCAACCGCTGATGCATTGCACGCGTTCGCATTTTGCATCAGCCCGACAGCGTGGCATGCATGCAAGCGACCGCACTCCCTGCCGGGGCACGTACAGGTATTTGCCGTGCATCTCAACAGCAAGCCGAGAAAAAAGAACATTCGCCATGCAATTGGAGTCATGTTGCCAGCAAGCCTCCCTAAGCCAGGGTTGCATGCATCCGACTCTCCAGGTACGAACAGACCGACTTCTAGGTCCGCATCCAGGCCTCCTCGAGGCCGCGTTACGCGCCTACGCAGCAGGCATTCACGTGACGCGTTTGCATTCCATGCCACGGCATCTCTGCCAATGCTCTGTGGCGCAGGTTCAATCTTTGCCACAGACACAGCTTCCCCTCCATCACGCCCATGCCATGGCGCGTTCGTGACCACTGGGATTCGGCATGGTCAGTGAAAAGGCCGCTCGATCAGGATGCCGACAGCGAAACGCAGGAGTCCCACAACTCAGAGCATCTCTTTATGCAGCCAACCGCAAAGCCGAAGCCGGCGCCTAGACTGAGGCCCCGTCATAGCATCCAGGACCTGCATTCCAGTCCGCATGCAACAGCAAGCAGCGATCCACATCCGCTTGCCGCCCAGCCACGTTCCGCTGAACATGCACCAACGCTAGCAACAGGTGCTCCGGTAGGCGTGCACATGTTGACGCATCCGCTTCGGCCCCCACCCCCACTTAACCATCCCAAAGCTCAGCCTGCACCAATCCTCGCCCGTGGAGGCCTGCCAGTGACGCAGCCGTCACCTCTTTTCCCATGGTTTGCAGAGCATTGCCACCCGTTGCCACGACCGCCTTGCAGGCTGCAGCCCCGCAGCATTGGGCAGGCACCCAAACCGCATTCAGCAATCCGGCACGAGCCATCAGCGGCACCCTTCAACCCCGGTCCCTTAGACCTCGGGTCAAGGGCCCAGCCAGGACGGGCCATAGCCCCTCGTTTCAGACAGGCCAAACTCGGCCCGCATGCACAGAGCCAAGCCACCCAACGCGAGAAGTGCATTCAAGACTGGCAGGACCTGCTAGCACAAATTGGATCCTGCTCAATCACCTTTGTGGCCGCAGCTGCATCTCAGGACCCATACGCGGCCTTCGAGGCGTCGCTCCGTGCATACACACCGTCCACCATTGCCCAGTACTTCAGGTGCATACGCGCCTTTTTGGCATTCATCAAAGCACTTGGCTTCGGCTTGGAAAACCTGCTTCTCGTGCACCTGGTGGACCTTTTGCATGCCTGCGAAAACTCCAAGCTGGAAGACCGCAGCAGCGTACGCATAGCACCTCGACCCATGCTAAAAGCGCTTTCTTGGCTTGCTCGCATAGGTCAAATTGAATCGTTAGCCATTCTTCTCTCCAACCCTCTCGCAAAAGCCTTCGCTTCCCCTCAGCAGCCTCAGGAAAGAAAGGAGGCTCTGCCTCTGCCCCTGGCAATTCTGGCATCCTGGGAGCGTAAGGTTTGTGCAGCCGACTGCACGCATAACCTGCGCATCACACTGGGCGCATTTCTTTTGGCGGCCCACACCAGCATGCGGTTCGGGGACATGCAGCGCATCAAAATTAAAGAGATCAGTCTTACTCAGCATGCTCTGCGAGGATCATGCTGGGCAACAAAGACTACAAAACTAGGACAGCCTTGGGCATGCACTCTGTTCGGCCTCACAGGACGCAGTGCACAATCCTCTTGGGCATTAAGATGGCTCGAAAGCCTTGGCGTAGCGGTCGCTCAAAGTGTTTCAGAACCTTTCAGTTTGCCCGAGCCAGATTTCATCATGCCCGTGTTCGCACGCCTTGACGAAAAAACTCACCCAAAATTTTCGGGCCCGCTTCCATACACGCAGGCCTTGTCGTTGCTGCGCTGGGCAGTACAAGTCCCTTGGGAGCCTCGCACTTCAGCATGCCTCAACTCAGACGAGGCGCATGCATACACGCTGCACAGCCTAAAAGTGGCACTCTTGAGCGCTTCGGCCCAACTCCGCTTGCCAGAGGAGTCCAGACATCAGCAAGGGCATCACCGTATCAATTCGGTGCAACTGTACAGCCGCGACGACACAATCGAAAGCCTCTGGGTGCAAGCGCAGATAGCAGCCGCACTCATCCGAGGCTGGCGACCCACTCGCCCGCAATCCAGGGGAGGTCAGCATCCAGTCTTCGAGCCGCTTTTCCGCGTTGATGCACAGCCCATCCCAGAGAGCATAAATTTACTGGACCTTCCCGCACCGCTACGCATGTTTACCTACATCAGGGAACAGCAAATTCAACCTTGCATAGCGGACCCCCGGCATGGGCAGTGCAGGACATTCAATCGTCAGCCAGCTCCAGCTCACACGAATCAGGAGAAGAGTGCCCAGATGAAGCACCTCCTCCACGATCATCGTCGGCACTCTGCTTGGTCCAACTCACTACCGGGGCAGCAGTGCATGCAGAAAACAGCTCCCCGGAGCACCTGCAATCCGCCTTTTGTACAGCATGCGGCCTGGGGATCCAGGTACCAGTGCATCGCATTGACTACTTAGGCCAAGAGCACTTATGCAAGCATAACGCGTGCCAGCACGCGTTCTCGCTCATGCCGTAGCACAAAAAGGTTTCACTTGCAGGTGACCGACATGAGTGTTGGGCGAGTGTGCAGACCCGCCCCCAGGCCGGAACGTCCACAACGCGATCTTTGTCGCGACCAGCAGGCCCGCACCCCAGCTCAGTGCAGGCATTTCCGCCGGTTTTTTGCACACTTGACACATCTTTTCTTGTTGCATGCTGCCACCAGCTATTTTCTAGCTGACTAACAGTATCCCAAACCAATCCTCCGCCTTGGCCCAGCATGGCGGACACAGAGGAACAAGTAACATCGGCCGAAGCCATGTGCAATTTGCTGTCAAGCGCTCGGGTGCCAGACGTGCTGGTCGAGCATGTCCTTGGCCTGGGTTTTGAGGACATTGCAGATTTCGCTTACGCTTACGCCGATGCATCCGATCTCAGCAAGCTGTTGGACGGCGTGCCTGCTGAGACGTGGACCGCGATGGGAGTCACGGATCCAGAGCACTCGATACCTGCGGCACGCATTAGGAGAGACTTTGTCATGGCCAAGGCATCCGCCTCGCAGGAATCCTTGGCCCTGACGCCAACAGCATCCGGGCCGCATACAGGACAGGTTTTGCCCGGTCCGCAGACATCACCCGCAATTGCATGGGCAGAACATCTGCCCCCTAAGCTGAGCCCAGAAGTCGTGCAGGACTTAGTAGACAAGTTCCAAAAGAACTACCCAGGCGAGCTGTTAGGTCCAGACAGCATGCCTAGCATCCGCCTTTTAAGCATGGTCTATGACATGACCAAATCCAAGCATTTCAAATGGATCCCGTGGCAGTTGAGACTCAGTGCACGCCAATACCAAGAAGCCATGGAAGCACGTTCACATAAAGTAGCACGCACCGAAGCACAGCTACTGACGCATGCATTCTTCGACGAAACCCCAGAGGTCAGTGTGGAGGGCAGAGCACTCACAGCTAGCTGGCTGCATCGCACTCAACAAGTGTTCCGCAATGCATTGGCCCTGTGCCAAGCCGTGCACCTACTGAACGCCAAAGCATTGGATCAGCAAATTGCCAGCATGTGCCTCACGCAGCCAGACCCCGCACTGTCCCTGCGCACAGTCACGACCTCAGAACTCTTGCATGCAGATCGCCAGATTTGGGGCACAATCGTAGACCTTCTGCATCGCAAATGGTCCATGGACGATGCCTTCCACGAACTCACGCATGGCCGCATGGAGATCCATTCGCTCCTCATGCTGCGACCTAAAATCTCCAAAGCCATGCCTGGACTACCTCCCGCTAAACGGGCACTGACTCCCAGGCAGCCCAAACGGCCCGCCAGCCGGCCGCAAAAATCCGAGCCGCCGCACAAGAAAGGCAAAGGCAAGGGGAAAGGAAAGTCCAAAAACGCCTGGGCTACCTCGCACAATGGAAAGCCTATTTGCCGCAGATTCCAAACGGGGCAGTGCAAATCAGACAACTGCCAGTTTGCACATGTGTGCGCGATAAAAGGGTGCCAGCAGACGCATCCGGCATCCCAGCACGCATCAAACCACACATGAAACAGTCCGACGGAAGTCCCGGCAACTTCCCCGGACGGTGCAGTACCGCCGGCCGCATCCAATGTGCCCAATCCCGCATGCCAACCCACACCTGCAGACGCCAGAGCCTCGCATACGCCCAGGGGAGGACTATTGCTGGACGTTTTCGCAGGAGTGCGTGCACCAATTTCCGCAGCAGCAGACCAGCGAGGCCTGGCGCGCTTCGAAGCCTTTGACCTGGACGCCAATCCTCAGCACAACATTCTGGATGACGCATGGTTCGAACTGCTTCTACGCATATGCTGGTCGGGCAGCGTTAGTTTGCTAACCCTAGCACCGCCGTGCAAGGAATACTCCCGGCTCAAGCTTAGGCCGGGCGGGCCCAAAGCGTTACGCACACCTTCATGCATGCTAGGTGTGCCCAATTTGTCACCAGCAGAACTCTCTCGGGTTCGCGACAGCCGCGAAATCCACAGAAGAGGACGAGAGCTGTTCAAAGCAGTAGCCTCACTAAGTGGCGTAGCAATCTTCGAGCAGCCACCGTCCAGCATGGCGTGGTTAGAGCCGGAAAATTTCCAGTGCTTACAAAACTTTCACGGGCACCTCGCATGGGTGGATGCGTGCCAACATGGTATGCTGCTCTCCAAATCATGGTGCTTCGCCAGCAACAATGCATGCGTCCAGCACGTGGCCAGCAGATGCACGCATCAACAAAAGCACGCCAGCATAGCTGGAGTTCAGGGGAGCTCAGGCCAGTACCTGAGCACGCTTACAGCCGAATACCCGGCAAGTCTTGCAGCAAGTTTGATCAAACATTGCGCATTCAAAGTGAGCACGCAGCCCGAGGTCCGCCGCTTAAGCAAACCCTCCCCGCTTTCACTGCACCCCGTGCGCCTGCGGGTTTGCGACGGAGCTGGCATGCATTCAACTGCAGACCACTCAATCCCTCAACCAAACCACCCGCTCACCATAGTCGCTCGGGCCTGGCTGCATTGGCTAAACGAACAACTAGACGACGAGTGGCCCGGAAGCATAGAGGCAAGTTGATGCAGGTGAGGTAACTCTCGCAAAGTTAGCATGAGGAGTTGGCAGGCGAAGCAATTCTCAAAAAGTTGGCATGAGAAGCTGGCAGGTTAAGTAACTCTCGAATAGTTGGCTGGCAAAGTTGGCGGGTGAAGTAATTCTCGCAAAGTTGACATGAGAAGTTGGCAGGCGAAGTAACTCAAGAGAAAAGTTGGCATGAGAAGTTGGCAGGTGAAATAACTCTCAAAGAGTTGGCATGAGAAGTTGGCAGGTGAAGTAACTCTCGAAAAGTTGGCGTGAGAAGCTGGCAGGTGAAGTAATTCTCGAAAAGTTGGCACGAGAAGATGGCGCGTGAAGTAACTCTCGAAAAGTTGGCGTGAGAAGCCGGCAGGTGAAGTAACTTTCGAAAAGTTAGCATGAGAAGTTGGCAGGCGAAGTAATTCTCGAAAAGTTGGCGCGAGAAGTTGGCAGGCGAAGTAACTCTCGAAAAGTTGGCAGGCGATGTTGGCAGGTGAAGTACCTCTCGAAAAGTTGGCATGAGAAGCTGGCAGGTGAAGTAATTTTTCGAAAAGTTGCCACGAGAGGTTGGCAGATAAAGTATTTCTCGAAAAGTTGGCATGAGAAGTTGGCAGGTGAAGTAATTCTCGAAAAGTTGGCAGGTGAAGTTGCCACGAGAGGTTGGCAGGTAAAGTATTTCTCGAAAAGTTGGCATGAGAAGTTGGCAGGTAAAGTAATTCTCGAAAAGTTGGCATGAGAAGCTCGCAGGTGTAGTAACTCTCGAAAAGTTGGCATGATAAGCTCGCAGGTGAAGTAACTCCTCGAAAAGTTGGCACGAGAAGTTGGCAGGTGAAGTAACTCTCGAAAAGGTGGCATGAGAAGCTGGCAGGTGAAGTAATTCTCGAAGTTTCGGCATGAGAAACTGGCAGGTGAAGTAATTAACCCTCAAAAAGCTGGAGCGGCGGAGGCGCTCCGCGTGCTACATTTGCAATTTACAGTTGCGATTTTCCAGCCATTTGTATCTAAAAGTTGCGATTTTCCAGCCGGAGCTGCGGGAGCACGCTCCGCGTACTACGTCTGTACTTAAAAAGTGCGATTTTCCAGCCGGAGCTGCAGCAGCCTCCGCGTACTACGTCTGTACTTAAAAGTTGCGATTTTCCAGCCGGAGCTGCAGGAGCACGCTCCGCGTACTACGTTTGTACTTAAAAGCTGCGATTTTCAAGCCGGAGCTGCCGCGGACCAGGGGGGAATCGAACCCGGGACCGCGGGATTGCGAAAGCAGGCGCGCACACCACGAGACAACTTCCAAAAGCCGTTTCGCGAGCAAGAAAATCGCACGGCGCCACAGCGAGAGCGCTTCGACACGCACGATCTCCGCAGAGGGTTCATCGGGCTCAAGACAGATGCGCACGGCGCCACAGCGAGAGCGATCCGACACGCACGATCCCCGCAGAGGGTTCATCGGGCTCAAGACAAATTCGCACGGCGCCACAGCGAGAGCGCTTCGACACGCAGGATCTCCGCAGAGGGTTCGCCAAGGTCAAGACAAATTCGCACGGCGCCACAGCGAGAGCGCTTCGACACGCACGATCTCCGCAGAGGGTTCGCCGCGACCAAGACAATTCGCGCGGCGCCACAGCGAGAGCGCTTCGACACGCACGATCTCCGCAGAGGGTTCGCCAAGGTCAAGACAAATTCGCACGGCGCCACAGCGAGAGCGCTTCGACACGCACGATCTCCGCAGAGGGTTCGCCAAGGTCAAGACAAATTCGCACGGCGCCACAGCGAGAGCGCTTCGACACGCACGATCTCCGCAGAGGGTTCGCCAAGGCTCAAGACAAATTCGCACGGCGCCACAGCGAGAGCGCTTCGACACGCACGATCTCCGCAGAGGGTTCGCCAAGGTCAAGACAAATTCGCACGGCGCCACAGCGAGAGCGCTTCGACACGCACGATCTCCGCAGAGGGGTGCGTTTCGTAAGCTCCCGTCGGGCCTACCCCCGCCATAAAAAGAAGAAGAATTAAGAGTCGAGATGTGAAGGTAGAACAGAAAAGTTAGCTTGTGTTTTTAGGATAGTGAAGTAACACCCGACAAATTAGCTTGTGCTTTTAGTAGAATGAGATAACAGCCGAAAAGTTGACATGAGAAGTAGGCAGGTGAAGTAACTCTCAAAAAGTTGGCATGAGAAGTAGGCAGGTGAAGTAACTCTCGACAAGTTGGCATGAGAAGTTGGCAGGTGAAGTAACTCTCGACAAGTTGGCATGAGAAGTTGGCAGGTGAAGTAACTCTCGACAAGTTGGCGTGAGAAGTTGGCAGGTGAAGTTGGCAGCCGCTTTTAGAAGAAGAACCCTTCGCAATGCTTCCGGGAAAAACTCATCCCAAAAATTCTGGCCCATGTGGGCTCCGGCAACGCATCCCCTCCTCTCTCGGAACAGCAATCCGAGGAGGCAGCACGAATAGCATTCCGCGCCATGAGCATGCCGTGCCCATCCGAGCTTGCGCCCGATGAAGGACAACCGTACCGCCTATCACTTTTGCATGCCCTAGCGACGGCATCCAATGACCCCGACCTCAAACTAGTGCCGCTGCTGGCAGAAGGCAGTGGCCGCCAAAACCCCAGGCAGACCTGCCTAGTGAACTCACCGAGTGCATCGGCAACTGGAAAGCCGCTGAAGCGGAACCAGAAACAGTGTCCGCCTTGCTAGAAAAAGAAATTGCAAACGGATGGGTCGTTCGTACCAGCATGTCCATCGAACAAGCCAGACAGCATTGGCATAAAGGCATAGCAGTCGGGAAGCTCAACGTCGTGCATGCTGAAGGCAAAGACCCGCGACTAGTCTTAGACAGCACTGTGTGTGGGGTGAACCCCAAGTGCGCAATTCCCGAACGCATCAGCCTGCCAATGGCTTCAGACGTGCGCTTAGCCTTCCTCCCCGAGGACACGCGCTCGTCCTTTGTGGGGGCAAGCTTTGATTTCAAAGCAGCGCATAAGCAGATCCAGGTGCACCCCAGTGAACATGGCCTGCTTTTGTTTCGGGTTGCCAATGTCCTGTACCATTATAGAGTGTGCCACTTCGGAGCACGCTTCTCTGCATACTGGTGGCAGCGCACCGGAGCATTCCTCCTGAGACTACTGCACGGCATTTTGGGACTGCGCCCGCATCGCGCATGGTTGTTCGTAGATGACCTTTTAGCCGCACTGCGTCGCAATGACGCAGACTCGCAGCTGGCCCGCATGGTCATGTTTTTTGCAGCCATATCGGCCCCGATCTCCTGGAAGAAAGTTCAATTTCAGGACAACCTCACGTGGTGTGGGTGGCGCATTAATTTCCTGCACGAGACCATCGAACTCACGCCGGAAAAAACCATCAAATTGAAAGGACAGTTGCACGAGCTGCTCAAAGCAGGAAAGGTCAAGCGCAAACTCCTAGAGCAGGTTCTAGGACTTCTCATTTGGGCTACCAGCCTGAGCCCCGAACTCAGATCCTGGCTAGCGCCATTGTACACAGACCTGCACTCGCCGCCGGGTTGCATGCTCTCTGTCCATGCGCGTTTATGGCCATCTTTCCTGTCAGCATTAGACGCCAAAGCCGTGCTCAGATCAGCAGTGCATGGCATTTTTATGCCGCTAGGCTCCAAAGTTCTAGAGTTCCAAGGGGCATGCATTCGCACGCCAGCCGACCTGCCTCGCGTTGTGCCTAGCCACAAGTCCGCTTGGGTGCGCATAGCGGACGCCTCCGCAGAGCACACTCGCCTGTCCAAGATGAGCAAACACAGCGTAGAATGGCTGCTGCAATGCTTCCATCTCGACCTCGCATGCCCGCTGAGAAGCAAACCAATGCTGGCTTGCAAAGCCGCCGCGGATGCATGCGCCGAGGGCAGTATAGTAGGCATAGGAGGTTGGTTCATCTCCCGCAACTCCGTTGCGTGGTTCGCAGAGACATGGCAATTCCAAGAAGTCCAGGAACAATGGCCATGCCTGACCAAAGAAGCCCAGCGCTACATCGCATGCTTCGAAACCTTGGCCCAACTGGCACTCATGCGGATCGCGTGGTCCTGCGAGGGACAAGGCGTGCATGGCATTTGCATGCCCACAGGAACAGATAACACAGCTTCCGAAGCCGGTGTTAATAAGCTGTTCACCACTTCTTGGCCCTTGCAAGTCTTTGTGCAACTTGTTGCTGCCTGGGCCCATAAGCACAAATGGTCCGTGATCGCGTCACACATCCCAGGGGAGCACAACATCTGGGCAGACCAGCTGAGCAGAGGTAATACCTCCGCTTTCCAGGCTCGACCAGAAGCCAGAGTGCGCTTCAGGCCGCATGATTTCTGGCCTCACGCATCAGCTCTCACACTTCACCCTGCGGACGCACCGTGGAGACCCGAGCACGTGGCTGCTGCGCAAACGCACTAAAGAGGGGGTAAGGTGATTTGACCGTTTGCTTAGAACTCTAAAGTGGGGGTATTCCGACAGGCTCCGCATGAGATGCAGGAACATGGAGTGGACGCGCATCGTCACTCCACCTGCATCTCTGAGCCTGCACTTCTAAGCAACGCTCAAGTAAAAAAGCGCGTATCGAGTTTGCTCCGGTCGGTTGCTTTTTTCCCGCATGTCCCTTTAGGCTTGAAGCAGTGACCAAGATTCTAACGCTAGGGGTTTGTCTTTTCCCCTGTGTTTTAATCTTGGTTGAATCTTCGGCCGCGTGCCATTTCTGCTTCAAGCCTTTTGGTAAGGGACATGCCTGGAGGGTTTGACCCCTCTTTCGTTCTTTTTTGAACCCACCCTCCCACCCTTTCACGGCCCAGGTGGCATGCAGCCTCCACAAGGCCTGATAGAGGGACGCATGCAGCCGCATGAATGGAAGCTGGTCAGCTCCCAACATTTCGTCGGCTTACTGCATCTCGATACTCCCGCAGGACCATTTCGAGCATACGCAGCGAGGCCCACGCAGTGCACGCAAGCGCACATTGACGAATGCCATCGGCATTCTGCCGGCCCGGACTGGCCCCCCTGCAGGAGGACGCATCCTCCCATGCACACTTATGCACGCATTGCATACATGTGCAGCATACCTCTTTTTTCGTCTCACACCCCACGGGTAAAACACCCTGTGTGATGGTCGAACACGCAATGTTGACCTCAGGGGGGTATTCCGACAGGCTCCGCATGAGATGCAGGAACATGGAGTGGACGCGCATCGTCACTCCACCTGCATCTCTGAGCCTGCACTTCTAAGCAACGCTCAAGTAAAAAAGCGCGTATCGAGTTTGCTCCGGTCGGTTGCTTTTTTCCCCGCATGTCCCTTTAGGCTTGAAGCAGTGACCAAGATTCTAACTCAACGGATCATCAAAAGCATTGGACGACGGTGGCCCAGAGATGCAGAAACACGTAAAAAAACTCTGACTGAACAACAAAACCGCAAAACAGGTCAATGAGGCGTGGCTTCTGCAAGTTCTGACGAGCAAGCTTAGCTTCAAACCATGCGGGATGCTGAGTTAATGCTGTGTGTGCGGCTGCGCGCGATGCTGTTGCGCGTGATGCTGTGCGTAATGCTGTGCGTTGCGCTGTGTCTGATGTTGCCCATGATGCTGCGCATGCTGCTCGCTTCTGTGTGATGCTCTGCATTCTGTCTAAATCATGAATGTTCGTTTCTGTGAACCGTTCTTGCCCGTGGCGCAGTTTGGCTGCGCAAGACGGCTGGTGGTTTTCGCTGCGGAAGTGTACTTCGCAAACTATTTTTGCGCTTGCAAGTTGCGATTTTCGAGCTGAAGATGCGGAAATGTAGGTCGCATGCTGCTTTCGCATTTTGAAGCTTGCGAAAAACAACTTTCCGAACATTACCTTCGCGCTCAACCCAGGAACGCTCCTTGCTCTTTGCGTACTACTTTTGTACTTAAAGCTGCCGTGCTCGAGTTGGAGTTATGGACCATGCTAGTTTTATACTTGACAGTTGCGATTTTGCAGCCAGACTGTTCTTCACTTACAACTTTTGCACTTCAAACCTACGATTTTGCAGCTGGAACTGCTCTCCAAGCAATACATTTGCAATTAAAAATTGCGACTTTCAAGCCGGAGCTGCCCCGGACCATGCGCCGTGATCGCGCGATTGCGAAAGCAGGCGTGCAAACCACGAGACAGCTTGCAAAGACCATAATGCAAGCGACGAGAGTAAGACAATTCGCGCGGTGCTGCAGCGAGAGCGCTTCGACGCGCGATGTCCGCAGATGGTGTGTTTCGATAGCTCCCCTCGTGTCTACTTGCCGCCAAAACAGAAAAAAAACATAAAACTCGAGAAGAGAAGGTGCAAAAGAGAATTTAGACAGTGTTTACACCCTAGAAGTTGGCAGGCGAAGTTGTCAGGTGAAGTACCTCTCGAGAAGTTGGCGTTAGAAGTTGGCAGGTGAAGTAACTCTCAAAAAATTGGCATGAGATGCTGGCAGGTGAGGTTGACAAGTTGGTAGGTTAAGTAAATCTCGGAAACTTGGCGTGACAAGTTGGCAGGTGAAGCAACTCTCCAAAGGATGGCAGAAGGAATTGGCCGCTCTAAAAGTTGGCAGGAAAAGCTTGCAGGTGAAGTTTGCTGCCGCTTTTGGAAGAAACCCTTCCGGGAAAACGGTAAATTATCAGTTTCACGCAGCCGAAGACACATTGCAGCTTGTTTCGTTTTGCGCATGATGAAATGTATGGCTACGGCGAACTCATGATTTTTGGTGTTTGATTTTGTTCTGCTTGGCGCTTGGCAAACAATCCCATGTTTGCTCCAGGGCCTAGCTTTTCATGTGTCATAGTACCACTCAGATGCAACGCAAGAAAGATTGAGCCGCTTTGCTGAATGTTCCCAACCAATAGGACTCATTCTTTACCAAGGAGGGAAACCAGAGTGTCCAAGTATTCTTCAACATCCTCTAGTCCGGCACACCTTTATTTTTGGCGATAGATCCAACGGGACACTGTTATTGCTTAGGGGCCCTACCCCCTAGCATCAGTCCACGTTGGGGTGAGCGGCGCTGCGTGATGTTGGCTGGCTGTGGCGCCTCAACTTATTCAGTTGTGTCGGAATTTGCCGAGTTCTTGCGACATGTGGATGTTTGAAGGTTGAGCAAGTGTTAACGAGGGGCTGCACCTTGTATGCTAACATGCCAAATGCCGCCGCGAGCCCCTTGCTAAGGTCTCGACATGCATGAGCAAACATCGAGATTTGCTGCGTCCATGGTATGCATGGCAGGTTGAGCTTTCACTAGCCCTCCTTGATTTTCCAATGATACATTGACGAGCAATGTGTCACTGATGCTGCAACGCCGCCGTTCCACCGCGTGAGGGCGCTACTTTTTACAGGCAAAGCAAATATAAGGTTGAGTGATCTTTTTTTTCCCCGAAACACCGCAGCTGCTGCACCACCCGGGACACCCATGTACCAAGAAAACCCTACAGTTCTGCGTTCGGATAACAGATTCGGCTGTACACGTCGCACAGAAACAACACGCTTGCAATGGACAGAAACCAATCAAGTTACAAGCGTTTAATGATGCGACCCCATCCATGGGCTGTTGCCAAGCTCTTAGATTGTGAATTCTGTGCGCGATGTTTACTTGAGCTTCGCATATCATGCCGTGCATTTCTGCACGCCTGGTTGTGCGACCTGTGGATGAACCAAATATTCATGGCTTCGAGAAATTGCAGACATAGCATACTTGAGCTTATGATTGTCCCCGTGCCATTTGAGAGGCGAGTCCTTGGGCATCGGAGGCTCCACAACTCGCACCTTACTTATAAGGCATCTGTTCCAACGGTCGATGGAATGAATGCGGATTTGTTGTGAAGGTGAACCATTGCACACATGCAACAATATGCGAGCTGAGTTTCAAGGAGGGGCCCCTTAAGAATATCGCAACAAACCCAATGTAAATGCCAACCAGCGGGATCCAACCGAGCAAAAGCATATTTACTTAGCGCGTCGCCAGAGCTTGGCAGTATGTCCTGCGATTTGGCGCGGCTGAAATCGGCGCAGCGGGCCTGGCTTTTCCGCTTCGGTTCGTCTTCTGGCCAGCCAAGAGCAGGGCTACATGAGACAGACAACTAGTACTGGCGGTTCCTTGTGCACAGAGGGGGCACCTCCTTCACGGAGGGGGGGCGCCTCCAGGATTTCTTTCACAAGGAAACCTTTGTTTATCAAAGTGCAGGTTTCGGTCAAGCAACTTTTTTCGTCATTTCGGGGATACTTTGAACCACTTCCCAGTGAGGTGCCATCTTAGTGGTCGAGAGCGTGTGTCCGGAAAATTGGACACGTGCGGGGTCCTCGGGGGCTTCTTTGAGAGCCCGAGGTCGGCCTTGCGCGATTGGGAAGAATCCCGAGCCAAGGACCGACATTTTTCCCTTTCGCGGCCGAGGCGTTTTTGTTTTTGTCCAGAACACGTTGTCCCAACGAACCGCTGTTGAAGTGAGGTCTCCCCACTTGTTCAGCGGGACCCAAATCGCAAGGCAATCCTCAAAGCTTACCTTGGGTTCCGGAAAGGGTTTGCTACTGGTTTTCAAGAGTCACTGAACAACTGGGTCTCGCAAAGGAAGGTCCATGCACACCAAGTATTGCATGGAAGGGGGCGTAGTCCCCCAATAAATATTGCCAGCTTTGTACATTCCTTGGAATGTGTCTACATGGAAAATGATGTACAGAGGGGGAGTCAGGTGTTTCCCAATTCAGGGCAAGGATCTCAAATCCGGTCACTGGCCTTCTTCAAAACAAAAGGGGATACTGTATTGCTGCTGATCGAGTTTGGGGCTACGGGGCCCAATCAAATCCACGATGGGAGGAGTGTGGTGGAGGGGGTAGGAACAGACACCAAGTGGCCATTCGTCCAAACAGGCTGTTCATTCAGAAAACGCATCCCGAGGCGGGGCGGGGCGGGGGGGCTCTTTTAGTGCAAACAAAGGCATGCACCCTATGTGAGAAACGCCAGATCCAAGAGTGGTGCATCTTCTTTCAAGCTGGCCGATCACACAAACATATGGGTGTGTTCTTTGTTGAGGCCCAGTACCTTTTTCGGGATTGTTTCAATAAGCAGCCAAAGGGAGCCTGCTTAAAGGCAAAACTATTTTGATCTCCCTTTATCCCCTGTGTTTCGTTTTTCTGAAAAAGGACACCCCTAAGAGGACATTAAACCATTTTGTGGAAAGCCCATTCGCCCAACTGCCCGCGGTTTTCAGAACTTTGCTGCGTGGCGCGCAGCGGTCGCTCGCCTTCTGGAGGGCTTGCAGGCAGCAGTGAAGCTAGGCGGGAGTCAAGGGGTTGCTCCCGGACGGGCCAATCATGTTTTTTCAGGTCCCATTTCGGCGGTTTTCCTTTTGGGGCTCGAAACAGGAAAACTAGGATCACAGCTTTCGCAAACTTGGGTGTGTTCCAAAATGAAGACTTGGACCCCAAGATGGTTGGGTCCTTTGGGTGTCCCTATTTCTCAAACAAATGTTGGGGCTGGCGCCTGATCAAGGAGGGCTGACTCACTGACTTTCCAACCCTGAGAGGGGACGATATCGCCACATTCGGATTTGCTCCACTAATTGTTACACGACTTGGGTGATTTTGTTTGGACCCCTCTGGGCGCCTGACACTAGTAGGTCTTCTCTTAGCATTCACTTAAATGGTTCATCCAAACAGCCTTGAAACTAGCCACCTGCCCGTTTCCAAACAAGTGGGCTCCACCATGTCCAGGGCTCTCTTATATGCCTGGTTCACATCAGGGTCAGTTTTCAGTAGGAGTGCTGCGATTTGGAGGCATCTCCATATGGAAAACATGGGACTTGGACCAGAGATGGGCAGGTAGCCTTGTTGTTTTGCCAACAATGAAACAATACTTGTTCTGCAGCGTGGCTCTTCCAAAAGATCGAATACTCCAACAGCAAAGTCTCAGGAAGTTGGCCAACACAGTATTGAAAGAGTATTTGGTTCATTTCCAGTACAAATTCCTTTGGGACCCTTCAGAAAAATAGGGGGATCTTGCTCATATCCCATCGTTGATAAGATCCACACCCGCACCCCCGTACCCCAACACCCCCTCAGTTTTCCTGAACATAAGACCCTCACAATCACTTCCCGCTTCCCACTATTATGCGATGCACCCTGTTTGTTAACATTGTTCTTTCCAGACCCTGATCTCACCAATACTCAATTAGAAGCAAGCAATCCTAAGCCAACTCTAAACTTATTTGAGGAAGCTGGTTGGAGAGGTGGGGGGGCGTGTGATCCTTGCTTGGGAATTCTTTGGAGCCCCGCTTCGTATGTTCGCGCCTTGCGCCAGGCGCAGTGCAGCATGCACAGCTGCAGCAGCTGCTGCTGCAGCGCAGCGCGGCCGACCGCGCCTATGCGCAGGCCGGCTGCTTGGACCGATCAGAGGTGGCTCTTGGATGGGTCAAACGGACACCAAAAGGAAAGTCATCAGTTGGATGGGTCCCAGAATGTTGAGACAACTCTGGCTGGAGTTCTTTTGAAAGGGGTGGCTTCAAGAGTTCCTGCTAAAACATTCGCCAAAGGGATGCTGTGAACAAAAAGACATGCTCCATTTCCCCTTTCAGCCTGATCACCTTGTGGAACACGCCAAAATTGAAGTGAGACTCCCTTGTTTGAATGGGGTTCGGAGCCCCTAATCCGGGTGGGTTCTCTTTGGTTTCCTTTCAATGCACTAAACGCATGTATTTTGTATCCATTTATGCTGAGAAGTGTGATTTAGGCACCTCTGTTGCGCGTGCCTTCTTCTCATCCCTTCTCTTTGGGGGTGCGTGCGTTTGCACGCGCGGGCCCGCTGCCTTTGTGTGCTTTGGCAGCGCGTGCGTGTGGGCTGCCCAGGCCGTGCCGCCTTGGTGCACCTGTTTGGTTTTCAGGGTTGGTGAGATGTCGGGAGGGAAGCAAGAGTTAGGCCGAAGCGTGTTGCAGGTCGCTCGTGTTTGCCTCTTTTTTTTTATCTCCTGTCTCTCTCCTCTCTCCCTCCTTCTCTACCTCCCTCCCTTTCTCTCTCTCTCTCTGATTTGAGGCACCTTTTGTAAAAGGATAGGAAAGGAACACTCCTTTTTGGTACGTTGATGTTTAAAGGAGAATTGTGGAACACCCTGTTGGATCGACTTGTGAGAGCAAGAGGCCCTTTCAACTTGATGAGGTAGTTATGCCGATGCCCCACATCGGTGCCACAGCACGGGCGATTTTCTGGAGCCATAGCCCTCAGAAGGCCATTGAGTGGATTCGCCCCTCCAATGGACACGTACTAAGTTGTTGCGAATCGCATTGAGTTCAGATCAAAGTATTGTCCCTGTTCCCCTTTCATCCCCATGCACCTGCTGGGCATCGGTGCTCGCGACATCGAACCCCCATGTTGCCTGATGCATGTCCAATACATGAACGGGTTTCCAGTAGTTAAAACCAGTGACTCCCACATGGTTGGTCTCTCAGAGGCCCAGTTTTGACCCGTATCGATTTGAGGTGCAATGAAAACCGACTCAGGTAGATAAAGTGGTGACATAGTCCCCTTGCAGAAATGGTGCGGATATCCGCCGCTTTAAATGTTTAGCATAGGCTTTCGGTAAATTTCTAGCGTACCAGATTTGATAATGACTCATTCGATTCCAGAAGGATTTTTGAGGGCCTCAAAAGGATTCACCTAATGTTCGCACGTCACCCAACTGGCTCACGGACCAGTCTGCTACTCAGGATTCTCACCCACGTCAGGAATTTGTGCATCCTACGGTCATTGTTGGAGTTTTCACTACACATATTGCGTCCATGCACGCGGCACGCGAAAGCGGTGTCAGGCATTGGCTTGGATAGCTCCCGAGAAGGACCGCTCGCGGAAGTTTTCGTTCGGCTCTATGTGTTCCGGCAGAGACCATTTACTCACTTTTCCAAAACGTATCCGTGTTTTTGCGACCGCTTGATATTCAGATGTTGTGCTTCAGTTTGCCCTCAAAGTTCAAGGGGACAAGACGCAAGTAAAAATGCGACGGAGAGTTGAATTCCGGACGGGTGGCTCAGCCAAAGTTTGGGCAAACACCACAGCCTCAGCGATACTCGGTATGACTTTCTCATTGGTCTGCATCCCTCAACTGTGCGGTCGGACATGGTGTTCGAACGAAGGCAGCACATATTGACTGATACCTCAAACCTCCAAACAACAGCGCTTTTTAGAAGACTATTTTTGCATTGCCAGACTGAGCCTCGTTTTGTCTTTGAGCCTTCTCGGTCCGGCAGCAAACATATTATGGCTTGCTACGCAACGGACCATTGCAATGCAGGAAGCAAACAGTTTACTTTTTGCTGGCCCAATTCACTGGCGGTTTGTCTACAATCCCGTCATTCGTGGATCAGGGCAACTCACACGTCTATAGGAAGCGGTTGACGCGGCGGCTCAGAGGCGTGGTGGAATATGGTTTTGAATCTTGGATGTTTTGAGGGGCAAGCCCCTGCAGTTGGTTGTTTATGTTTTGGCTTTCCTCTACAAACATCCAAGTAGTGAGACTGTCCCCTTTCAGTGCAATAAGTTGCCTGCAAACATGTGCCACGTGCGTTTGCATTTTGATGCAACCTGAGCCTTCATACCATGAAGTGTCCGCCGCTTGCTGCGCAGGCTGAATTCATGCTTGCTTTTCATGCCCGTATTTCATGCATGGCCCATGCACAATGCATTTGGACAGACGTTCATGCGTTCACTTGCAAGTATGAAAGTCAGTCGAGACTTCTTGCATGGCATTGCATCCCAAGCACATTCAGACGCATTCCAGAAACACCTGAAATCGATTTTGTCAGACATGTGTTCAACCCTGAAATCCTCTGAACATGTTTGGTGTGATGTTGATTCCATTTGTTCAACGCTGGCAACTCCAAAATGCGTCACTGACGCGTGGGACGCGCGCAGAGCGCTTCGCGGGCCACTTGCGTTGTAGCCATGAGTCTCGGCTGGCTCACGGAAAGCTCGCTGATCCCGAAGGAGCTTCGCCCTCGGAGGTCGAGGTCGAAGCGTTGAATTAGTCTTCACTTTGATGTTTGACAGGGTCTCTTTACGTGGTTGCATTTTGAGGGGTTCTCAAAATTACAAATGGGGGAAATAGGTATTTCCATGGTGAGATGTTAGCCAATCCTTGTTGGTCCAGCTGAAACCATGGTTTCAAACCTACCAAGGAGGTTGAGCACGCAAGCACGGCATGAGCAAATTCCCTGGTGTCTGAAATGAAACCGTTTTCATGAGAGGAATGCCATGGACCGTGGCTTGGAGTTTTGCCAGAAGAAATGACTCTGTCAACCGGTCCCGATAGCGCCTACCAGGGCCTAAGAGCAGGCAATGGCAGGATTTGGTTACCATCAGAAGTGGCGTTCCAGGAACCTGTGCAGGTTGGTACATCTCGGTTTTCGGTGCCAAATGCACGTTGACGTCCTGAGTTTCGAGTCGCCAACCCGCATGTTTGGCAGTCATTGGGACCTCTCAGTTCACTTGTTACTCTCCCAGAGTGGCATGGAACCTCAAGCCCCATGTTTTTGGAACCTCTTTTCGTCTTTTGGGTTCCATGTTCACTCTGAAGGAACATTTCGCAAACCTGAGCACCGTGTTGCCTCAAACACCTTCCAAAAAGGGGTCCCTATTTTGTGGCTTCTGCTTGGTGGGCACGAGGTCCAAGCCGATCGGCGGCGTCAGCACAGTCTCCCTGCCCCGCGCACAGCTCCGTTCAGCCTCAGATGTACAAAGCGACGTGAGCACTCACTGTGTGATAGCTAGGGAACCAACACGCAACCAGCATTGACTTGAGGGATTCCTAGTTTTGACACATGTCCCTGTTGCTTGTGCAGTGCCCAGCAATGAGAGATCACCTCAAACATGGTACATATAAATCCATGTCAGGGTCCATTTCTCAAAATCCGCCAAAGCGCTGTTCCCCCAGGCTTAATCTTCAGGCGGTGGTTTACGACCGCGAGCAGCGTGGGAACGTGCCCTCCGCCGCTGCCTCAAGTCGATCGCTTCAGTTTTCCGTAGGGAGCCTATGGGTGCTTCTCAAAGACCCTAAAGATGGTTGGTTTCCTTTTGTCCAGGTCCATCTTTGGATCGTGATCTGCCTGATGTTTATGGCCCGTGTTCAGTGAACCAATCCACAAATAAGGAAAGTTCCATAAGAGGTGGTTCATCAATTTGTCGATAGAATGTACCACTAAACCCACGAGCTCCTTTTCGAGGGATCACTTTGCAGTGGTCGCTGTTATGCACATTCCTTTTTGGAGGGTTCCTTACCTCCCGTGGTGCTGTGGAATATATATTCCAGATACCCTCCAGGTGCTTTTTGCCTGTTGGAGGAAGTGTAACCGAGCTCATTCTTGAGGCAACATGATTCGGGTCACAAAGGGTTCCCCTTACCCAAGGTGCGCTTGGTACATTAGCCGGCGCAGGGGCGGCTACGGGACCTAACGGGCACCCTTTGTAAAGGACAATCCTGTCCAAGGCTTCCAGTTTTTGCTCCCCCCAAGGAGAACTTCAATCTATGAGGTTCTCTGGTGAAATCAACCGCTAGGTTTAAACCCTGAACCCACCCTGAACCCTGAAGCTCGCACCCCAAAATCCCGACCGTACACCCTGAACGCTGAAACAGCCTGGGGAACCCGCCAGGCAAAGAGGCGTAAAGCGGCTGTGGCGGCCTCGGCGAAATTCAACAGCTGAAACAAACAATGTGCGGTGCGCTTGCGTTTCTTGTTTGTTTTTGCTTTTGATCCGTCGGTCCGCGGGTGGAAATACCGTTGTCTTTGGTGTTCGGTTGTGTTTGAGGCCTCAAAGCATGTCCCGTTGCATATGAAGAGATCACTTCGCAGCATATGAAAGGAACACAAGTGCACTGCTCAGGACTGCAGTCACGCCTGCAACGATAAGAACACCTGCTCAAGTGCGCCCGCTCAGCACTGCACACACACACACACACGCCTGCACACCCGCTACAGGTGCACACGCTCATCACTGCACACAGGCCTGCCCACTGACTAGCGCTCCCGCTCAAGTGCATCCGCTCAGCAACGCAAACACGGTGGACTGGATAGACTCGCGTGCTGCCTCCAATTGGCGGTATCAACACCGAGACGTAAACGTGTGAAAATAGCAGCGGCTCATGTGTCTTTGTCCGGGCAAACCTCCATCGAGCGTTTCTGGGTTGATTTCCGGGCAGCCCCACTCGGTGAACCTATTTGTTGTTGTGGTTGTTGTTGTTGTTGTTGTTGTTGTTGTTGTTGTGGTGGTGGTGGTGGTGGTGGTGGTGGGTGGTGGTGGTGGTGGTGGTGGGTGGTGGTGGTGGTGGTGGTGGTGGTGGTGGTGGTGGTGGTGGTGGTGGTGGTGGTTGTGGTTGTGGTTGTGGTTGTGGTTGTGGTTGTTGTTGTGGTTGTTGTTGTTGTTGTTGTTGTTGTTGTTGTTGTTGTGGTGGTGGTGGTGGTGGTGGTGGTGACTGGTGGTGGTGATTGGTGATGGTGACTGGTGGTGGTGACTCGTGGTGGTGACTGGTGGTGGTGGTGGTGGTGGTGGTGGTGGTGGTGGTGGTGGTGGTGGTGGTGGTGGTGGTGGTGGTGGTTGTGGTTGTTGTTGTGGTTGTTGTTGTGGTTGTTGTTGTTGTTGTGGTTGTGGTTGTGGTGGTTGTTGTGGTCGTCGTGGTCGTTGTGGTCGCCGTGGTCGTCGTGGTCGTCGTGGTCGTCGTGGTCGTCGTGGTCGTCGTGGTCGTCGTGGTCGTCGTGGTCGTCGTGGTCGTCGTGGTCGTCGTGGTCGTCGTGGGCGTCGTGGGCGTCGTCGTCGTCGTCGTCGTCGTCGTCGTCGTCGTCGTCCTCGTCGTCGTCATCGTCGTCTCGTCATCGGCGTCGTCGTCGTCGTTGTCGTCGTCGTTGTGGTCCTGGTGGTGGTGGTGGTGGGTGGTGGTGGTGGTGGTGGTTGGTGGTGGTGGTTGTGGTTGTTGTGGTTGTGGATGGTGGTTGGTGGTGGGTGGGTGGGTGGGTGGGTGGTGGGGGTGGGTGGGTGGGTGGGTGGGTGGGTGGGTGGGTGGTTGGGTGGGTGGGTGGGTGGGTGGGTGGGTGCGTGGGGGTGGGTGGGGTGGTGGGGTGGGTGGGGTGGGTGTGTGGGTGGGGTGGGTGGGTGGGTGGGTGGGTGGGTGGGTGGGTGGGTGGGTGGGGTGGGTGGGTGGGTGGGTGAGGTGGTGAGGAGGGGTGCGGTGGGGTGGGTGGGGTGGGGTGGGGGTGGGTGGGGTGGGGTGGGGTGGGGTGGGGTGGGGTGGGGTGTGGTGTGGTGTGGGGTGGTGTGGGGTGGGGTGGGGTGGGGTGGGGTGGGGTGGGGGTGGGGTGGGGTGGGGTGGGGTGGGGTGTGGGGTGGGGTGTGGGGTGGGGTGGGGTGTGGGGGTGGTGTGGGGTGGTGTGGTGTGGTGTGGTGTGGTGTGGGGTGGGGTGGGGTGGGGTGGGGTGGGGTGGGGTGGGGGGGTGGGGTGGGGTGGGGTGGGGTGGGGTGGGGTGGGGTGGGTGGGTGGGTGGTGGTGGTGGTGGCTGCGGCGTTGTTGATATTGCATGAGTGTGCGTGTTTTGCATTCAGACATATGCGCTGCATGTTACAAGTCGAAGGCAACTCATATTGAAACAGGCATAGACATACTGCGTAGAACAGCAATAGAAGCCACAGATCTTGAACTCGACATGGAGCAAATCACATAAGTCAACTTACGTACGCATTCGTTTGCTGCTAAAGCCGGAATATCTTCTTGTCTAACAGCACGAGACCGTGTGCTGAGGCCGAAGCGAAGGCCAAGAACGATGGAGTCCGGCACCAAGGCTCTGGTGTGGCTCCCGTTGCAAACACCTGAGGCACAAATCGAACTTTGGTACCTGAAGCTTACTAAACCATAAATAGATGGAATCGCGTTTTTGATTCTTTGCCTGGATTGTTTGTGTGGACCTCTGAAGTACCGGGTTTTCGTCCTGATGGATGTGAAACACAGGTTTGTCACGTTGTTGTATCTAGGACCAGAACAGGGTTCTGCCATCTTTTCAAGAGATCGGGACCCAGCAAAGGAGCCTTGCCATTTGCTCAACCCTCTTGGCTTTCATTCATGCACAGTGTCGGCCAAGGTTGACATGCGCAACGCTCGCGACCAGCGAGAAGCTGAAGACAAGCCGGAAGCTTGGGACAAGTCAAGAAGGTCTGGCTCTTCCTTCATTCTTCCCAAGAATCAGCAACATGTTCAGTGCTTGGGCTTGGCAAGGGGCGGACCGGCCAGCATGGGAAGCGCAAATTTGGCAGGATGTTTTGTGCTGGGATTTAGTTGATCGAGCTCTTTTTGGCAGATCCAGCGGCGCGCGCGTCAGAAGTTGATGCTTGCAGAGAGGAACCAGCATGAGTTACCAACCATGTCGATTCCAATTCGCTCTGACAGATATCCATGTTTGTGCCATGGTCAAAACATCAAAACACGTTTTCACTTGAGTAGAGTTGGCCATCAGCCCTGTAGTAGGGAATCGCGTCGAAGAGAACCATAGCCCATGACCTGCAACGGGTGGAGGATTGACCATGTACATAAACAATGGTCAATGTTCACCGCCATCTGTGGTCAAGTGCATGACATAGGGTAGACTCACCAAATTGCCACTAAAAATTGGGGCAAACAATATTAAGTAGAAGTAAGGTTTGTAAGTAGGGGTGCTTAGCCATAGTAATGTATATAGATATATACACAGGGTTACAAATAGAGCAGAAGAGTACGCTTTGGGGCCTGTGTTTGTGCGCAACGGCAAGACCAAGAAAATCCCGAGGGAACCAAACAACACAAAAGCGAAGACAGATACAGACCCCAACCACCTCACATGAGACCTGACACCTGAGACTTAGGGTCTGCGTCTTTGTCTTTGTTCTTTTAGTTGTTTGTGGTTTCATGAGTTTTTTTTGTTGAGGAGATTCCAAACACAAAAAACAAATAAAGGGACAGACACGAATCAAGAACGAACACATAATCACACATAATCCGCAGAATTCGCCTCCAAACTGGTTACTGCTCTCTCGCGTGCGTTCTAGGGATCCATGGCTATCTTTGATGCATCCAATTGGAAAGGTAACCCTGTGTATATTCGAATTTTGAATAGAATGAAGTCTAATCGAAGTTCTAATATGACATAGAAATTATGACTGGATCGTTCCCTTATCAAACTCTGTTTACTCTCTAATCGAATTGCAAAGTTCTATTGGAAAAAGAACTCTATCTAAATAAAAGATCAAAGGTACGTTTTTTAGTAGGATTCGGAACAAGTATTTCTTTGCTGAATCCCACATAATTCCTATTCAAGCTCAAATTGAATTTAAGAGAGCCGCTGTTGGTGGAGACGCGCATTGAGAACCATCACGCCACAACACACACTGCTTTACGGTGTTTTCTGACCATGGTAGTGATGGAGCTAGGAAAAAGGGCACGATTGTGGCACCTCTGAATTCTTCCTTTATGAACTGTACTTGCTACCTTCATTCTCAATTCCTATCTGAAATTAAGCATATTTTTCATAAGGAAAGACTCCAATCATAATTTCTGTTTAATATAGAATCTTAAAACATGTTTTCGTTTCAGTATACATGTTGCGCACGGTTTTCTTTCCAATAGCATTTTCTTTGCACACCAAGACGCATTTACAACAAATTTGGGACCCCTGAGGTCTTGCCTTACTTACAGTGAAACACACTTTATTCAACAAATTTGGGACCTCTGGGTTCTTTCCATCTCCATGTGATTTCTACTAGTCTTTTCTCGCTGAAATTAAGAAGAACTTACTAAGGAAGAACGCAATTAGAGGAAGCCATCTCTAGCTTACAGTACTCGGGCTTGATGATCACTATAATTCAGAATAATTGAAACCTCCAAAATTCGAATGCGTTGGCTCGAGCAATTGGCTTTCAACACTCTTTTCTATGTAAGACGCTGATCGTATGTCCTTGGTTGGATTGTTGTTGCTTAGTCTGTGCACAGTGCTGCGCATAATGAGGGAGAACAATGCTCTTGCCAGCGCGTGGGTCGATCTGTATACGCTCAAAAAACACTAGAAACATTACAGATACACGCAGAAACGCAGCCCCCACGGCGAACACCATTGCATTGAGTGTAGCGGAGTTTCGGAGCGGTGCGAAGATTTGTCAGTGTCATCATGGAGTCTTTCAGCAATTTCGGTCTAAGACTTTGAGGCAATAGGCGCCACCGGGAGAAATTCCTGATTTACCGGCTTCGGCCATGGCCATGGCCTGGCTGTCTGGGGATGCTGATGGTCCCAGATGGCGGGAATGGCGTGGGGCCCCTGGCGATTTCCTGGAGATGAGAATCCAGGACGATTACGGGCAGGATCAAGGGGCCGTGCTGGTAAGGCTGTTGAAGTACGTGCGCTACACGAACAAGGGCCACTGGGTGCAGGCACGGCACGTGACTTGCTCTGATGACTACTACCGCTGGTGGGTCGGTGAAGGAGCAGGAATGGCACTGTGCGAGAAGGGCAACTACCACCTCTGCAGTGGTGCAGCAGCAGAGTGCGACGCACGCTTTGTTGCTGGCTTAGTGGTGCACGCCGAAACCTTCAGGGTAGTGACTCACCAGGAGATGCTGGAAGGTGTGAGCAGGTGGATGACTAAGCAGCCAGCGGCCCGCGAGATTGAGGCCTACTTGAATGAGTTCGGGGGCGGCTTGCCGCCGGTGGTCCCGGATCCCAGGCAAGAGCCCAGGCTTCTTGGGGGAATGGCTGTTCAGAGTCCGAGGAGCGTGGAGACAGCCCGAGCTCCGATTCTGACAGTTCTGAGGACACCGGCTCAAAGTTGCAGCTGTTGCGGGACGAGTTGGCAAAAGCTGAAGCCAAGGCCAAGCGGAAAGAAGCCAAGGCAGAAAAGAAGCGTGGCAAGGAGCCAAAGGAGAAGGCGAAGGGAAAGAAGCCGGACAAGCTGAAGGAGGCGTTGAGGAGCAACACCAACAAGAAGCAGGAAAAGAAAGGCAAGAAGAAGAAGAAGAAGGGCAAAGGCGTGAAGAAGCGCAAGAAGGAGGTCTCGTCCGAGGGCAGCGAAGAGGCGGAGGAGCTCTTCCAGCCACGAGGTCCCCGAAATGAAGATGACGCTAAAGGGTCCAAGGCTCGAGGAGACAGAGGGCCTTTTGGATGCGGGCCCGAGGTCAACTTCCTTGCGGCTTCAGACGGCTCAGAAGAGTCGGGTTTTCGCGAAGCCCCCTCCACGTCAAAGCGGAGCTCCCAGCTGACTCTCGTGAAGTACGCTCAGGAGCACCCAGGGCGCCTTGCCAGCCGGCTTCTGTTGAAGATGGAGGCGGCGAACGCAAGGGACGGGGAGGGGGCGAAAGCTTCGCCGTGCAACAAGACCCCAGCAGCAGCTACGCACTACTTCCTCACCACGCTGCAGCCCCAGCTGGGGCCAAAGCTGAACATGAGGTCGCAAAGGGAGCTGCGGACGCTTTCGCAGCTGACCTGCTTGCCGTGGGAAAAGTCGGTCAGGCAGCAGATGTGATTGCGCAACGAATGAAAGCAGTGGAGAAAGCGACCTTGGAAGGGCACTGGAATTCGGCCCAATTCTTGGAGCTCATAGCGCCCGAAGGGGCGTCCTTGTTGGAGAGGGACGAAGAGGTCTACCTGGCAAGAGAGTACCTCCTGGATCAGAGGCTGAAGACATACGACCGAGCTCCCTGGAAGCCAGACTCGAAGGGGAAAGGCAAAGAGAAGGGACAGGGCAAAGACCGGAAATCCAAAGGCAAAGAAAAAGAAAACTCGAGAAGTGCCTAGAGGGCGAGTGGAGTGACGCTGGTGATAGAGCTCGGTGCAGGAGAACGCTGCAAGAAATGCGCGGCTATTTGAAGCAGCTGCTTGCTGAGCCCAGGTCGCCAGTTGCCGTGCTGGGCACCCTTGGAGAGTGGATGTGCGCAATGCCGACCCCCCTCGGAAAGTTTTGCAGGCGTTTGACCAGAAAGGGAGTGCCTCCCGGGGCCACGTGGCCTTTCCCGAGGGGGGCAGACCTTTTTCCCATCCACACAAGCAACTTGGCAGCAGCGCTACCGCAAGCAAATTCGGATGTGGTGCAAGCGACAAAGGGGGTGCTGGATGTGTTGAATTTCCTCTACCTTGGTGGAACACCTGCCCCATGCCAAACCCAGCACTCACGCGCCCAGCGCGCGGCAATTGAGCGGATTTGCTGCGCAGTGGCAAGACTGGATGCGCGTGATCTCACCTGCCCAACTTGGGAAGTGCTGCAGGAAAGCCTGGGCGCAGCGAAGTTTGATTACGCTGGGGAGCCTGTCCACCCCATGGAAGAGTTGCAGGCGGCGAAGGTCATCCCAGCCTGGCCGAGCCCTGGAGAAGCAGCAGTTCAAGAGGCCGTCAACTTCGTGGGTGACAGCATGAAGGAGAAGTTGCTGAACCCGCACATGACGCTCCGACCTCGGGCAGAGTGGCCCGCCCGGCCGCCAAAGTCCAGAGTACGAGCTTCGGACGAAGAGTGGGAAGCCATTTGCAAAGCTGCGGCGGCCAGAGGTCTCATGAGGGGTGTGCGCGAAGATGAGCTTTTCAAAGATCACCGGGGCGTCCCCGTGCTCAACGGTGCAGGAGCTGTGAAGAAAGTGAAGAGCACGCCAGAGGGGCCAAAACAAGTGCAGCGATTTATCTCAAATTTGATTCCTTCCAACGCATACATGGAGCACATTGAAGGTGACGACAAGTTCCTTCCTTACCTGGGTCAGCTGACTCTCCTTTCCCTCGGCCCCGAGGAGGAGCTGGTGATTGACTCTGAAGACTTTACAAGTTGTTTCAACCTGTTCAGGTTACCCGAGTGTTGGGCTGGTTACCTTGCTTTTGACAAGCAAGTGGATGCGGCCATCTTCGGCGGCACGCCGGGGGAGCGTGTGTGGCCAGGCATGGCAGTGATCCCTATGGGGTGGTTGAACGCTGCAGCGGTGACCCAAACCATCGTCCGCACTTTAGTTTTCCAAGAGGCAGGAGTGGCAGAAGAGACTGAAGTCAGAAAGACCTTCCCGCTTCCCTCGACAGCTTTGACGAGATCAAGCGGGTCGAAAAAGGCTTGGCTAAGGTGATGGAAGGAAGCCCATCTCCAAGTCACCAAGCCTTCGTGGAAGCGTGTCAGCGCTTGGGCCTGCCGCTCAACGACAGCAAGAGGCTGGTTGGAGCCATGCAGGGGGCCTTGCAAGGTGGTGAGCTGGATGGAGCGGAAGGCGTCTACCAGTTGGCCAAAGGCAAGCAAGCAGCGTTGATAGGGCTGGGGGCATGCTTGTGGTCACTTGACACGTGGAAGGAATTTGACCTCCGGCACTTCGTAGGTAAGGCAGCCTTTGGCATGTGCTTCAGACGACCGCTTTTCAGCGTGTTGGGAGAAGTTTTCCATGCTGGGAAGACTAGAGGCGCAACCAGTGACCCCCCAGCCAAAAACAATGGACGAAGTGGTAATGATCATGCTCCTTACCCCCTTGATGGGGTGCAATCTCAGGGCCCGGTTGGATCATGAAATTTCTATTTCAGACGCTAGCCCCACTTGGGGTGGCGGAGCCGTGGCTTCCGAGTTCAAGCGTGAGCCAGACACTGACGAGCACGATGGAAGCCACTGCTTCATGTGCAAGAGGTGTTTTGGGAATCAGGGGCGCTTGCCCTGCCCAGCCTACTGCGGGGTGGCGCTGTGCAGTCTATCCTGCATTGCCTTGCATCGAAAAAAGTCGTGCAGGCGCAGTGACCAGGCGCTCCCACGCTTTGGTGAAAGGTTTGCAGACGAACGCGCGCCCTTGTCCCACGCAGTGGCCAGGCAAGGGGGCTTTGAGGTGCAGATGCCTTTTGGCTTGGCGTGGGGGACAGACTTTTTTACAGAGCAGGGCAAGGCGGTGCTGCGCAGCATGGAAGACGACCCTCTGCTGGCGGCTGAGCATTGGGCGCCGGAAAGCGCGCTCTTCTGCCAGGCCAGAGAGGCGGCGATCGTTTTGCCGAGTGGCCGGGCAATAGCGGGGCCGCAGCCCCTTCGCGATGCTCGGCATGTGATGGGATTTCCATGGGTGAGCAATGAGATGAAGGGGCGGCTGCGCAAGAGCCAGATGGCGCTGAGAGCTTTGAAAAGAGGCAAGCTGTGTGCAGAAGAAGGAAAGTGGTGGTCCCTGGCACACCCCTTCAACAGCTGGCTGTGGAGCTTCAGCATGGTGCAGGACACGGAGTTGGCTGGAGCAGACTGGAGTGTGGGCAGCGCACGCCGTCCGGGCGGCGGAGGTGAAGAGTGGTTCGCCCTACTGCATTGCCCTCGGCGGCTGCAGGACTACTTGCACTTTGCTTCCTCGTCTGACTTCTGTTCCCAATATGCTCGAGCCCTGTTTGACGAGTTCTACCCGAAAGGCTTTTCGGACAGCCGGAAAGAGCAGCGGCAGCGCTGGCTCGCGCAGCAGCTCGGAGAGGCAACTGAGCGGCTGAAGGAGTTGGCAGGGAACGAGCAGGTGCTAGACTACCTCTGGCAACAAGAACAGCAGCTTGCGAGGGGTGCTGAGTTTGAGCACCTGCAAGCTTTGGTGAGGCAGGCCTCGCACAGGGGCACGGACACCCGCACGTTGATTCAGCTGGAGGAGGACGTCCATGAGCTTCCTTACCCAGCGTATCGGTGGTGGTGGAAAGAGGTCATGAGCTACAGATGGAAGCACAGCGGCCACATCAATGAATTGGAGCTGTGCGCTTTCATTGCCATGTTGAAAAGAAGGGCCCGGAACAATGACCTTGCATGCATGCGCTATGTCCATGTGGTGGATTCAATGGTGACCAGAGCGGCAGTGGCCAAGGGGCGCAGCTCTGCGCCGCGGGTTAACCGTCTTTTGAGGCGTGTAACTGCCTTGGTCTTGGCAATGGATTGCTACCCTATGGTAACTTGGACTACCAGCGGTTGGAATTTTTCAGATGCCGCGAGCCGCCGATAAAAGACATTTGCGGTTTGCAGGGTTGCAATCTAGGACCTTGACTGCCTACAGAGCCGCCATTGAACGTTACATGGACTACGCAACAGAGAATTCAATCCAGTGTCACCGAGCCAGGCATCTTGATGAAAGCTTGGCTGAGTATTTGAACACGTGCTACCAAGAAGGAGAGCCCCTTGCCTATGCTGGGCATTTGCTCAGCGGGCTCAAAAGATTTCACCCGAACTTGCGTTTAAAGTTGCCCATTGCTTCGCAATTTTACAGGAACTGGCAGAGATGTCACACACCACAACGAGCAGTTCCTTTGAGTTGGCATGCCACCCAAGCTTTGATTGGGGTTGCCCTTGAGGCTGGTTGTGAAAGTTTGGCCTTGTTGTGGTTTTTGGGGTTTGTGTGTTTGCTTCGCACCTCGGAAATGACTGGCCTCAAGCGGTGCCATATCTTGCTTCATGATCATTTTGCAGTCAGCGTCATTATTCAGTTTTCCAAAACATCCAGAGGCAACGCGCAGGTAGTTTCATTTTGCGACCAGAACCTGTTCAGCCTGGCTCAAAGGGTCAAGCAAGCCGGGTCGTCTCAGTCTTTGATCTGGCCGCACAGCGTTCAGTCTTTTCGGTCCGTACTTCAGGGCTGTTTGAATGTTTTGCGGTTCCCCCCAGGTTTTTACCTCCCTTACTCCTTGCGACGGGGGGGAGCCACGTGGTGGTTTCAGAGCACCCGGAGTCTGGACGAAACAGTCCACAGAGGTAGATGGGCTTGCCAAAAGACTGCCAAAATTTACGTTGACGACGGGTTGCTAGTTTTGGCTCAGCTGGCGTGGAGCAAACGGCAGCGAAGGGCTGTGCGAAAATACGCCAAGCTGGCTAGAACATCTTTCGATCGGCTGCGCCAGTGAACAAACTTGGGCTATGGAGTCCTGCAGAAAAGGCGCGGTTCGCTTTGCGTGCTGCCACCCTTTTAAGCTCTTGAGCTAAAGGGTGGGGCTCTGCGGTTCGTTTTACCGCTTTTACCAACCTCAGGTTGTGCATGGTTTTTTGTGCTGTCTAGAATGGATTTATTTTCCGGATGCTCTCGCATGAGCCTCCATTTGACTAACTTTGAGGCACTCCCGATCAAAACCTTGCGCTGCGACATGAGGCAGTTGACAATGCATTGAGTGTAGCGGAGTTTCGGAGCGGTGCGAAGATTTGTCAGTGTCATCATGGAGTCTTTCAGCAATTTCGGTCTCCCTCCACCTCCCCTGTCACCGGCCTGTTGCGCTGTGTCCTCGGCGGCTTGGAGGCTCTTTAGCTTCACTTGCTGGGAGAAGGCTCTTGAGCCTTGCGTGCTGCCACCCCTTTAAGCTCTTGAGCTAAAGGGTGGGGCTCTGCGGTTCGTTTTACCGCTTTTACCAACCTCAGGTTGTGCATGGTTTTTTGTGCTGTCTAGAATGGATTTATTTTCCGGATGCTCTCGCATGAGCCTCCATTTGACTAACTTTGAGGCACTCCCGATCAAAACCTTGCGCTGCGACATGAGGCAGTTGACAAATACATATATATATATATACATATATTTGCATACACATATCCAGAATCATATACATGTGTATATATATATATAGAGCTTTGGCTATCATCCTTTACGAAGAAGACGTGACCATGCATATGGGTCAATCTCCGGCAGGTCTGACTTGGTGCGCGCACGGCTCGAAGAGAAGGCGAGAAGGCGCGAGATTTCGGAAGACGTGCGTGGCAAAGGTTGCGCCGAACCGAAGCTTTTTTGGATCGGATCCTATACAAAGCTTATACAAAAGGATGGTATATACCCTGGCTTCCTTTGGGCGTAGCGGTTTGGAGTGGCAATCATAGAAAGAGAGATTGCTGGGTTTGATTTAAAAAGGGAAAACAAAAACAGACCTGGAACCCCCAAGGGAACGGAAACTCTTCGTTTTGGGTTCCTTCCCTTCGTTTCCGCCGATCTGAGGCTCTCGCGGGGGAAACCGCTTGTTTTCTGGGCGATTTGTTGGCATGGCGGGCGTCAAGCCTTTAACCCGGGGTTGCGTCGGAATTCCTTGGAGGTTGGTTTGCGCCTTTCGGAAAGGTACTTTTTTGAAGCGGGTTCGTTTGCTTGCTCCCCTTCCTTGGGTAAAAAAGAAAGCGCAAAGGAACCACCTTTTCTCAGGGTGCTCGATATTGGAAAGGCACAAATGGCCAATGACATGTCTCCCATGGTCAATATCAGTGTTGCTTGGTGCCTGAAGTAATTAGCTACCCTTTAATCGCCTTTTCAGGCACGTTTCACAAGGGTGAGGAAACCATGACCATGGCTGAGGAGTCTGAGCCATGGCACATGTGTTGCAACAAGTTTCCAGCATGTGCTGCCAGTCTGTAGCCGAGCACTCGAGCAATCCATTCAAGGTACGAGGCCATGGCCGCCGGCGGGGCATCCGCTGAGAAGGCGGCGCTGCAAGCGACTGTGAATCCAAACGGGAGTCTTTGCTACGAGAAACCGCTAAGGTATCCCCAAACATGGCCTTACTTACCAAGCCTTACCATGCCTTATGAAGGCTTACCAAGGCCTTGCCGGAGAGGTCCCCCTTGTGGCCGCCTTAGGGGGGAATGCCTTCTGATTTCATGAAACTGCGGAAAGACGAAGGAGACTGGTTCGTGCTCAGGAGGAGCCTTTGATCGACTTCGACAGGAAGCGCGCGGAGGTATGTGGAAGCCGCAACTGGTGGGGGGACCTTCCCATCCAGCACCCTCGTACCTTGCATTACATGGTTGTGGGCACCCTCTTTTGCTAATGTTGACCGTGGATCTCTCAATCCCTGAACCTTCACTTTTGGGGCCCTATTATTCCATCAGGTTGATTCATGTACTGGGTTTGGTTTCGATGTCAGATGTTCTTGTGCAAAGCACCGTTTATGCTGCTGAGAGCTTGCCAGGGCCTTCTACCTCCTGCTGCTCCCCAGGCTGGTCGCTGTATATCTTCCGAAGTGTGGACCCGAAGGTCTTGAACGGGAAGTCGATGCAAAGCTGTGCGAATTGGGGACGAATCGACATTGTCCTTTGAGCACCAGCCACAAGAGGATCTGTCGTGCAAAACTGCTTCCGTGTACAAAGTGCTTGCCGCCAGGTTGACGAAACTGCCCCGGAGGAGTGCTTGAAGCTTCCGGATTCCCGAGGCTTTAAAGTTGTTTTGTGTCACGCCTTGGAAGCGCCCTCATGAAGGCACATACATCCTGATCTCTTTCAACAAGTGTTGTCATTTTTTATTCAATGCTTTTGGCGTCTGGGATTGGCATCGAAACTGCTCTCAACTTCTCCAGGAGGCTTTCGCGCCGTGGTCGGTTGCCGGGGGCTCGGCAACTTGTCAGTGCCGAGCTCCAGTGGATCTGAGCCTTGCTGGTCAGGATGTCCTTCAGCAATTAAACCTGATAGAAGCCGCGAACCCGAATGCGGACACGAAAGCGGACTCTTGTCACATCTCGCGTCGCATCTCTAGTCACGTTTCTATAGTCACGTCTCTGGTCACGTCTCTAGTCACGCCTTTGGTCACGTCACTTGTCACGTCTCTGGTAATCTTTGATCATGTGCCGCGCCTCTCGTCACAACTCTGTCACGTCCCCCATCACGTTTTTCTTCTCGACTCCCGTCACGTCTCTTGTCATGTGAGTCGTCACCCCTCGCGTCGCGTCTCGCCGCGCCTGTTGTCACGACTCCGTCGCGTTTCGCGTCTCGTCTTTCTTGGCGACTCTCGTAACGTCTCTTGTCTCGCGTGAGTCGTCGGCCCTCGCGTCACGTCTTTGGTCACGTCTCTCGTCACAACCGTCGGCGCGTCTCTTTTCACACGTCTCATGTCACATAGAGAGGTCACGTGTCTCCTCACACGGCTCATATCACATTTATCGCCACGCACAGTATCTGGCTTTGCCTCTATATATGTATATATTTATATATAGTCACGTCTCTGATGGCGTCTTAAGTCACGTCTCCGGTCATGCCCCTTGTCAAGTTTCTCGTAACAGCGTCTCTTGTCACGTCTCTCTGTGTTTTCTGGTCACGTCTCTTAGTCACGTCTTTTGTCACGTCCTTTGTCGCGTCTCACGTAACAGCATTTCTTGTCGCATCTATCGTCGCGTACCTAGTCATGTTTTTGGTCACGTCAATCGACAGGTCTCTTGTAACAACTCTGACCACATCTCTCGTCATGACACTCATCACATCTTGCATCACGTGTCTCGACACGCCTCATCTCCCATCACGTCTTTCTTGGAGACGTCTTCTGTCACGTCTCTGGTCTCTGGTCACGACCCTCCACGTGTCTTCTCACACGTCTCTTGTCATATTTGTCGTTCTGTGTCTGGAAACCCTCGCGTCACGATCCTTGTCACGTCTCTTGTCGCAGATCTCGTCGCATCTCTGGTCACGCCTTATCTCGCGTCTCTCGTCGCGACTCTCCTGGCACGTCTCTTCGCACCCATCACATCCATCGTCACGCCTCTGGTTACGTCTTTGATCACGTCCTTTGTCACATCTGTCGTAACACTCGTCATGACTTTCATCGCATCTTCCATCACGTGTCTCCACACGTCTGAGCTCGTCACAACTACGTAGGGAGACACTCATCGCGTTTCCTGTCGCGCGTGTCGACCCTTGCCACGTCTCTTCTCACACGTCTCTTGTCATATTTGCAATCCTGTCTCTGGTAACCTCTCGCGTCACGATGCTCGTCACGACTCTCGTCACGACTCTCCTCGCACGTCTCTTGTCAAAATGCGCACCGCCGTCGCAACGAGATCGATTCGAACGACCCAGAGTGCGCAGAGGGTTCACTTTGCAATCTCAAAACGCGCACCGCGCCACGGCGAGAGCGACCCGACCCGCCCAAAGCGCGCAGAGGGTTCACTTTGCGATCTCACAAGGTGCACCGCGCCACAGCGAGAGCGATTCGACCCACCCAAAGTCTGCAGAGAGTTCACTTTGCGATCTCCAAATGCGCGCCATGCCACAGCGAGAGCAACTCGACCCATCAAAGTGCTGCGCCCATGAAATCTGCACGCAAGCTGGAAAGTACTCCGACTGCCACAAAATCTGCACGAAAAGCTCTAAAGTGCTGCACCTGCCACGAAATCTGCACGGACAGCTCGAAAGTGCTGCGCCTGTCACGAAAAATGACGTTTCAGCAACATGCAAAACGCTCAAAATGCTGCGCCTGTCACGTAATCAGAATTTGACACTCTCACATCGCAAGGGGCGAACTAGCGCGGGACTGTAGCGCCAGAATGATTTCGACCGATTTCTTGAAAATCTACAGTCGTGAAAACGAGCCGATTGTACGACAGGGCCAGCGAAAACTACAGTCGAGGAAACGCTTGCGCGCGCATTGCAAGCAAAACACCTCAAAACGACAACTCCTGAAACGCAAATCACAATGGACTTGCAACGCAAACGTGAGCCTTCACAAAACAACGTCTGACATGCTAAGAGCTACAATTCCCGCACAGAGGCACGAAAAATGACACGCTTCAAGTCATCTAAATAGCACGTTTTTCGCTTTCTCCACTGGAGCTGCGACCGCGACACTCGCGAACACATACGGACGCTTGCGGACGCTTGGACGTAAATTCAACGACTTCTGGTCACGTCCCAACCCCCAGAACCCCGACCTCTAAACGGGAACCCTTCTGCTGCGCATTTGGGAAAAAGTGTCCCCTCAAGTTACTTTTTTTTTTGGCTCTCAGATTCGTATTGGTCAAATTACATACAGAAGAACCTTCCTGCGCCATGAATCTATGAAGGTGCATGTTCATTTGCCCAGTGGAGAAGGTTGCTCTATAGAAGTCTCACCGGCGACGCCCATCAGCGAGCTGAAGGCTGCAGGGCAGAAGCATTTCCAGCGCTTCTTGAAGCTCATTGCGGAAGGCCGGCAGCTGGATTTGACGACAGCGGTTGTTCAGCTTGGCAAACTGGCTGGCACAAGCAAGGCGTTCGCATGGCATGGCCACGGCGGCGAGGTTGTGACCTGGGGTGATCCGCGCTGTGGCGGGGACAGCAGCCAGGTGCAAGAGCAGCTGAGGAACGTCCAGCACATCCAAGCAAGTTGCGGTGGAGCTTTTGCTGCCATTCTCGAATCTGGGGCTGTCGTGACCTGGGGTAATCCAGGACACGGCGGAGACAGTGGCCAGGTGCAAGAGCAGCTTAGGAGCGTCCAGCACATCCAAGCAAGTGCTGGTGCTTTCGCTGCCATTCTTGAATCCGGGGCTGTTGTGACCTGGGGTGATCCAGACCATGGCGGAGACAGCAGTCAGGTGCAAGAGCAGCTGAGGAACGTGCAGCGCATCCAAGCAACTCGGCGTGCATTTGCTGCCATTCTTGAATCTGGTGCAGTTGTGACCTGGGGTCGTCCAGAAGCCGGGGGAGACAGCAGTCAGGTGCAAGAGCAGCTGAGGAACGTGCAGCGCATCCAAGCAACTGCTGGTGCTTTTGTTGCCATTCTTGAATCTGGGGCTGTTGTGACCTGGGGTCGTCCACAACTTGGCGGAGACAGGTGCAAGAGCAGCTGAGGAACGTGCAGCACATCCAAGCAACTGCTGGTGCTTTTGCTGCCATTCTTGAATCTGGGGCTGTTGTGACCTGGGGTGATCCAAACTATGGCGGAGACAGCAGTCAGGTGCAAGAGCAGCTGAGGAACGTGCAGCGCATCCAAGCATCTGGCCGTGCTTTTGCTGCCATTCTTGAATCTGGGGCTGTCGTGACCTGGGGTAATCCAGAACACGGCGGAGACAGTGGCCAGGTGCAAGAGCAGCTTAGGAGCGTCCAGCACATCCAAGCAAGTGCAGATGGTGCTTTCGCTGCCATTCTTGAATCCGGGGCTGTTGTGACATGGGGTGATCTAGTCTATGGCGGAGACAGCAGCCAGGTGCAAGAGCAGCTCAGAAACGTCCAGCACATCCAAGCAACCCGGTATGCTTTTGCTGCCATTCTTGAATCTGGGGCAGTTGTGACCTGGGGTCGTCCAGAACTTGGCGGAGACAGGAGTCAGGTGCAGGAGCAGCTGAGGAACGTGCAGCACATCCAAGCAAACAGTTTTGCTTTTGCTGCCATACTTGAATCTGGGGCTGTTGTGACTTGGGGTCTTGAACACGCTGGCGGCGACAGCAGCCAGGTGCAAGAGCAGCTGAGCTTGTAATCTGGGGCTACAGGAAAGAAACAGGTGAACTCTGGATTCCCGCTCCGCTAAGTTTTAGCATATTAACCCTGGGGTTCAATCAAGCATTAGACCCATGGTTCCTAAGGATTGTCATCCAAATTGGGTCACAAGTTGCCATTCTTTTGATGGCTTTTGGAACCTTAAGGTTAACCTTTTGACCACTTCAACCCGCGAAACGATTGAACTTCTCGCAGGGTTATAGCACGCAGTCTGGGATTTTGCCGGCCAGTCTCAGGCTCACGTGGGAGAATTGGTGCGTGTCACATTTGTTTGAGCGCACCCTCAAAGAGAATTGGGCACATACCCCGTAGTGGCAAGAAAGCGTAGCCCTGATTATGGACTTGTGTTGTAGTAGGAACCCTCCTGGTGGCAGCATGGCAGGGCGTTGGCTGACTGAAAGCTTCCCTGGTGCTACCTGACTCCGAGCCCAAACCTTGTGGCCGGCCTTTGCCATGCCACCAGTCTTCTTCTTTTTTTCGCCTTTTTTTTTTTTTTTTCCGGGCATGTTGCGTAGGGATACCAGAGCTCGCCAGCGCTTCAAGCTGAATGGCTCAAGATCGTTGGCCGTGATGACTGAATCATCAGATTTATCGAGCCATGCCAGCAGCTCACCTTGACCGCAACTTCACGCATCTCCAATGGCAAAGCACAACACAAATTCGCTCTCGTGAGTTTGCAGATGGAATGAAGGTGAAGTTGGAGGACATTCTGCTTGGTTCTGGTGCATGGGAATTCGTGAGAGATGCCATACTTGTGATTCAAATAGATACTCAAAACAAATGGAAACACCTATATTGGATGGTTCCCCACTTAGACAAACCCAGATGCACCTTCCGGTTTCTTTCCTAAGGGCTCCCCTATGAATTTGACGCACCACTCTAAGCAGCTTTTCTGATTTCCTTTGGTTGAACCACTGAGAACGATTTAAGATTCCCAGCTTTTGAGGGAACCTTCGCTTCGGGAAACGACCCACCCTACTGTGGATGCACAAAGCCCACTTCGCACCTTCGAATAAATGACAGCCTATGAATACAGGTTGATAAAAAAAAAAGAAAACAACACAAAGGAGCGACCAGGGAAGGACCTTCGGCAAAGCTTTGAAATCGTCTCCCAGTTGGGTCAGGAACCGGGATCGACCCAAGTCGTTCTGAGAGGAGCTGGTGCACCCGGCGAAGGTCACCGCGCCCTTGTGGGCTCCGCCGAAAGTGCCAGAGCCGCTCGAGACGGAGTTCAGGCGCTTGCAAAGGGCCATTGGGAATTCGTAGCAACATGCATGCAGAGGGTGCTTCTTTTTCCTCAAGGGCCCCGTTTCGGAGAAGTTGGGCGCGTTTCGGGAAGATTCTGGCGCCAACTGTCAAGGGGTTTGTTTCCGTGACCGTGGGGGCCCCTTCTTGTGAAGGTTCGGTACGGTGTCTCAATCGGGGGTGTGGTTGCAAGTTGTTGTTCAAATCAGGCCCCGGACACCTGAGGGGATCCAGGAGGATGTACAAACAATAGGTGTTTCAACATGCTTGGGACATTGGGGACATGGGGACACACCAGATGTTTCACAGGAACAGTGGACTGGCGAATTTTCCAGAGGGCGATGTTGAAAGAGCAAGCGTTGCAGCAGCGCCAGGACTCACTTTGGCCACTGGCAGCACGGCAAGCCTCGCACTTAGCATGAGACATGCTCACCCTCCCCTGCAAGAATTCGCATGGAAAGCCAAACATGAGATTCAGATTGTTCGATCTTAATCTGCACGAGAGTGTAGAAAGGCAAACCCCGAAAGGCAACCAACCTTGGGACTCGTTGTGAGACAGACCCACATTCCCCGCAATGACATTTTGATAGGGAACACACTCAGCAAGCTGAACGTTGGCATAGGCCACACTCCCTTTGACTTCTAGTTCCAAGGACTGTGCGCCTGTCTAGCAAGCCTCGCTTCGTGACGCCCTGGGAACGCCGGCCCTGCGACCGGCCCGCGGGGCGCACAGATGCAACCACAAATGGAGGCTGTTGGCTTCCCTTGAGTGACCTTCCTTTGCTGAGTTTTCCACCGGCGACATGTGTGCCATGGTTTGGGTTGGTAAAGGCCCTGAGTAGGGATTTCAGGCAACCCTTGTCAGGGTTTCCTTTTCAGGGAACCATGCCCACTCACAAGCAATTTTGACGGACATAGTGACTGTTGGCTTCCCTTTCATAAACATAAAGCGATCCTCAATTTGGGAAGCACCCATATTGCAGGCGATGAGGCCAGCTTCACAGGGGGTCAAGTGGGTCTCCGACTTTGCACCGCATTTTCCAGGAGAGACACTCGAACCCACCGCGGGCCTTCGGTGTTCCATCGCCCCAACCCCGTGAAAACAAGTTAGCTTCCTTGAGGAGAATCTAAAAATCTGAAAAATATTAAGGAACATATCCCTTCCGGAAATTCTGAATCCATCCAAGAGCTCGCTTGGCCCCATACGTCGCCCAGTCCACCGCAGACGTGAGCCGCAGCCATCGCAGTGGCGTGGCGGCGGCTACGGCCATCTATGGCTCGACTCGGCAGGCGTGGTGCGATTTTGACCAAGGTGGTGAATCCCTCAAGCAAAATATGAGGGGAACCCGAGGGGAGGGGGGCTCTACTTTGTCTCGCACAACTGGGCGGTGACCTGAAGGATTTTTGCCATTGTGAAAGTGGATGGCGTGATTTTCAGTAGATGTTGGGAAGTTGCTCGGGATATCGCGCACATTGGGCGGGCGCAACAGGAAATTCCAACCGCATTCTCGTTTTTGATTGTATGAGGTTTGGTCAACATGTCCAGTCCATGGTTCGTTGGAACTCATCAAGTTTCCCAATGAGACTCTCAGCGTGGAACATTGTCACGCATTGCTCAGGGCACCTCGCGCCCTTCCAGTGGTGGCCCCAGAGACATGGCCACCATGGAGCTCCCTCGTCCGTGCCTGAGGCGTGTCTAGCTCGCGGAGATGCACGCTGGATGAGGAGCGGTTTGTTCTTTTTCCACGTTGCAAAGTGGACAGCTGAATGAAAAGCCCATTTAGAGCTGAATGAAAAGCCCATTTAGAGTCGGCTTCAAAGTTGCTGTCATTTAGTCTATGTAGGAGTGTTTCATGCACACGTTATTTTGGGTCTTTTCTCGAAAAACGATACGGGACGTCCTAACGTCGGGATGAATACACCCCAGACAAATAATTCTGATGCTGACTTGTCCAGCCCATCTTTTTCTTTGCACCTGCACGCAACAAGCGGTTCACTTGGGTTTGTCTTTTTTGAGTTGGTACCCATTTGTGGGCTGTTGTGGCAGAAATCCAGACAAGAAAAGCACTGTTTGCATTCGTGTTGTGATTCCATATTCTATTTGCAGTTTCTTTTCATTTGGCGAAATGCCCACTTGAAAAGTGCCGCCTAAATTCTTGAAGGACAGCTTCCTCGACCCATCTGCCTGGTACACCACCTCAAGCGAGAAGTATGGCAAAGGCGAGCCGAGGGCTACTGTGCATGGACGAAATCCTGCACTAGTTGATAGCTGGTTTATCCCACTATCAATAGGGTTTCAGTCATTCCAACTGGTGCAGGATGTTCGTCCCTCAACAGTATGGACTTTGGGTTCAGGAGGTCGATTGAGCAAACGGATTGTATGACGTTCGGTTAACATTTCTGATACCCTCCCTCCACTCATATGGCAACATGGCACCTGACAAAGGGTCGATTCAAAGGGAAAGTCATCTTTCAAATATAGGAGGTAACGTCCCGGTCTTTAAAGATGAATTCGGTTTGCATGTCCGCGAGATTTCGGCTTCATGGGTTCACTGGGGCACACCTCTGAAGGTGTGTGTGCCAGTGCGACCTGTGTCTTAGCATTAGTAGAGTTAAGGAGCTCTGTCTGGGGTGCCGGTCTTTCCATTTTTGGAGCCGGGCCCTGCACAGAGGCGAGCTACTTGATCTCGGGGATAAGGAGTTTTGGGCTCGCAATCCCACTCCTGCCCCGGGGCTTTCTTCGGTGGGAGGCGAGGGAGTTGCTCCTGCGGGAGCAACTCCTGTGGGAGGTTGACGAAAAAGAGGGTGAGAAGAGGAGAAAGTTGAATGAAGGGCTCGCAGTATTGGCCGAGCTGAAGGCCCCGCATCATTGTTCAAAGCTCAATATGTTGAGGCAGTCAAAGCCCACTGCCGAAACTTGAGCAAGCCAAGGGCAGGACAGGGGGATGTGGAATGAAGGTGAGAAAAGACTGGTCGAGGGGTAATCCGACAATTTTTGTCACTGTGGGGAAACTGCTGTGGAGTTTTAAGGAGTCGATGGGTAATCCGACTCAAAGACTTACCCTTTTTTTGGTTTCTGGGCTTGGTCAAGACTGGGGCTGGGGCAGGTGGGGAGTTTCGTGTTTTTCAAGTATGATTGTTGTTCCAATTTTTCAGACAAACCTGGTCTTGCAGCGCGGAAAAGGGCAAGCCAGAACGAATCTTTCTATACATATATATATATATCCTTCACAGGTGCTGTGCCACCCCCGGATGCATCAACCTCGCAGATCAATTCTCGCTGAAATGGAACACTCCTCCCCATTGATCAACCACAGGGTGTTAGCCCGGGGTTTTGATCGGTTCATGGTCAGTTAGGGGATTTCGCACATAACACCCCCCCATTTTTCAAGCAGAGTTTATTTCAGTGTGACTTCCCATAAGATGAGCTTCCACGATTTGACAATTGCAGGCTCCCTTATGGCCAGAACCGTTTTGAGACAACCATGAAATTTGCACAGGCTTCCTTTCCAGGTCCCAAATCTGCCTCAGTTGGTGGTCATGAAAGGCAGGGAGGACATTGGCGGACGACCCAAGGTTCTGAATCGTGTGCAGTATTGCTGCTCAAGCCTGCTGACAGTTCAGGCTTTCGTCAATTGCTTTGGCGTCTTCCGGCCTGCTTGGTTGGGAAATGCGGGGGTCGACCTCCTTTTGGATGGTGTTTCAAGGAGAAACCAAATTAACAGCCACTCACTTTTCGCCGTCGTTGCCTCAACACACCCACATTTTTTTGGCCTTCACCCGTTTTTGTTTTGACTTGGTCAACTCTTTGAGCAAATAGGCACTTTTTTTGGCTTGCCATGATTTCCTGAATTAAGAACCAGCCAAAAAGGCATGGGGGACCTCTGGTGGAGTTGTATTTGTCCCGATGGATTCCCAGTTTGACATGTGGTGACCCTTTTGAACTGCGAGAAGTTTATATCACCCAGTTTATATCAGGAAAAGGGTGGGGGATCATGGTCGCTTCTCAATGTTTCTTCGTTAAGTGCCAGTCAAAGAGGGGCGATAAACGGGGGGCTTGTTGACACGGGCATGCTTTTTAATGCCCCCTTACCAAGTGCTCTTTGATTCTCAATGGGGGCTGTGTTTCCAGGACACTTTCCCTTTGTGTGAAGCCTGCAGGCACTCTGCCCTCCTGGGTGAATGGAACGAAGCGCGTGAAGGCGCTTTCGCCAGAGGCCAGCTTTGCGACTCGGTCTGCCATTCTCGCTGTCACACAGTTCCCAACTTTTTCCCCCTGTAAAGGGAACCTTATGACTTCTGTTCCCTCCTTAGGGCAGGTTCAAAGCATCACCCTTTGGTTTGCCAAGTTATATATGTAGATATACATATATCAAGCATTTGTTTGGCATTGGATGAGGGCATATAAGGAAGCCTGCTGAACATGGGGTCCGCAAAGCGGGCCATTTTGACCATCATTCGCACGCGCTTGCACGTGCCTGAGGCCAGTACAATGATCAAGAGCGGCATTCCCTTCGACGCCTCCATTCGATTTAACAAAGCCGGCGATCTTCGCTAGCGTCCGGATCTGCGCAGATCTGGGTCTGCCTTTTTTGAGGGAATCCCTTTTTGGTTGGTTTTAGACAAAAGCTTGATTTTTGAGGGTCGCCGAACAAAAGATACCCACATCTGCCACATGGAGCTGGGGAGCTGTTGTTCGCGCAGCCGCGGCGGTGCCCACTTGAGGCAAAAGAGTTTGTGTTTGGGGTGCTCCAAAGCGACTGGGGACCACAAAGATAGAAAATTGGTAAGGTCTCGTTGCTTTCCTTGTGCAGGGCCAACCTTCTACCCTTGTGGCAGGGTTGAACGAAAGCACCCCTTCTGTGATTGAGCCATCCACCATTGCTTCCGAGATGTCATTTAGATGAATTTTATGAATGCATTATTTTGTTACCACACGTTGGGGCCTCGAGAAATTCAACTTGCACCTTCCAGCAGGATTCTCGGTTGGTGCACTGCAGCGGCATTAGATGCGCTTTGCCGACACCCCTTTTGGCTCCAGTTCTGACCCATCTTTTGCACCCGTGGTGTCCTTAGGTCGTGCTGCTTGAACATAGATGCGGTTTCACTACTTTCAGATTGTTTCTACTCATTTAACAGCACTATCTATTTCTCCCAAAAGTGTCAGGGGTCCTTCACCACGATTTCCACCACTGATATCGCCCAAAGGACACAATGACCGAAGAAGTTTTTCCACAGCTGCCACGAAGTGGCCGCATCTGAGTGCGCCGCAGCGCGCCATTTAGAAGAAGCGTCCTGCAGTTGTGCATGGAGAGCTTCTGATCTTTCGACCCTTCGTGGGTTCGCCTTCTAGTATACTGCTAGAATACCAGTAGTCTATGGTCCATTTCGGAGGGGACGTTGAGGGTCGAAGACAGAATACCAGTCGCCGGTATCTTCTGCCCTGTACTTTGCAGCGTAACAAGGTGAGTCAAGATAGGATTTACGTGAAACGCTTCGGACGAGTTTGTGAAGACTTACGGACTGAGGACAATTGAAGAGCCTTCATGGTTGCAGTGAGATCTCATATGCAGCAGCCGCAGTTCCATTGGATCATCTTACAAGGGACATTGACCATTCCAGGATAGTGGTAACAGTCATAGTGTGCATGTAGTGTCAGCAGTCTTTGATGCCTTTGCCTTTCGCATGCTGCTGACCATGTTGCCAGTGGATGCTGACATGGCAGGGTCACATGTGTTGCTTGCTTGTTGTGAGCGTGGTTGGTCGGGGCATCAATCATATCCGGAACCTGCACTACCAGACAAAGTTCTGCTGCTTGAATTGCGGAGACTCCATGAGTCTGCGCGGCCATCATTTCTCAGTGCGGAGCATAGCCAAAATGCCATGCATCTTCGCGGGGCAAGTAGGCTTGTCTCAACATGGAGGAACCCACAATTGGCAGTCTCCCTTTGGATTCCCCCTGCAAAACAGCCCGAGACAAGATACTTTTCTGCAAGCTAGAATGCGTGCCCCCCAAACTGGAGTTCCTCTATTCCATGTTAATCGGCGGCAGGGCAGTACCCTCAATAGGAGAGACATTAGGGGCCCCCTACTCGCTTTGAAAGGGTTCTCAGATTTCTTCTAAGAACCCCTTTCTAGATACGTTTTTGCAGAACTTTACTGGGTGAAGTGGGGGCCCTTTCACAAAGGTTTTTCACAAAAAGAAGGCGCCCAGCTAGGTCGTTGTTTTTGTTTCCCCTTCACAACTGCAAAAAAGGGACCCTTCCAGGTGACCCATGGTCGTTGTTTTCCTTTGTAAACTCGAAGTTGCACGGTTCGCCACGCCCAGGAGGTGCCTCCGCCACCGGCGCTGGCAACGGGTACTGTGATGCCACTTGGCAGTCCTAGGTGAGGTGGGCTGAAAATGGATTTCCACAGATTTCGGTTCTAACTTACGAGTGCCGTCCATTCTTCGTTGCCCGGCGAACCTCTAGCCCCGGATTCGCGGACTTTGCCGGGTGTGTCTTCATTAGGACCTTTTGTTGGGCTGGTAAAGCGAAACGGAAGAGATTCCCGAGACAAACCACCTGGGGACATGATAGCATGATCTTCCCCTGAAGCTTGCATGTCAATAGAGCGTGCATCCTTTCCATTACAATCCCCCCTGTTTCCCCAAATGGTGATTAAACAAAAAGGTGTTTTTCTGCACATGGGCGTCTTCAGCCATAGATTTTGGTGTCATCTGTAATGGGGCGGTGGCCATCTTTTTGACAGAACTCCTGAAACGTTTGCATCTTGAGCGGTTCTCAAAAGTAGTCACGGGAGTTATTTCTCTTAAAGCACCATCTAGAGAAGAGGTTTTCTGCTCGGGCAAGAGAGCGCATCGATTACGTGCATCGTACGAAGGCCCGTCCCGATGCAGCCCTTTGAGCGGCCGCGCCTCGGCAAAAGCGAAAGAGTTTGACCTTGTCCCCGAGAAAGATGCTGCGGATGAACAAAATCCACTACGCACCAGTTGGAATTGATGAAACCCTATCTATTTACAAGTACCGTCAAAATATGTCAGAATTACTTTGTGTTGAGTTTAGTATTCTGCGTTTCATTGAGGTTGTGGAAATGCACAAGTCATGGCAAACGCTAGGGGACTCTCACAACAACGATACCCTTGGAAGCAGTCATATTTACTCACGTGCTTTCGGTTTATGTATTTGGTTGCAACTATCTTTTAGAAAAATGCTCGCGCCCATTAGAATCGGATAGGGAGATCTGATACTTGATTTGAAAGAAGGCACTCGCTTTGCACAGGCTACTTTTGCCGGGGCACGCTGGCGCGTGAAGGGCTTTTTCAGGTGGAAGTGGAGGTTATCAAAACTTCCACACCTTCAAACAGCCCGAACATGCCTTAAATACCCAAACCAAAAGATATGTTCAATTGAACAACTTGTTGAAGCAAAGATGCCTTGAGCACACACGCTTTTCATTGTTGAACGCATGAAGACTCCACTTCTTCAAACACCTGAACATTTGAGTTTAAACTTGCAGCTTCATGCTTTTCTCTCCCCCCCCAACCTGAGGCGCAGCTCTGCAGAGGAGCGAGGGAGTGGGAGAGGAATCCACGAAAGTCCAGAATTTTTCCCACAGTGACACAATCTTACGGAGGTGGATTGAAACCCCACAAGAAAGGACCAACCATATTTGCAGGAAACCGGGAAGCGGGAGGGGGGGGCGCGTGAAGGGTTACACCGGGGTGAAAATAGACGACGCAAGTCCCTTTAGGTGGATGAGTCAAGGGGATGTCGATAAGTCAAGGGGATGTCCAAAACGACATGTTGTTTTTTTCTTTCTTTTTTCTACCCAACTGTAGGGTGTAAGATTCCTTTCCTGCATCACTTTCTTGGAGAAACGCTTGCACGGTTCCATGAAATAAGAGTCAACCTTTGGGGTTGATTTCCTGTCCATGTTTGTTCGATTCTCGCTCTTGTCGAACACCGGCAGTTTTGCCGGGCTTCCGTTTAGGATTCTATTTCCCCAAGTAGTGTTTACACTAAGGGGTTCTTACGGTAAGAGTTAAGGCCTGGTGTAGATCGAGGTGTCGGCTCAAATTGCTGGCCCTGTGCGTAAAAAGTTGTCTTCGATGCGACAGTCTCGCACGAAATGGAGGTGCCCACCTTTGCGTGCGTCTCGCTGTGGTGCCGTTCGCACTTTTCAGCTTTTGCTGGCAGGGGCAACAGTTGGGAGGTACGCGCTAGAAGCCTCGTGCCAAACGCGTTTTTTGAAGCAAAATGCATTTTTTGCTGGCAGGGGCGTGTCACACGGAGGTGCGCGCTGCGACGCAGAGTGTGTTTTTTGAGGAAGCCTCGTGCCAAACGCTTTTTTTGAGACCAAAGTGAGTTTTTTGACGGCAGGGCCGCCACGCGGTGATATCTTCTTGTCGGGTCAGGCTGCCACGCTTGGACAATCGGAGCTCTAAAGCCATGGCAGTTGTCGCAAAGAGTTGTCTCGCGTGCGACAGCTTCGCACGAAGCGGACCTTTCTTCAAAACTGCGCTCTCGCTGTGGCGCCGCGCCGATCTTCGAATTTGTGTGTTGCCACAGAATTCCATGGCCAGCGCAGCATTCTGTGAGACTGCCGCGCATTTTTCGTGGTGGGCGCAGCATGTTTTTGCGCTGATGCAAATAATGCGTGGCAGGCGCAGCATTTTCGGAAACAGGGTCTGTGAATTTCGTGGCAGGCGCAGCGTTTCGCTCATTTGCAAGCGTTGCAAGACGAAAGTGAACCCTTTGCGGAGATCGTGCGTGTCGAAGCGCTCTCGCTGTGGCGCCGTGCGAACTTGTGTTGAGCTCGGCGAACCCTCTGCGGAGATTGTGCGTGTCGAAGCACTCTCGCTGTGGCGCCGTGCGAATGTGTCTTGAGCTCGGCGAACCCTCTGCGGAGATTGTGCGTGTCGAAGCGCTCTCGCTGTGGCGCCGTGCGAATGTGTCTTGAGCTCGGCGAACCCTTTGCAGAGATTGTGCGTGTCGAAGCGCTCTCGCTGTGGCGCTGTGCGAATGTGTCTTGAGCTCGGCGACTCTCGCTGTGGCACGGTGCGAATGTGTCTCGAGCTCGGCGAACCCTCTGCGGAGCGCTCTCGCTGTGGCGCAGTGCGAATATTGTCGTGCACTCGGCGAATCCTCTGCGGAGATCGTGCGTGTCGAAGCGCTCTCGCTGTGGCGCCGTGCGAATTTGTCTGGAGCTCGGCAAACCGTCTGCGGAGATCGTGCGTGTCGAAGCGCTCTGGCTGTGGCGCCGTGCGAAGCTCGGCGAACCCTCTGCGCGTGTCGAAGCGCTCTCGCGCCGTGCGAATGTGTCTTGAGCTCGGCGAACCCTTTGCAGAGATTGTGCGTGTCGAAGCGCTCTCGCTGTGGCGCTGTGCGAATGTGTCTTGAGCTCGGCGACTCTCGCTGTGGCACGGCGAATGTGTCTCGAGCTCGGCGAACCCTCTGCGGAGCGCTCTCGCTGTGGCGCAGTGCGAATATTGTCTTGCACTCGGCGAATCCTCTGCGGAGATCGTGCGTGTCGAAGCGCTCTCGCTGTGGCGCCGTGCGAATTTGTCTGGAGCTCGGCAAACCGTCTGCGGAGATCGTGCGTGTCGAAGCGCTCTGGCTGTGGCGCCGTGCGAATGTGTCTTGAGCTCGGCGAACCCTCTGCGGAGATCGTGCGTGTCGAAGCGCTCTCGCTGTGGCGCCGTGCGAATTTGTCTTGAGCTCGGCGAACCCTCTGCGGAGATCGTGCGTGTCGAGGCGCTCTCGCTGTGGCGCCGTGCGAATGTGTCTCGAGCTCGGCAACTCTCGCGGTGGCGCGGTGCGACTGTGTCTTGAGCTCGGCGAACCCTCTGCGGAGATCGTGCGTGTCGAAGCGCTCTCTCTGTGGCGCCGTGCGAAATTGTTTTGAGCTCGGCGAGCTCTGTGCGGAGATCGTGCGTGTCGAAGCGCTCTCGCTGTGGCACCGTGCGAGGTGCGACGTGCCCTCCCGCATCTCCGGCTGCGCAGGCAACGTTTACGCACAAAGCTGGCGCGCAAAGTGCGCTCCCGAATCTGCGGCTTGAAATTGGCAACTTCTAGGTGCAAAAAGTAGTACGGGAGCCGCGTTCCCGCAGCTCCGGCTGTAAAATCGCGCTGTTTAAGTACAAAAGTAGTACGCGAAGAGCACTCCGGAGCTCCGGCTGCAAAATCGCAATTTTAAGTTCAAAAGTAATACGCGAAGTGCACTTCCGCAGCTCCGGCTCGAAATTCGCAATTCTAGGTACAAAAGTAGTTTGCGGAGGACATTCCCTCAACTCCGGCTGAAAGCTCGCAAGTTTCAAGTGCAAAAGTAGTATGCGAAGAGCACTCCAAAGCTCCGGCTTGCAAAATCGCAATTTTAAGTACAAGAGTAGTACTGGAAGTGCACTCCCGCAGCTCCAGCTCGAAATTGGCAGGTTTTTAGTGCAAAAGTCCTACGCGAAGTGCGCTCCGGAGCTCCAGCTGCAAAGTTGCAACTTTGTATGAGTGTACGAAGTGCGTTCCCATGGCACGAGGCTCGCAACTCTTAAGTCCAAAGTTGTACATAAAGTGCATTCCCGCATCTCCGGCTGCAAAATCGCAAATGGCAACGTATGGAAGCACCCATGGCTGCCTTGCGTTCGCCCCTCAAGAGCCCAATGCGACATTTGGGTATGTCTAAAACTGGGCGGATACTCAACGGAACACACACACCCATTTGAATGTGTGACCAACCCTCATTTGTGGTATTTGAATTTGGGTCTTTGGTGCAGGAACTGGCCCCTGGTCTGTTAATTTCCCAATTGAGCAATAGCGCCATTAAGCGACAGGGCCCTTTGCAGATTTTGCATTTCACTTCCCATAGATAACCTGTTCTTGTTTTGCAACCAAGTTTGTGGGACGAGATGCGGTTGTCAGGCTCGCCACTGAAAGCACATGGACCAAGCGGCAGCCTATTTTCAGCCATCAAAGCGACAAGCTTAACATATTTTGAGAATCGGCCCCTCAAACTGCAGCCACTTTCAGCGACCCAGTTTTTGCCTCCTGGCTCCTTGTGACGAAAATTTCCGTATCAACTGAAACAAGGCCCCCCCTTTTTCGCCCCGGAAATGCACTCGATGTCTCAGCCCTTTCCTCCCGCTGCTCGTGCCGCGCTCTTTTAAAGGACCTGGACCTGCGAGAGCGTGGCTGGCCAGTTTGGTCGCCTCCGTGATATGTGACCAGAGAACTCCAGTTGGGTGTGTCCTTTTTTGAGGGAGCCATGCTTTTGTAGTTTGTTTAAATTGAAACCAAAAGGTACTTAGCATGTTTGGGGGTCCCCTACAAGAAGATGAGCCCAGTTGGCAAACACTGCAGTTGGGCATCTGACCCTTCAGGTACATCACGGGTCGGGTTAGGCGTATCTGCCAGAAAAGGAGGGGGGAGGTTGTAGTAACGAACTATGCAAAAGGCACCAACCCCCCTTTTCAGACCCTTTTAGAAAGTGCGGCATCAAAAAGTCCCAACATGGGATTTTGTGATGGGGACGGTGGAGTTTTCAGGTACACCCCGGTTTAAGACTCCTGGGTACCCTTGTAAGGTTAACAAGAAGCAGTACTTGTTTGGGGGTGTCTAAAGTTTCCTTTGAACATGAGGGACCGTAGGCCGGGGCAGTCCAATGTGCGGATTCAAACTAGGAATCGACTTCTCCAGTTGCGTGGTGGCTTTGGTTTGTTTCTGCTGGAAGCATCCAAACAAAAGGATTCAACTCGCTGGTTTCTACATGCAGCCTATCGACTAAGTTGTTTCTCCCACGCGGCTCGATGCGATGCCAGTGTGCCAAACATAGATCCCATTTGGACTCATATTTTTTGACCCCAGAACCCAAATGGTGCTTTGGAATCAACAAAGGTGGATCCCAGGGTTGCGTCACTAGCGAACTTCCTTTTTGGCTGGTTTAAAAACAAGAAAAGCAAAGGCCGGAAAATCGGCTTTGGATTCTGCATCCCCTGTTGCCGCTTAAAGGAAAACGCAACGAAGTACGAAATGACAATTTTGGGGATCCCGATTTTCTTTCAGAATTGGGGTCCCGCCAAGGTGGCTGGTTTCTTTGAAGCTTTTTTTGGGAGTCCATGTAAAAATGGACCAACCCCTTGTTGAGACTGAGCTTAAAATGCCTGTTGGTTCCCTTTTGTTTCATTTCAACTTTCTTGTTGTTTTTCATTTGGCTTCCTTCTAACAACTTTTTGTTTGCCTTCAGTTTCTACACAATTTCCCCAAAATGCCTTCCACCGTTGGGGCCGGCGACCCGATCCAGTCGCCTCACGGCGGAGACGGATTTGGCGCGGGGCACGCTGGGGCAGCAGAAGCGCGCAGCCCGGGAGGCGAGCCGAGCGGTGGGATGGGCGTAGCTAAATGATCAGGCCTTGTTACGCTAAGTCCCAGCCCGGAGGAAAGGAGACCAGCGGGAACCTCCCAAACTAGATCGGCTTTGAAGTGGTTGCATTTTGGGTTTCCCTTTGAACCACCATTTAGAGGGTAATTTTGAGGATGTCAATTGAATGAACCCAGGCTTCCAGATGCCCGCTTTTGAGGGGGTGCTCCATGGATCAGGGGTTGACATGATACCATACAAAAGGGTTGGTTGCAACTTCTCTATGAACAAGGGCATAAACAACTATGGCGATCCGGAAAACCGAAAGGAAGAACCGAAATCCGTTTATTTCGGGGGTAGCCCTGTTTTGACGCATCGGTAGTCGAGGCGGTGCGCGGGCGTTTGGCAAAGCTGCGGGCGGCCAAGTCGATGAGCGAGGCCTCAGCCTCGGAGGCCTAGGCGGGGGTTCGAGTTTCGAGTGGGAGAGAGGCGAGAGACGGCGGGGGTGCAAAAAACGGCTGAACACTGGTGTGTTTGAATGTTTTGCTTTGGGTCCCCCCCTTTGTCTTACCCTTCCCTTCTGGATCGTAAGAAGGCTGGGGGGGAGGGGCGGGCGGGGAATGGGATGTCCGTTTTGGCTGACCATAGCCAGGAAGAGCCACGGGAAGGTCAGCATGAATGGTCACCGTTGTGCTGTTATGCTTTTTGGATGTAGCGAAGTTAAGAGCAACCAAGACAGGGAAGAGAAAGGACAAAACAAAGAGGGAAGCCAACGCACAAAGAGGGAAACCGAGAGACGATGGAATCCTACCAAGATAGCAAATGAAGAAAATAAGACCATCACAAAAGCGACCAAAAGAAGACCAGCGGAAAAAGAAGCTAACCTATCGAAGATTGGAGGGGCTGAACTTGGCTGGGCTTCCACGCGACCCATTTTTGGAGCCCATTTTGGGGATTGTTTTGGAGCCCATTTGAAAGACTTGGGTTGGACGGGATGAGAATCGAGGGATACGGAGACCTTGGGCACGGGTTCTGTGTCAATCAGACTAGTTTTCTTTTGGAGAGACACCCGCGCAGTATGGAGAGATTTCCGGCGGAAGACCCCGTGCCACATATGAGCCAGTAGCAGAATGATTGGGCGTCCTGTTGATTTGGAGAGGACCTGGGTGGACAGCCTACATTTCCTACAAAAACACAAAAAACAACTATATTCTATGTGAGATCACACATAATTTTGCAAAGGAAAGCGAAAAGGACATCCACTGCAAGAGGATGATTGTATTGCCCATGGTTCCATGTGTAGCATGCAACTGAACCGGTTTGCCATTTGGGATCACCCAAGCAGATGCATTGGCTTTCTTTGCCAGGTGCCGAAGGCTTGTGAGCTGTTTCACTCTTGCGGACAGTGGCGCGCTCTAGTGCCGACTTGGATTTGCAATCCACTTGGTTGGTAGGTTGCGAACCAATGAGTGGGACAACATGGCGTGATTGATTGACTATCCAATAGTCTATGGTCTCTTTGGGCGGGACGTGGGAAATTCGCCAAATTCACCGCACAAAAGGACACACACCCTCACATTTCCCAAGCATTGTTGTAACTTGTACCTGAGCTGGCAAACCAAGTTTGTGTTTTCTTTTCTGGTAGGTTCTTTAGTTTTTAGTCAAGGGACAACTCAGTAGGTCAGTACAACCTACTGGCTTTGCAGGTTGAGCATCCAAGTAGCTGCAATGGCTCGGCCAAAAAGGAGCTGTCCTTGACCATTGCCGGTTTCCGCTTGGACCAGTGATTGACTTGTCAATTGTTTGTTTGTTTGTTTGTTTTTTTGTTTCTGTGTTTCTGTGTTTGTTTGTTTGTTTGTTTGTTTGTTTGCAGAAGGGTTGGGTGGGGAGTTCGTTTGCACAACAGCAGGCAAACCTATTTTGATGGTGGTGATGCTGGCAATGCTTGTGATGCATGCAGGTGATACTCGTGATGCAGGCTGGCAATGCTGGTGATGTCCCTGCGGCGATGCGTTAAGGTTTCGATAATTTCCCACAGCCACACGCTGGTCGCCAAACACTACGTAAGGTTTTGAGTGGCTAATCTTTTTGAGAACGAATGCCTGGACTGCTATGCCGGAGTTTTATGCAGAGACACACCCAGAAAGATGTTTGTGCACAGCTTCAGACTATCTCATCGAGGGTCAACATTTCCAGTTGTCTGTCGTCCATTTGGGAGAGGGGGCCAGGGAATAAGCCAGCCAAGCTTTTCAATATGTACAGACTCGAACAATAGGCAGGGAACGACTCTATGAACCATTCTTTTTGGTGTCCTTTAAGCGGATCGACGGTTCATTAAAGATATTAGAATCATGAAGGGGACCTGGGTTTAATTTTCAAGTCACACTGCCTAGATTAATGGAAGCCCAAATAAACCCCTTTTTTGGGTCCCCTATTTTGAACCATCTAGGCACAGCAGCCCAATTCTGGCGGCCCCGCATGTCGCCAGTCCCTTGCTGTCCGCCGTGGCCGGTCTGCAGCGCCGGGTCGCTCAGTCCAGATCGTCGCTTTTTGTAGGTGAGGTAGCGGTTTGGATTGGTGGCTTGGGGATTTGAAGCCCTGGTTCTTGCAGAGGGTAACGGAACACCTCCAAAACAGCAGTCCACACCACCAATTGGAGAGAACCTGAGGTACGTAGCTTGATTTTGGGAGACCCGTTCAGGGGCCCTTTTGAACGAGTTCCGATCGCTACCAAAGCACAACATATATAATCCGAAAGGAACCCATTTAAGAACACCCAAGAAATGGGTAGGAATCTTGGTTGGGGACTGTGGGCAATCATGTCCATTGAAATTCATAGACAGATAGCCAGCACAATTGCACAATTTGTTTGAACAACACGACCCTGGCCCTCAGGGAAAATAACAGGAGGTAGTTTGATGGTGGTGTAAACATGTGTAAAAGGCCCTGTTCCCCAAACAAGCGAGCAAACCAAACACATCCAGCCACACAAGCCTGGTCAATTGCCGTATTCAAGCATACCGACATGGACACTTAGCGCGGTTTCCCACATATTTCCCACTGGCCATGTTTAGGACATCACCCCTCTAGCAGCCGCTTGTCAAAGGGCGGGAGTCAGTTGTCAGATCTTCACGACCACACAGGGAGTCTTGATCACCATCAGAGCTGCTGGGTTGCCTGTGCTCAAGAGGGGGGGGGAAGCACTGCAATTCTTAGGTTTCCATTTGGTTTCCGTAGACACGCCATCCAAAAGTGGGCAATTTGTTTATTGGTACTTCTTTCTCGCCTGTTACACCCTGGCTTGCCATCAGACAAGTGCTGTTTCTGTCACATTTTAAGTCCCTGGCATAGGCTTGGGGGTTTCTGTTTCTGAGTTCTATTCCTTGACGAGTCAGATGCTATTTGGTGGTTTGGATTGGTGCTTTTTTGGGATTTGAGCCCCCACTTCCTCTCGATGCCACCTCCTTTTTCTACCCCATGGTTGCTTCTGGGTAAAGCGATTTTGGTCCCAGGCCCTAGTGCCAGGAACAAGTCCCTTCCAAACGGGTGGGTAGAGTCTTCTCCTCGCACAACTCGTGCGCGTCGATGCCTTTCAGTGTTGCAATGTTGCAAAGTTTGTGACAACCAACCCTGTTTTTCTTTAGGCTCCTGCGCGCAGCTGCGGGGGGACTTTGCAGCGATGCTGGAGACCTCGTTGCTGACGGGGCCGGGTGAATTGGGGCAGGTTGGGGTTGGGACAGCCTCTCGCCTTCAAAAGGCACCCGTCGGACCTGCAAGAGAAGCTGCAGGGACAAGTCGATGTTGCAAGCCCCGAGCCCGAGACTAGCAAGATGCAAAATGGACGCTAAGTGTCCACCATACACGGCGGGGTGGTGGACGATCACTTAGAACCAATCTTTGGTCCACAGAGGTTTGGTGTTTCCTAAAGGCATCACCTTTGGGCTTGATCGCGGGCCCCTAACTTTTGGCGTTTCCTAAAGAATTGGAACCCTTGGGGTTTGAATAGTCAGCAGGCTCCCTTTTTTAAGCTGCAAAGGGGATGGCTCCAAAGCGGGCGGCAAGCTGACAGAAGGCCTCTTGCCGGGTACCTTCCGGGTTTGCGGAAGCCGGGTCAACTTTGGGGCCATAGGCATCGTTGACTCAACAGATGAACGAAGAAACCAACTCAATCCTAAATTGAGGGTTGAGCCCCCTTTCATCTTTCCCCGCCGCCCAAGTTTTCCCTTCTATTTAGACCACTCTTTCTTTCTACCACTTTGCACGGCTCCGGACCGCAGGCTCACCAACACCTGCGCGGAGTTCGAGCGAACTGCCGCGGCTTTGCTCTCCAAGCTGGACAAAGGTCTCCAGAGCTCAGAGGAGGCGAGTCGGCTAGCAGAACCCCATACTTCTCGGCTTTGCCAAAGGCTATTGAGCCCCCATTCAACAGGTAACAGTTGACATGAGAGTGGGCGTGTAAGTTGAAGAATGCGGGCTTGTTACCATCTGATTTGGTAAGTGGCAACATGGTGAGCGGTTTGGCGAGCGGTTTGGCGAGCGGTTTGGCAAGCGGTTTGGCGAGCTGTGAGTGACTTAGCCCTCTTGCCTTTTGGAGCACGGGGTGAAAGTAAACGGCACGGTTCCCATGCCTGCAAATCTAGAAAACTAAGCCAAAATAGGTTGGAATGGTGCCATTTGCTGTCACCCAACTGTAGATGATGGTGAAGATTGAAAGAATTGACGCTAGATGGCCAAAAGCCGAGAGGCAAAGAAGACGCTTTATGTCGGCCCATGGGCTGGAAGGAATGGCTTGAGCCGCCAAAACGCTCAACGCAACCTCCTCTTTCATTCTCTTGAAACAACTAACCTCCTTTTTCAAGCACCTTTTCGGTGGCCCCACAAGTCCCAATTTCTTCAGGCCGCGTTTTGCTCGCTTCCGTCTCGCATTGCAGGAAAGAATCTAAGCCAATCCCGAACCAGCCGCAAATCAACCCCAAGCCGTCCCCAAAACGTCCTCAACAAAGTGTCCCCCTCCCCTTTAGGCAAAAGTATGATAAGCGGCATGGTGGTGGCCCAGTATTTGGAAATTCAACCCGTTTTGTGAGTAGATTATAATCTTGACCAAATCGCCCTGCATACAGCCACACGTACAACCCACTTTGTCAATACCTTTCGTGCGACTGCAGGAACCCAAAATAATATTCCCACGAAGATCCACCTGCCGGGGTTGCATCCAAGTACTCTGCAAATTTTAACGCCTCCGGCTCAGGCCGCCGACATTACAGGCCTGCTTTCTTATTTGCGTCCCTTTGGAATTGTCCCCTTGCCCCCTTCCCCTCTGAGATTTTTGCCCCCCTTTTTTTGTTGAGATCCATTCCCCCTTTCCGCCCTAAGGCCTTTTCTCCCTCGGTTTTTTTCCCTTTTCCTCCCTAAGATGTTTTCCCCCCTCTCCCTGTTGAGATCCTTTCCCCCCTTTCCCCCCTAAGGCCTTTTCCCCCCTGAGATCTTCTCCCTTTTCCTCCCTTTCCCCCACTTTCCCCCCTACGGCCTTTTCCTCCCTGGGATCTTTTCCCTTTCCTCCCTGAGATCTTTCCCCCCCTTTCCCTGTTGGAATCCTTTCCCCCCTTTCCCCCCTACGGCCTTTCCCCCCGCTGAGATCTTCTCCCTATTCCTCCTTAAGATCCTTTGCCCCCTTTCCCTGTTGAGATCCTTTCCCCCCTTCCCTTTAAGGCCTTTCCAGATCTTCTCCCTTTTCCTTCCTAAGATTGTTTCCCCCCTTTCCCTGTTGAGATCCTTCCCACTTTTTCCCCCCTCAGGCCTTTCCCCCCCTGAGAGCTTCTCCCTTTTCCTTCCTTAGATCTTTCCCCCCTTTCCCTGTTGGCCTTTTTTCCCCCAGATCTTCTCCCTTTCCTCCCTAAGATCTTTTCCACCCCTTTCCCTGTTGAGATCATTTCTCCCCTTTCCCCCCTAAGGCCTTTGCCCCCAGATCTTCTCCCTTTCCTCCCTAAGATCTTTCCCCCCCTTTCCCTGCTCAGATCCTTTCCCCCCTTTCCCCCCTAAGGCCTTTCCCCCCCTGAGATCTTCTCCCTTTTCCTCCCTAAGATCTTTTGCCACCTTTCCCTGTTGAGATCCATTCCCCCTTTCCCCCCCTAAGGCCCTTTCTCCCTCTGAGTTTTTCCCTTTTCCTCCCTACGATATTTTCCCCCCTCTCCCTGTTGAGATCCTTTCCCTCCTTTCCCCCCTAAGGCCGTTTTTCCCCCCGCGATCTTCCCCCTTTTCCTTCCTAAGATCTTTTCCCCCCTTTCCTTGTTGAGATCCTTTCCCCCCTTTCCCCCCCTAAGGCCTTTCCCCCCCTGAGATCTTCTCCCTTTTCCTCCCTTAAGATCCTTTGCCCCCTTTCCCTGTTGAGATCCTTTCCCCCCTTTCCGAGATCTTCTCCCTTGTCCTCCCCAAGATCTTTTCCCTTGGTTGAGATCCTTTCCCCCTTTCCCCCCAAGATCTTCTCCCTTTTCCTCCCTAGGATCTTCTCCCACCTTTCCCTGTTGAGCTCCTTTCCCCCTTTTCCCCCTAAGGCCTTTTCAGATCTTCTCCCTGTTCCTCCCGAAGATCCTTTGCCCCCTTTCCCTGTTGAGATCCTTTCCCCCTTTCCCCCCTAAGGCCTTTTCCCTGCCTGGGATCTTCTCCCTTTCTTCACTGAGATCTTTCCTCCCCTTTCCCTGATTCTTTCCCTCCTTTCCTTCCTAAGGCCTTTCCCCCCGCTGAGATCTTCTCCCTATTCCTCCTTAAGATCCTTTGCCCCCTTTCCCCCCTTCCCTTTAAGGCCTTTCCAGATCTTCCCCCTTTTCCTTCTTAAGATTGTTTCCCCCCTTTCCCTGTTCAGATCCTTCCCACCCTTTCCCGCCTAAGGCCTTTCCCCCCCCCGAGAGCTTCTCCCTTTTCCTTCCTTAGATCTTTCCCCCAGATCTTCTCCCTTTCCTCCCTAAGATCTTTTCCACCCCTTTCCCTGTTGAGATCATTTCTCCCCTTTCCCCCCCAAGGCCTTTGTCCCCAGATCTTCTCCCTTTCCTCCCTAAGATCTTTCCCCCCCGCCCCTTTCCCTGCTGAGATCCTTTTCCCCCTTTCCCCCCTAAGGCCTTCCCCCCCCCTGAGAGCTTCTCCCTTTTCCTTCCTAAGATCTTTTCCCCCCTTTCCCTGTTGGGCTTTCCCCCCTAAGTCCTGTTCTCCCAGATCTTCTGCCTTTCCTCCCTAAGATCTTCCCCCCCCCTTTCCTCCCTAACATCTTTCCACCCTTTCCCTGTTGAGATCTTCCCTGAGAACTTCTCCCCCCTTTCCCTGTTGAGATCATTTCTCCCCTTTCCCCCCTAAGGCCTTTCCCACCCCTGAGAGCTTCTCCCTTTTCCTTCGTAAGATCTTTTCCCCCCTTTCCCTGTTGGGCTTTCCCCCCTAAGTCCTGTTCTCCCAGATCTTCTGCCTTTCCTCCCTAAGATCTTCCCCCCCTTTCCTCCCTAACATCTTTCCCACCCTTTCCCTGTTGAGATCCTTTCCCCCCTTTCCCTCCCAAGGCCTTTCCCCACTTGAGAGCTTCTCCCTTTTCCTTCCTAAGATCTTTTCCCCCCTTCCCCTGTTGGGCTTTCCCCCCTAAGTCCTTTTCTCCCAGATCTTCTCCCTTTCCTCCCTAAGACCTTCCCCCCCCTTTCCTTCCTAAGATTGTTTCCCCCCTTTCCCTGTTCAGATCCTTCCCACCCTTTCCCGCCTAAGGCCTTTCCCCCCCCTGAGAGCTTCTCCCTTTTCCTTCCTTAGATCTTTCCCCCAGATCTTCTCCCTTTCCTCCCTAAGATCTTTTCCACCCCTTTCCCTGTTGAGATCATTTCTCCCCTTTCCCCCCCAAGGCCTTTGTCCCCAGATCTTCTCCCTTTCCTCCCTAAGATCTTTCCCCCCCGCCCCTTTCCCTGCTGAGATCCTTTTCCCCCTTTCCCCCCTAAGGCCTTTCCCCCCCTGAGATCTTCTCCCTTTTCCTCCCTAAGATCTTTTGCCACCTTTCCCTGTTGAGATCCATTCCCCCTTTCCCCCCTAAGGCCCTTTCTCCCTCCGAGTTTTTCCCTTTTCCTCCCTACGATGTTTTCCCCCCTCTCCCTGTTGAGATCCTTTCCCTCCTTTCCCCCCTAAGGCCTTTTTTCCCCCGCGATCTTCCCCCTTTTCCTTCCTAAGATCTTTTCCCCCCTTTCCTTGTTGAGATCCTTTCCCGCCCTTTCCCCCCTAAGGCGTTTTCCCCCCCAAGATCTTCTCCCTTTTCCTCCCTAAGATCCTTTGCCCCCTTTCCCTGTTGAGATCCTTTCCCCCCTTTCCCCCCTAAGGCCTTTCCCCCCCTGAGATCTTCTCCCTTGTCCTCCCCAAGATCTTTTCCCTTGGTTGAGATCCTTTCCCCCTTTCCCTCGAGATCTTCTCCCTTTTCCTCCCTAGGATCTTCTCCCACCTTTCCCTGTTGAGCTCCTTTCCCCCTCTTCCCCCGAAGGCCTTTTCAGATCTTCTCCCTTTTCCTCCCTAAGATCCTTTGCCCCCTTTCCCTGTTGAGATCCTTTCCCCCTTTCCCCCCTAAGGCCTTTTCCCTCGCTGAGATCTTCTCCCTATTCCTCCTTAAGATCCTTTGCCCCCTTTTCCCATTGAGATCCTTTCCCCCCTTCCCTTTAAGGCCTTTCCAGATCTTCTCCCTTTTCCTTCCTAAGATTGTTTCCCCCCTTTCCCTGTTGAGATCCTTCCCACCCTTTCCCGCCTAAGGCCTTTCCCCCCCTGAGAGCTTCTCCCTTTTCCTTCCTTAGATCTTTCCCCCCTTTCCCTGTTGGCCTTTTTTCCCCCAGATCTTCTCCCTTTCCTCCCTAAGATCTTTTCCACCCCTTTCCCTGTTGAGATCATTTCTCCCCTTTCCCCCCTAAGGCCTTTTGCCCCCAGATCCCTTTCTCCCCTTTTCCCCCCCCTTTCCTCCCTAAGATCTTTCCCACCCTTTCCCTGTTGAGATCCTTTCCCCCCTTCTCCCTTTTCCCCTAAGGCAGATCTTTCCCCCTCCCTGAGAGCTTTCCCCCCTAAGGCCTTTGCCCCCAGATCTTCTCCTTTCCTCCCTATCTTTCCCCCCCTTTCCCTGCTCAGATCTTTTCCCCCCCATCTTCTCCCTTTTTCCCCTGCCACCTTTCCCTGTTGAGATCCATTCCCCCTTTCCCCCCTAAGGCCCTTTCTCCCTCTGAGTTTTTCCCTTTTCCTCCCTACGATGTTTTCCCCCCTCTCCCTGTTGAGATCCTTTCCCTCCTTTCCCCCCTAAGGCCTTTTTTCCCCCCGCGATCTTCCCCCTTTTCCTTCCTAAGATCTTTTCCCCCCTTTCCTTGTTGAGATCCTTTCCCGCCCTTTCCCCCCTAAGGCGTTTTCCCCCCCAAGATCTTCTCCCTTTTCCTCCCTAAGATCCTTTGCCCCCTTTCCCTGTTGAGATCCTTTCCCCCTTTCCCCCCTAAGGCCTTCCCCCCTGAGATCTTCTCCCTTGTCCTCCCCAAGATCTTTTCCCTTGGTTGAGATCCTTTCCCCCTTTCCCTCGAGATCTTCTCCCTTTTCCTCCCTAGGATCTTCTCCCACCTTTCCCTGTTGAGCTCCTTTCCCCCTTTTCCCCCGAAGGCCTTTTCAGATCTTCTCCCTTTTCCTCCCTAAGATCCTTTGCCCCCTTTCCCTGTTGAGATCCTTTCCCCCTTTCCCCCCTAAGGCCTTTTCCCTGCCTGGGAGCTTTTCCCTTTCCTCACTGAGATCTTTCCCCCCCTTTCCCTGTTGAGATCCTTTCCCTCCTTTCCTTCCTAAGGCCTTTCCCCCCGCTGAGATCTTCTCCCTATTCCTCCTTAAGATCCTTTGCCCCTTTCCCCGTTGAGATCCTTTCCCCCCTTCCCTTTAAGGCCTTTCCAGATCTTCTCCCTTTTCCTTCCTAAGATTGTTTCCCCCCTTTCCCTGTTGAGATCCTTCCCACCCTTTCCCGCCTAAGGCCTTTCCCCCCCTGAGGCTTCTCCTTTTCCTTCCTTAGATCTTTCCCCCCTTTCCCTGTTGGCCTTTTTTCCCGCAGATCTTCTCCCTTTCCTCCCTAAGATCTTTTCCACCCCTTTCCCTGTTGAGATCATTTCTCCCCTTTCCCCCCCAAGGCCTTTGTCCCCAGATCTTCTCCCTTTCCTCCCCAAGATCTTTCCCCCCCCCCTTTCCCTGCTGAGATCCTTTTCCCCCTTTCCCCCCTAAGGCCTTTCCCCCCCCTGAGAGCTTCTCCCTTTTCCTTCCTAAGATCGTTTCCCCCCTTTCCCTGTTGGGCTTTCCCCCCTAAGTCCTGTTCTCCCAGATCTTCTGCCTTTCCTCCCTAAGATCTTCCCCCCCCTTTCCTCCCTAAGATCTTTCCCACCCTTTCCCTGTTGAGATCTTCCCTGAGAACTTCTCCCCCCTTTCCCTGTTGAGATCATTTCTCCGCTTTCCCCCCTAAGGCCTTTTTGCCCCAGATCTTCTGCCTTTCCTCCCCAAGATCTTTCCCCCCCCCGTTCCCTGTTGAGATCATTTATTTCCACCCTTTTCCTTCTAAGGCCTTTTCCCACCCTCAGTTCTTCCCCCTTTTCCTCCCAAAGATCTTTCCCCCCTTTCCTCCCTAAGTCCTTTTCCCTTGAGATCTTCTCCCTTTTCCTCCCCTAAGATCTTTTGCCACCTTTCCCTGTTGAGAGCCTTTTTCCCGTTTTCCCGCCATTCCCTGTTGAGATCCTTTCCCCCCTTTCCCCCCTAAGGCCTTTTCCCCCCTGAGATCTTCTCCCTTTTCCTCCCTAAGAGCTTTTCCCACCTTTCTTTATTGAGATCCTTTCCCCCCTGTCCCCCCTAAGGCCTTTTCGCACCCTGAGTTCGTCTCCCTTTGCCTCCCTAAGATCTTTTCCCCCCTTTCCCGCTTAAGATCCTTTCCCGCGTTTCCACCCTAAAGCCTTTTCCCCCCAAGATCTCCACCCTTCTCTTCCCAAAGTCTTTTTCCCCCTTTCCCGTTTGAGATCCTGTCCCCCCATTGCCCCGTAGGGCCTGTTCCCCCCGAGAAAGATTTCCCTTTTCCTCCCAAAGATCTTTTCCCCCCTTTCCCCCTTAAGGCATTTTTTCCCCAGATCTTCTCCCTTTCCTCCCTGAGATCTTTCCCCCCCTTTCGCTGTTGAGATCCTTTCCCCCTTTCCCCCCTTCATTTCCTTCACCAGCATGGGCAACATCCCCAGCATCACTTGCATCATCCGCATCCTTGGCACGGATGATGCAGGTGATGCTGGATCCTTTCCCCCGTTTCCCCCCTAAGGCCTTTTCCCCCCAAGATCTCCACCCTTCTCTTCCCAAAGTCTTTTTCCCCCTTTCCCGTTTGAGATCCTGTCCCCCCATTGCCCCGTAGGGCCTGTTCCCCCCGAGAAAGATTTCCCTTTTCCTCCCAAAGATCTTTTCCCCCCTTTCCCCCTTAAGGCATTTTTTCCCCAGATCTTCTCCTTTTCCTTCCTGAGATCTTTCCCCACCTTTCGCTGTTGAGATCCTTTCCCTTCATTTCCTTCAGCAGCATGGGCAACATCCCCAGCATCACTTGCATCATCCGCATCCTTTGCAGGCGCTGATGCGGATGATGCAGGTGATGCTGGCGATGTGCCGCTGGAGCTTCTAAGGATGCGAAAGCGCACCCGGGGGGAATCGAACACCCCAATGTTTTTGACAAACTCCCGCACAATGAACAGATTTAGTGAAGCGTCTTCGAATCACCGCGTGGTACGTGGAACCCCCCCCCCCCCCACAATGGTCTGAAATGGTGCCCCTGGCGTAACAGGTAAAGAGGTAAGGAGCATTTTTTGTGTCCAACACGCCGTCTGTTGTCGGCGGATATGGGCTTGCCCAACAAGGACCCGTTTTCCACTTTGAGATTCCTTTGAGGCGCACTGTTTGCTGGTACTATGTCTCATTTTTGGGATTTTGGTTGCGACAGGTGAACACACGGGTGCAGCAGGCCATGGCCGACTACAGGCGCTCCTCCATCCAGGAGGGGAAACCGAAGCATCAGGGGTCCCAACAAATCAGTCACCTTGTGTGCCACTGTCAAAGTTTCCTTTTCGCGGGGTTATTCGCACTAGGGCCATGATGTTTTGAACCCTCATGTTAATGATGTCCACCAAAAGGTCTCCAATTAAGCGTTCCATCAGACCACAGAAGGTGCCACAACAAGTGCACTCTGTCGATGTGTGGCTTTGGAGTGGCCAAATCCTTCAAAGTTGTTCATTTTGATGTGACATCTTGTCCATCCACAGTATGAGTGTTCACTTGGGGGTTCCGTTTGTGAATAGCCACTTACCCAGATACCCATCCGGTTTCAGGACCCCGGCCGCTCTGGTGGCTGGCCGGAGAGCTCAGAACGGATGTGGAGACAGAGGAGGCTATCGGGTTTGGCTCAAAAAGCGGGCGATCCCAAAATGGGTGATTTCCGTTTTGGCGTTCATTTGAAACCGAACAGGCAACATTTGGATGTTGTTTTGATCCTTTTTTCAAAGGGTCCCAAATTTGATTTTACGCCTGTTCGGCAATTCTCAAAATGGGATGTGGCAGCCCAACGTGAGTGGTTTCATTTCCGGATTTCGGAAGCCCAAAAGAGTACCCTCAACCACAAGACACACCTGCTTCAGCCTGCTTCCATGTGGCGGGGTCCTGCTTTTAAATGAAGCACCCATGTGGGTCTTTTTTTACAGGGAGCTTCGCTTCGTGACTTGGTGTGACCCGTCATGAAAGTTAGACAGCCATTACAAGGATTCTGATTGAGAGATTCCAACACTAATTATGACCCACCAAGGACTTTTGACTGAGTGAGGTTGGTGCAGGTCTATGTGACTCGGAGTTATTGGAGGCCTCCAGGGTGTGATGCCTTCCTGGCACCCCGTATGGCTGTTTTTTCGGTCAAACTCCCGTATTTGGCCGTATTTGCCCGTATGGCCATGATTTTTCGGTCATTTGCGTAAATCACCCGTATGAAACCCATATTTTTCGACATGTTGTTGAACAAAAACTGTAAAACGCCGTATGGCCATGTTTTTCGGTCAAAATCGTATGACTCACCTAACAAAACAGCCATATGGGGTCCCAGGTTCCCAGCGAGTGATCTGAGGGGCTTTCCCGAACAGTTCGGGACCAACTCTTGGTTGGTCCAAGGGAAATCAGGAGGAAAAAGCAGCCAGCGGTGGACTCGAAAATCGACACCTTGGGTGCGTGGTTTGCAGCATGGCCAGGAGCCTGAATGTGTTCGAATTGGATGCTTGCATATTTGCATTAGGGGTGTGTCAACATTGTGCCCTTGGTGGTATTCCCCTAGAAAGGCGGCACAAGTCTGCACCAGGGTCCAAAAAGGAGCTAGAAGTTTGTCAACCCTCCCATTTGGTGACAAGTTCCCAAACTGCACGGTGATCGAGAGCTAGATGGAGTGGTCTCAAACTTCGGGGAGATGCGGCAAGTGGCCGATTTCCCCTTGAGCACCCTTAAAAGTGTGCCCTGGACCAACCGACTGACACCTGGCGTGAGTTGCGTTGCATGGCAGCCAGGGAGTTGCGACTCAGTCCAAGGTTCGGCCACGAGCAGAAGGAGCATGTGGATGGATGGCTACAAGAGCATCGGTGCCCTGCGAATGGCTGTCCCTTTGATTTTTCTATCTTTCCCTCTCGCTCTCTCTTCATCTATCCCCCTTGTTTCTCTCTTTCTTACTTTCTTTCTTTTTTTCCTGCTTTCTTTCTTTCTTTTTTCCCCTCTCTCTCTCTCTCTTCCTCTCTCTCTCTCTCTCTCTCTCTCTCTCTCTCTCTCTCCCTTGTGCCCTTTATGTCATGAGGGCGCCTCCCTTACCGCCGCATTTCCAGCGCGCCTTGCCGCGGGCTGGGCGGGCGGCCCATTGGAAGGCTGGGGCTGGCGGATGTCAAAACGAGTCGGACTCCGAGGGTTTGGTTTCCCTAAAGGACTCCGAGAAATGGCGCCCTCACATACACGTTGAAGTGCACAGAGCCGCTTCCGAAGATGAATTTCTGTTGATGGAAAAGACGCCTAGCTGCCGGCTTTTTCAAGGGGAAACGGGTACCCCCTCCAAATTGTGGATTTTTGCTTTTCGGTTTTCTCTGAAAAGGGACCGAGATGCTGGGGGTCGAGAAATGGTTGCATGTTTGTCCATGAACGAGGGATCCAAGCATTCCCTGACTGACAAACGTGGTGATTTGTTGCCACATGACCTCAGGACTCCTCCACGTAGATTTCCGTAAGTGGACCAAGGGTGAGGCAGTTCGCATCCCAAAGCATCGATTTCCCTGGCTCGGCGCTCTTCTGTGAGGGCACAGTGGGACCTAAAGCTTCCAGATTGCCCTAGACAATGGTGCAGCAAAGCCCAGAAAAGATGAGGCTGAGGCTTCCAAATGAGAAGGTAGCCAGCAGGACAGTTGCTATCCAAATGCAAGAGCAAGATCAAAATGTCATTTAGCGTCGGCGCCATGCCATGATGGATGGGCCGCCGGTGGTGGTGGTGGGCCTTGGCGGGGTCGGCAGTCACTGCGCCCACGCGTTGGTGCGCAGCGGGGTCCGACGCCTGCGGCTGGTGGACTTCGATCGGGTGTCGCTGAGCTCGCTGAACCGCCACGCGGCGGCGCTGCGCCGGGATGCGCTTCGGACGCAGAAAACGCCCCACCTACCCACGTCCCGAGGCGAAAGCACAGAACAACAACCCCATATCAGGGATCTCTTTTGACCCCATCTTCCCTGAGGTTCGCTGAATGTGGTTGCAATCTGGGCCAGAAGGTCCCTCGGCCCAGAAAGGTTCTAAGCCCGTCCCCAGGGAATTTCCATGTCTAGTTCCATTTTCTCCTTTTGTGGGGAAGAGTCGAAAAAGAAGTTGGGGATTCCGCCACAACCGTCCTGAAGGGAGGGCAGCAAAGCAGGAAGCAAGCGGCATGGTTGTTTGTCTCCCCTCGGGCTTCCCACAACAGCAGATGCACCCCGTTTTTAACCGGGGTTTCTTTTAAAGCCAAATCCAACAATGGGACCCCCGAAAACGACGCCCAAACGATGGAGGTTTCCTCCAAGCTAGCAGATTGCAGCTGTGTAGAGAACATGTCAAACTATTGGATGACACACACACACACACTTATGTGGCATTTATATGTGTATATATATATATATATATGTATGTATGTATGTATGTATGTAACGCTATACAGAGTATAACTGGGGGCGACAAGTGCCTTGAGACTCTGAAATTAACTGACTGGACGCTCAACTCCATGCAAATTCCAACCAAGCAGAAGAAGTTAAGCTCAATGTTGCATAGAAGTTGCGAGTTGTGTGACCGTCACATTGCGTGCGCGAAGTGCACTTAAAGTCACATTGGAGTATGCAAAGTGCACTTTGGCAGCTCCAGCTCAAAAAGCACAACTGCCCAGTACAAGAGTAGAGCAAATCATCAACTTGAAGAAAAGGAACTCATTCCTACTTCATGTCCTTGCGCAGTTGCATGTACATGCTAACTGTTAACTCGAGTGTTGTGCGTAATTCCATGCACATGCTAGTTCAGTCTATTTGAAACATATGTTGCAAAGCAACTATCCCATGTGTGTGTTGCTTGTCTAAGTTGGTTCAATCATTGCCAATAACAACGATTGAAATTCAAGTAAGGGAAGGATATCCAGTTTCAATCGCTTTCGAGTTCAAACCAAATTCAAGTTTACTCGTTTGCGGTTTCTTGTGCATTTCAAGAATCAACTGGAGCAGATAGCTATTGTCATGGCCAAATGCATTTGGAATCAAACTCAATTTTGAAAGGGTTATCGTCCTTGTCGAACTCCATGTGGTTTGAACCAAGCACGAACTGAACCAAGCCAATGACAAGAACGTGTTTTCAATCATGTCTTGGCATAAATGCTGAAAACGCAGTGTTTTCAGCATTTGCTCAGATCGTGTTGCCCTGGATCGAAGATCGAATATACGAGATTCCACAAACATATGTATAAAACATACTCCATCCTGGCCCCCCAAAAACTTGACAGGTTGTTCTAGACTCATTAAGGTTTTGCCCCCTGCGTTGAAGATCTACCAGATTTTCTATTTGAGAATCTTCCATGCTGGCCAGCCCTCAAGCCCCCGGTAAAGGTGTCAACAACAGTTTTCCCCCCTGGCCAAGTGCAGGCAGGGCAAGCGCACATCCACAATTTGATTCTGACAACGTGCACTCCCGGTCTGCCTTTTGGATTCTTCAAATCCGCACTTAGGGCAATCCAGAATCTGGATTGAAGATTGAAGATTCTCACACCACTTGTTCTGGAAATCTTCAATCCCAGAGAGAGTTGTCAGAGAATCTTCAATCGTTAATCTTCAACCCACGATGTGCTAGCACGTGCTAGCACATATCAGTTTGTCCTAAGCATGGATTGAAGATTTCCAGAACAAGTGGCCTGAGAATCTTCAATCTTCAATCGTCAATCGAGGATTGCACTAAGTACCGATGCTAGAATTTAAGTCTAAAAAGGAGTGCATTTTTATAGCCTCATTTTAGAAGCTGGAACGTGTGTTTTGCAGGCCAAAAACCTGAGTATTCCAGGGGGGGTACGAGATGTCAAATATGATGTTGCACTACTTGTCACTTGTGCATGCATGATGTACACTACCCGACTGCAAGCCTTGAGTCTACCAGGAAAAGAGTGCATGCTGGCTGGACTACATTTGTGATAACTGAACAACACTTGCACTAGAAGTAAAGTATCAACGTATTTTAACGTGGTAGCGGAGCTGAGATCCTAAACATAGGGGAGCTCCAGCAACAGCAGTAAGTACTACAACTGCACAGGCAACCAACATGCCCAACTACTACGACATGTCAGGAGAACCAGCAGCAGCATCAGCACAACCAACTACAGGAGCAGACAACGGGCCCACAGCAGAAGAGACAATAGGAGCCACAAGTACGGGAACAACACAGGAGCAGGAAGACGTCCAAAGGCTACACAAATACAAACTGCCACCACCATTCTTCACTGGTGACTACTCACAGTATGAACGAGTGGCTGTTCAAACTACAAGCATATCTCGGACTTATCGACCGAGACTTCGACATGGTGCTACAACTAGCACAAGCAGCTACAAGACAAATTGAAGATGCAGACATCAGAGCACACATACGCGACCCTACACAGGCAGCAAAAGCAGTAGACCTCTCACGAGATCTACACTACATCCTCATCAACATCTGCCAAGGAGCAGCAGCCACAGTGGTTAGACAAAACCGCTACAATGCCAATGGATGTGAAACACTACGGCTTTTGCACAACAGGTTCAGCCTACCAGTAGGAACACGCAGTGTTGGCTACCTCACCAAACTACTGGAACCTACATTCAATGAAGCACAATTTGAAGAACAATTCCTACAGTGGGAATACGACATCAAACGCTACGAGAAAGACAACGGCACAGCACTACCAGATGGAGTAAAGATTGCAATACTACTCAACAAGACCAAAGGAGCACTCCAACAGCATCTCCAACTACGTGCTGGACAGATCACGAACTACAACGAGATCAGAGTTGTCATCCTGGACTACTACAAAACCATCTCTGCATTCTCAAGAGCGAGCTCAGCAGTTGGCACAAACTACAATGGTGGGACAGCACCGATGGACGTGGACAACATTTGGAGAAAAGGAAGAAACTACAAAGGCAAAGGCAAATATGGAGGCAAAGGACACTACAAAGGAAACAAAGGAAAAGGTAAGTACAGAAGCAAAGGCCACTACAAAGGATTCGACAAAGGCAGAAAGGAAACGACAACAAAGGAGGATACAACAAGAACAAAGGAAAAGGCTACTCAGGATCCAAAGGACATGGATCAAGCAAAGGCTACAAAGGCCAAGGAAACTACAGCAAATCAAAAGGAAAAGGAAACAACAATTACACAACATGCCATCGATGTGGCAAACCAGGCCACTGGGCACAAGACTGTAGAGTGCCAGTATGGCACATAGGAGAAGGAGAAGAACTACATCCACTAGAACAAGAACAAGCAGATCACGACAACAATGAAGAACTACCTCAGGATGTGAACGACACTTGGGACTGGTACTACGAAGGAGAAGAAGGACAACACGAGGTGAACTACATGGAGGAGAACTGGAACGACTACGACTATGACAACAGCTGGGATTGGAATGACAACAGCTATGAGGACACTGCAAACTACATTGGAGGCATCAACAAGTCACACCTCACAATTGGACACATCAGACAAGCAAACTCACGACTACACAAGCACAAATCCAAATCACTACTTGGCAAGAGAACAACACACACAACATCATGGAACGACCACAGCAAGAGCTTTCAACAATTCCTACAAGAAGACAACACACAGCCACACTTTGATATAGCAGCAGCCAGACAACAACAAAGGAACAAGAAGATTGAGAACACTATCACACACTACATCATGTACTCCAACTTCAAGTCATACCACCACCTGCTGATCGACTCAGGAGCGTCTACACACGTTTGCCCGAAGGACTACGCACCAGACCTACCGCTACGACCTTGTGGAGAATCGGTTCCACAACTCTACACGGTTACCAACAAGAAGATTCCTGTCTACGGCATCAAGTACGTTCCCTACAAGCAGGACAACTTCAGGATCATGATACCCTACTACGTTTGTGATGTGAAGTACCCAATCCTCAGTGCATCAAGACTACTTGATAGAGGATATGGACTTGACTTCACTCCACGACACTGCACCATCACACATGGACAACAACAAGCACACCTCATCAGACACTCAGGACTTTTCTACCTACGAGCAGAGAAGATCGACATCCCTACAGGATTCGACATCTATCCAATGACTACAGACAGTGGAAAATCCATTGCTGTGATTCAACCTACAGAGAGAGCAGCACAACAACAAGAACAAATCGCACCACTCACACACACAGACCAAGGACTACGACAGATCCTTGGTGGAAACACTGACTACTGGAAACTTGATGGTGACTACGCCATCAGAGTACACAAACGACCACGCAAAGCACTATTCACACCACACAACAGTGGTTGCCCAATACCTGAAGAAGAACTAGATGATTGGCGACTAACCATCATCAACAGACAAGGGCAAGAGCAAGAACAACTACAAGAGAACCCAACACAACTCTCCAAGCAAGAACTACAACGAAGACTAGAAGGTGACAACTGGACTGGGGAAACCAGATTCAGAAGAAAGATACACCTACACGCAGAGCAACATCAAAGACAACACCAACAAGGCAGAGCTCACAACCACAACGGCTAATGGATACACCACCAACCAGATCAAAGATCCAACTACGAGCACCACAAAAGATATGGAGACCTAAAGCAGCACCTTCTACAAATCTTGACACCGCACAACCAAAGGAGACAATCCACAGACCACTCACAGCACAGGAGGACAACCAAGACTACTGGGAAAGACAAGGTGAACACTGGATAAGACACCACACATCACTTAGAACAACTCTATTCACTCCAACAGATGGACCAGGACATCCACCAATCAGCACACTCGAACCTCACAGAACTACAATCACTCACAACAACTTTGGAGAAGTTTCCCAACGCAAAGATGACTGGACAGTCATGGGCAACGCAGCACTACCATTTCAATGGAAAGGAACAACAAGGTTCACCGTGAAGAAAGACTACGAGTACATCCAGGAGAACCACGATGAGGAACAACAACACGAGCATCATGAAGCACACAGAGCAATAGGACTACGACAACCTCAGCAGCCCACTCCACAACAAATAGCAGAACACAACTTGACACACCTACCATACAGAAATTGGTGTCCAATTTGCGTTCAAGGCAAAGGACGCCAGGACAACTACAAGAAACAACAATCACGACAACCCATCATCCAAGTGGATTTTGCCTACATCAAATCACAACAAGATCCGAAGACCATACCAGTCTTAACGGCAGTTGATGTTACTACACAACTGTGCATGGCGGTATTGGTTCCGGACAAACCATCAATGATGGACTACATGATCAACAACCTACAAGCATTCATCTTTGAATGCGGAAGAACACACGGCATACTACAAAGCGACAACGAAGACACACTCAATGCACTACTACAAGCAACAGCATCTAAAGTCGGCTCAATGACTGTACGACATTCACCATCCTACAGCAGCAACAGTCAAGGAAGCGTTGAGCGACTACATAGAACACTTCTCGGACAAATCCGCGTCGTCAAAGCTCAGGTTGAAAGCAACTACAGCATGACGATGTCCACAAAGCACTGTCTACTACCTTGGATAGTACGACACGCAGCATGGACGGTAAATCGCTACGTCATTCACTCAGACGGCTACACAAGCTTTGAACGCCGCTGGGGAAGAAACTACGAGCGAGCAATCTGCGAATTTGGCGAGACACTACTCTACCTTCCACCACAACACAAGAAATTCCCAAAAGCAGACCTACGGATGCAGAAATGCATCTGGCTCGGAAAAGTTTCCGAAACCGGAGAAAACTACGTCGCAACGGAATCAGGCGTACAAAAGGTACGAACAGTGCGGAGACTACAACCGGACTTCAAATACGACCTCGCACTATTGAACAAAGTTTCCGGCACACCGTGGGCACCACGACGGAACACCTACAACCCATCGTTCGCAACACTGTTGGATGCGCAACTACCACCGTCAGAGAGAAGAAGGTCCACGCAAGATTTCGGACAACAAACGAGCGCTACGGACGACATCGTTGCGGAACCCGCAACAAAACAACAACGCACCACACCACCTCCACGACTTCCGTCAACATCGACGTCAAGTTCACGACCACTACCGGATAGTCCGATGGCTACTTCACCAACCGGACGACAACATCCACCACTACCAGCACCACCTCGACAAACACTACGACGTTTAACTCCGGAAGAAGTAATGCAACCCACTAAAGCACAGAAGACCTCCAAGGGCACTACCATCAGATCAACGGAGCAAGCAACCAAAGAACCACCACCACTACGACAGAAAATTAACGCAGTGACACTTCCCAACGGCAAATTCATCACACCCTACACAAACGACGACACCTCAGAAGACCAACCCATAATCTTCGACAACGAAGGTTACGACGAAACACAACTACTGGAAGGAATGAAACACGAGTCAAATCAAATGAAGCTACATGACGTCTACGACGAAGTAGATGCGTCTACCGTCGACGACAACGTCATAAGAGAAGCGATACCTACTAGATGGGTACACAGGAAGAAAGGACCAGGAGTGCGAAGTCGAATCGTCGCAAAAGGCTACACAGAGAAGATCGAGGACGAAGACTCCGTCTACGCCTCTACACCAATGTTCACGACACTCCGGACACTTCTCGCACTACAAATGTCACGACCAAACTGGATAGCGCGACTAGGCGACGTCTCTACAGCATTTCTACACGCACCCATCGCAAAAGACCACGACGGTAAACAACGTGACGTCTACCTTTGGCCACCTAAAGAACTTTGTCCACAACAGGACAAAATCTGGCGACTAAAGAAAGCCATGTATGGACTACGCAGTTCACCAAAAGCATGGCAGGACTACCTGGCTGAAGTGTTACAAAAGCTCAGCTTTGTAAGACTAAAGTCAGAACCTAACGTCTACACCAATGCAACTCGCGACTGCTACATCATGGTCTACGTGGATGATCTCTTGGTACTTGGTGACAAGACTACTGTCGACTCCACCTTCGAGGCCATCCAGAAGCAGGTCCTACTCAATCGGCTACCACAACAATTTCTTGGAAGAAACATCGACCACTTTGGCAACTACTGCAACCTGGGACTAAAGGACTCCTACATCGACAACATGATCGAGGAGTCTGGAATGAACAACTGCAACCCAGTGAACACTCCAGGAATTGCACACTACAAACCGACAATAGAAGATGAAGCACTACTTGACCACGAACAACACAAAAGGTACAGAAGGATTGTTGGCAAACTACAATGGTTAGCATACACACGACCAGACATCGCATACTCCACAAAAGAACTAGCACGAGACCTCACAGCACCTACAGAACTCTCACAAAAGAGAGTCAAACATCTACTACGCTACTTGAACGGCACCAAGCACTACAAATTCACCATAGAACCAACAACAACACTCAGAGCAAACACTAACAACATCCTGGATCTCGACGTTCATGTCGATGCCGACTGGGCAGGATGCCCTACTACCAGGAAATCAACTTCAGGTTTCAACATCATCTTTTTAGGAACAACAGTTGCATTTGGCAGCAGAACACAAGCTACAATAGCACTCAGCTCAGCAGAGTCTGAACTCTACGCCATTTGCACAGGAGTTAATGAGGGACTACACCTCAGAAACTTCCTACTTGAAACCAACATTTGCAGCAAGCTAAATCTACGCATCCACACAGACTCCACAGCAGGCAAGAGCATTGCTACACGACAAGGCACTAGCAAACGAGCAAAACACATCGACCTTAAATTTCTCTACACACAAGACCTCGTCAAGCACGACATCATCAGAATCCTCAAAATCAACACACTACATAACAGCTCAGACTTGTTCACAAAATACATTAGCAAAGAAACACTAAAGAGGCTCATACAGAGCATTGGCATACGTGTTTAGCACTACGAAGAACAACTGTTTCACAACTGTTGCACATCAATCACAACAGTTTGTGTATGGCCATATGTAACTACCTGCATTTAAGTAACAGTAACAGTAACAGTGACTACAAGTAATAGTAATTGTAACCACCAGTAATTTGCACTTGCACTTTTGGCGGCTTTTGGCGGCTTGAGTCAACACTACATGTTGTTTTGTGTTTTACTACATGCCCGCATGTGCTTTTGTGAGCTAACATTGGCTCACTACTGTCTGCCCCGTTTCACTGCATCTCGATAGGCCGAACTACCAGCAATGGCTGGAACTACGCCCATGGATGCGACTACGCTGGATGTCATGCCGATGGAGGTTACTACATCAGCGCCAGAGACTACTCTGCCCGTCGAACAACAGGCTGGCAGTACTACACCGGACCGTGTTTTCACACCACCGGATCGGCAGGGCACTACCGACTCCGGCAGCATGGCTACTTTGGCCACTCCACCACCTGAGGCCTACAACTCCCTCAACTACAACTTCAACCACCAACTACCCACACCGGCACCTTTCTACAGACCCGACGACATCTTGGCACACCTCACTACAACTGAGAACAACATCCCCGATCAGCGATCGACCCGGAGCAGAACTACTTCAGATTCTACGCGGCTTTGACGCTCGAGGAGTTCCAACTACTAAGTCAACAACAAACTACACCCATCCCCGAGCTCAACTACAACCTACCAGTTCACGACCTACCTTCAGACCTACGGATGCCACACTACGACTCACTACCTCTTCACCTACGTCTTTCAGAGGCAGTCAACTTCTACTACTACAACCTTACATCACTACACCTCACAACCCAGTACACCAACTCGATGGTCATCATCCAACTACACATTCCACCAGAAGTTCTACTACGATTTGTCAGCGCTGGACAACTCGTCAACTTCTGCCGCGACTACGTGAGCCACATGATTTCCATCAAAGATGAGCACCACCTACCTACACGCCAGCTACATCAACGACTACACCGAATCACCTACAACTTGGACCAGATCACCACTACATTCAACCTGTCCAACAACTTCATTTGGAACTATCACATGCCCCTGTACCTACCAGAACTACTCAACTACTTCGACCAACCACAACAACTTCAAGACCACCACTACAAGTCCATCAACACGATGCTACACAAAAGTGTCACCTACTACGGCATCACCCTCCTCACGGCTACAAATCTTTCCATGCAACACAAACTACTACTCCACAACTACCTCACTACCACCGGCCAAACACTTGCACCACCGGAATGTGACTACAATCACCTTCGTGGCGGTCCAGACTTCCTCAACACATTCACTACCAACCACTATGCAGGCTTGGACTACCGCATCAGCCAAGTCCAGAACTACCGAGTCCAACACTGGACTAAGCACACCTGATCTCCAGGTGGAGCTGCAACTACGTGCTGTACTACGTCATCGTACTACGAGATGACTGAGAACCAACTAGGGTTCTTGTACAGCAATTTCACTTTTTGATCATTTGAAGGTTAGTTGAACTACAGACAGCAGCGCTGTAGATACCTACCTTCGGTCATCTTTTTAAGAGACTACATGCCTGTTCGCTACAGTAGCATCGGCAAACAACATGTGCATTCGTTTTTGCCACTACTGTCAATACCACCTTTTGGGTCTATGGTCAAAGGACACTACAAGGTCTTTTAACCAAGGGGCCGTGTCAAATATCATGTTGCACTACTTGTCACTTGTGCATGCATGATGTACACTACCCGACTGCAGGCCTTGAGTTTATCAGGAAAAGAGTGCATGCTGGCTGGACTACATTTGTGATAACTGAACAACACTTGCACTAGAAGTAAAGTATCAACGTATTTTAACGCGAGAGAGAGAGAGAGATAGATATATATATATATATATTACATGCCCCCACCAAACTTGAGACCCTCCCAAACAGCTATGGGCCATTGTATGCATGCACCCCATGGCGCTGGGGACGCGCACGTGGCAAACACCGTCGTCTCTTGAGGTGGGGCTGCCCAAGGTGAGCGTGTGTGCGGCCTACTTCGCCTCGATTTCCGCGGGCTCAGAATCCGACTTCGACCCCCGGGATTCGATGTTCACCGCAGAGGCGCAGAGCGTGAACACTTAGAGTCCCAGAGACCACTTTTCCCAGAGTCCCAAGACTGAGAAGGTGGTTGCGCACCAGAGCCGAATTGTTTCCATATGTGGAGGCCTTGGGTGTCAACACATCCCTATCCCGGCTCCTTGTTTCCTCCAAAGGCCTTATCAGGGTCTGATGTTGAGGGAACAGGGCTTGGGGGGGTCTGAATCCTATTAGTTTTGGGACTGAATAGAGTGCTGTCTGATTGAAGCAAACCAGTAAAGTGCTGAAAGTACTTAAACCCGGCGAAGACAGCAGAGTAGAAGACAGCAGAGTAGCATAGAGTTCCAATTTGTGGATGGTTGAAACATCAACTTTTGGGGCAGGGTTGCCTACATTCCCCCGTCCATTCAGGGTTGGGAATGGATCTGACGGTGCTTTTTCCCTTTGGTTTGCCTTGTTTATGTTGCTAAGGGTTGATTCCATATTATTTTCAATCATTGTTGATTTTAAATGACGGCCGTTTCCCAAGGCCTTCGGCATTTTTAGTATTTTTTTTGGATAGATTCGGATGGGTTCAGAATGGAACAGGCTCTTGCGAAGATTTCTCGATTTCATGTTGGATTCGCTTTATGTCTTCCCGGGTGATACTCTAGACTCTAGAACATTTGCTTCCCTTTGGCTTTCCTCGGCTGCTGGTGGTCTGACATGCTTTCTTAGGCGGCGGAGGAGCTGTTGCTTGGTGAAGAAAGGCCGCGGCTGGTAGTGGACTGCTCCTCGTTTGGATTTCGGCCCCGGAGAAAGTTGCCCCACGACGTACCTTCAGCTCATTTCCCCTCTTCCTGCACGTTATTCGTTTGGTGGCTGTCACGCCCGGAGCGGGCCAGAATACTCACGCAAAGAAGTGCTTGACTTTATGCTTTTCGCTAAAATGGTTGGACATTGTGCTTGGCCAACCCACCCATGACCAGTGACCAGTGGCCCACTGGACTTGGCCACTGGCTCTTTGAAATCTGCTGGACGAATTGAAACTGGATCCACGGTGGATACCCTGGACATCGCAACTTAGACGGTAGTTTTGAGGCTGTCACTTCAACAAACTGCTTCGACCACATTACATATGTGCTCCCATGAAGGTGAACATGAAACTCAAAAAAACACCAGCTTTTTTGAGGATTCTTTTTGGGTGACCGTGTTTAAGTTTTTTTTTTTGCAGGGAAAAATGTGTAAATTGAAACAGCTTGCTTGTTGCGTTGGACTGAATCATTATTTTGCCCGTCTGTCACTCATCACTTTAGTCAAGGCCCAATAGGTGTGTACCTACCTCCCTACCTCCTCCCTCCCTCCTCCCTCCCTCCCTCCCTTCCTCCCTCCATGCATCCATGCATCCATGCATCCATGCATCCATGCATCCATGCATCCATGCATCCATGCATCTATGCTTCCATGTATCCATGCATCCATCTCATCTATCTAATCTATCTAATCTATCCAATCTATCTAATCTATCTAATCTATCTAATCTATCTAATCTATCTAATCTATGTAATCTATCTAACCTATGTAATCTTTCTAATCTATCTAATCTATCTAATCTATCTAATCTATCTAATCTTGTTATCTACCTATCTATCTGCTATCTGTCTGTCTGTCTACCTATCTATTTATTTGCCTATCTATCTAATTGAATCTAATCTAATCTATCTATCTATCTATTTATCTATCGATCTATCGATCTATCAATCAATCAATCAACCAACCAACCAACCAATCAATCAATCAGTCAGTCAATCAATCAATCAATCAATCAATCAATCAATCAATCAATCAATCAATCAATCAATCAATCAATCAATCAATCTGTCAAGCAATCAATCAATCAATCAATCAATCAATCAGTCAGTCAGTCAGTCAATCAATCAATCAATCAATCAATCAATCAATCAATCAATCAATCAATCAATCAACCGATGGATCGATCGATCTATCTATCCATCTATCCAATCTATCCAATCTATCTATCTCATCTAATCTAATCTAATCTAACCTAACCTAACCTAACCTAACCTAATCTATCTTTCTTTCTATGTATCTATCTATCTGTCTATCTCTATCTCTCTATCAATCTATCGTTTGTCTGTCTGTCTGTCTATCTATCTGTCTTATCCTATGATGTACTAACATATCTTGTCTTTTCTTATCTTTATCTCATCTCATCTTATCTTCTCTCCATCCCGGCATATGCGTATTGCGTATGCGTATGCATGCGTATGCGTATGCGTATGCGTATGCGTATGCGTATGCGTATGCGTATGCGTATCCGTATGTGTGTGGGTATTCGTATGTGTATGCGTAGACGTATATGCATGCATGTGCCTACAATCAATCATGTAGTGCAGTGTGTGACACGGTGGAGGGCATGAGTGGAGCCAACGGAATTTTGTGCCGGGCTGTCCTCTCTCATATACTGATTCTGAGCCATAGCGAGAATTGACTATTTTGTTACTAGGGGCCATTCTGTATTGGATTATGCCCAGGTTTGCCTTTTGCCCACGGAAACCATGGCGCCACCATTCATTGTGCAGAAACCATCTCTTTGAGGGGACGGTGTTCTCTACATTTTCTCTTTTGGTGGTTTTGAAGATACTATTTGAGCTTCTTTTTGTGACAGTATCGAGATGCAGGGCAATCACCCTGGCATGGCACATCTGCAGTGGGGTTGTCCCCTTCTTTTCCTCTGAATCTTTGGAGAGGGTTCCCCTCAATCTACCCAACAGCCCAAATATCCCAACAAGTGAAAGTGGACTCTGAGGCATCGACGATGTGAAGACCAAGTTGGAGTTGCTGGCCTTCTGTGCGGCAGAGAAGTTACCGGTGGTGAGCGCCCTGGGCAGCGGAGCGAAGGACCGAAAGCCGATTCTCCATTTGCCAAAGCCCGGGGCAGGGCTTCTCCGTTTCGCCGATTTCAGATTTCTCGGAGAAACATGTGGGGGGTATGCTGGCGTGTATTCTGCCCGGTTTCCCGGGATCCTCGGATAGAAACAACATTTGTGAAGCAAAACAGGCAAAAGGATCGCCAGGTTTGGAATGAATATTCTAAGGAATCCAGCATTTGGTTGTGGCAAGAAGACCAGGCAAGGATCATGTTTATCTTCACCCTGGGTGGTTTACTCATCACCTGTTGGTTGCCATCTGGTTTCTTTTGCTTCTTTAGGAAGGTCGGCGATGTGGCTGGAGGCATGTGTGCCATGGCCAAAAGGGCCATCAAGCTCTTAGGGGTATTAGAGACCCAATGTAAAGGTTCCTATTGAAGGAATCGTGACTGTGACCCAGACTTCTGGAGCTTCACCAACCGTAGGTGCAAGTGGGACAACGGGGGTGGTCATGAAACCAGGGTACTGACCTACTCGGCAGGTTGAACATCCAAGCAGGGACGTGCGGGCGGTGGAATGACATATTCTTGCACCAGTGGGGATGGACGATCTCCTAATCATGAATATTGAGAACACCGCCTGCAGTGTGCAACGGATTTTGCCCCAGCACAGCATACGGCTCCCTAAAAAAGCACCCGAAAACAACACCCGAGGACGACCCCACCAAGATCTGCGTGGCGCAGGGTTTGCGTGACATCGACAACGACCCCCTGGCCACCAAGCTGCGCAAGGGCGCGGCGGCTCAGGGCCTGGACTTGGAAGCTGGGACCGGGAATATTTTGTTGCGTTTGTTGCTTTTTTTCATGTCTTTGTTTTTTCTTCTTGGTGTTTTCTCTCAATCTCGTTTGGAGAAAGAGTGCACTCTTTTTTCGCATGGCTTAAATGGAAGCAAATACAAGGGACATGTACCATTGTTGGACCCCTGTTTTTACAGCACATACCCATCTGAAAAGCGGCGGGTTGGCCTTTTCTAAACCAAAGGCGGGTTGTGGGCACCTGCCCATTGTCCCTCGCTCAGCTTGCCATTTTGGATTCTCTTTTCTTTAAAAGAGAGGTGGGGGCTCACCCTGTTTTTCCCTTGCGACTCACATGGGTTGTCCAAAACCTGGTCCTTTTCCCACAAGGAGATTCAGCTCCGGGCTATGCGTCGCAAGCTATATGGCATTGCCCCCCTTTACTACAGTTGGATCCGGTAAATCAAAGGTTTTGGGAGGGTTCTCAAAAGCACTTTGGGGACAGGTGTCCTGTTCAAGACTATCCAAAGGACATCTTGAAAAGGCAGTAATTAAGCATATGATCATGCCTTGATTGGTTTCAAATCAACCCCCACAAACCCCCCCATTTATCTCTTCAAACCCTTATAGCAGTAGTTTGCACTTTATTTGCATGCTGCCTGCATTTCGTCTTTAGTCATGGCCCTCACATCTACGGAACCAGCAGGACATTTCTATGGGACAAACACGAAGGTATTTGGTGGTACATTTGCTGTGGCTGGTTTCTATGATTACGGTTTGCCTAAGGTCTTCCAGTATTTAGGGGCTTATCCTAAGCCTTTGCTGGCATAAACCTCCCTCCCCCCTACCCGGACTGCTTTGACCAAGGATGGAATCTTCTTTGTGTACAGCTCGCAGAAGGTCCAGCGTGCGCTGCTTCCGCTCAGCGACGAGCAGCGCGCCAACCCAGAGGAGAGCAGGGACTAGAAATGGTGGAGCTATCTTTTTTGGCTGAGCCTTGAAGTAGGGTTCCCCATATTTTCCCCTCTGTGGTTTCAAATATCACCCATGCTTAGACAACCCCGTTTAAGATTTGAAACGATTTTCCTTTCGTTTGGGTGATGTTCGAACAAAAAGAAGGGAGCCCTGTCAAACGCAATCCGAAACACGGTTCCCACTGTGGATGGACAGAATCCTGCGCCAGTTGGTTCGTGGTTTATCAACCAGTATTCAACTATGGTTTCTACCAACTGGTGCAGGATTTTGAGCCATGCACTGTATGTCGCTCGACTCACGATGCCCAACGCCTATTCATGGTGGCTTCGGGGCAGGCACGTCGCGCCTTAGCGCGATTGCCTGAGCCCCAGGCGCGCGCGCGTGAAGCAGGCGCACGTGCTTCCATGTTGCAGTAAACACATTTGAGGCACCGGAGTCCCAAACTGCCCGCTGCCCGCACTGCTTGGACCGCGCGTTCCCACCAATGATCGTGATACGTTGCCGCCCAGGCACCGCCAAGAATCCTCCCCCCCCCCCAACCCACCATGCCAACGAAAAGCGAACAACAAGAACGGGTTTGATTCTTGTTTTTGGTAGCGCCCGTTAATACCAGGTTTTGATTGTGGCCCCGTACTTGGATGTTCAACGAAACCTCCCAAACGCAAGCACGGAACCAGAAAAACGGGTCCTGGTTAGGGCAACCTTCGATGGTGCGGGTGCAGAAGATGGGCAAGCGGGATCCCAACAAACCAAAAGTCCACGCAAAAACGGTCGGGGCATCGCAGGAGTTCGGCAGCGTCGCCAACTTCCGGCTGCGGGTCATCCCAGTGCTGGGAACCCAGCCGGCGGCTGCTGGCATGGCCATCGCCGCGCAGGTGGGGCGCCAACAAAAACCGGGGACCCCTTGGAGATTGACATGGAACCCCCCAAAAGCCATGCATGTAAAATAGATGGAACCCCAGAGCAACTCATACAGGAATGTCCTTTGGGGGAATGTTTTTCTTGTGGGGGTTTATGCTCAGAAAGTGACTGTGAAGGTCTATATCGACCTTCATAACCATCTCGTTGGAGGGAAAGCAAAAGGAGATCACCAACTAGACCCCTGTAGCAGGTTTGATTCCCCAGTTGCATGTTGTGGGTTCCACGTTTGTTTAAGCTGTTTTATGTTTGAAAGTTTCACGGTGAATCAACGACTCGAGAACCCCTTTAAAGGGCTTACTCCTTTAACGCGGGCTTGTTTCAAAGTTCGGGAGGTGCCTTCAAATTGCGTTTTTCTTTTTGTTTCCCTTCGTTCGCCCCTTTAACTCCAGGTTTGATTTCAGGTGCTGAACCTGCTGAACGGATTGGAGGATTTTGAGGCGCAGCCCACGCCGGCACCGCGCCGCAACTTGATCGACAAGCTCTTGGACACTTGCTTGTTCTCAGGTGGGTGTGTGTCAAAACAGGGAGCGGAACCCCCAAAATAGTGTTTTTATATTTGGCCGTGGGTCAAAACCAACGGTACCATCTTGGGGTAGGTGCCACCCATTTCAGTCTATTTTAGTGGGGATTGGGATGTTCACTGGGGGGTACGGGATTTTGACCCATGGCCATTTCATTTCCCTTTAAATCAACCTGAAAAAGGGTACCCTCAAAGCAACAAACGCCCAAGGCGTATGGGTATAGACTTGTATTGCGTGGTCAACATACCCTTCTAAGGTATGTTAGACAACCAGTACCAGGATCACTGTTGTTTTGGCTAGTTGGACACTTGTTTCGCTAGATGTGGGTTCTTTTTCAAATCTCAGGGTTGTTTGGAGCAAACAGAACAGCTCCCTCCAGTGGTAGTTCGCTCTCTTTGTGGATGTTCAATCTGGCAATTGACTTCATGACTATGGTTGGTTGACAACACCGTTTGACATAGAACCATTAGCCTTCTATTTACATAGCTTGAACATCTAAGTTTGGAGATATGGACCTCTGCAGCAACAAACTCAACTGGCCCCAACGTCAGCCGCTCGAACAAGTAAAGTGTCAAGTATGTACATGTATATACATATAAGAGCTTATACATGCATACACATGTACATACCTCATACATTTGCATTTATACGCACATTGTGGTATCTAAATGGAGGAACCCCTGAAATCGGTGCTTTCACTTTATGCCACCCTAGAAAGTCAAAAAGCAACATGCACATTTGAGTTGAACAGTTGAACTCCCTTGTTGGGCTTTTGCTTTTTGGGGACATGCCCTTTTTGTAGTCGTTTTGAAGAGCGAAGGGGACATCAGCAATTTTGGGTACCCGACTTGGAGCGTCATTTTTTCCTTTGCCGTTGTTCTTTCTCTCAGCGCTTCGACACACCTCTGCTGGTTGGGCTTACAAGAGGTGTGTGTAGCCCGACGAATGAAAGGGCCGGGAATCGCTTTTCAGGGCCCTTTTAAACAAATCTTTGTGCGGGCTGCCGCACATCCCAATCAGCACCCAAAAAGTCTCGAGTGCTTTTGTGGGCTGCTTTCTTTTTGGCTTTCTGTTTTGGGTCTTCTTTAAATCTTCTTTGGGTTTCCCTTTACACCAGCACACCATCTCTTTTCCCTTGGTTTTTCTCAGCCTATCTTTCCCCTGGTTTTTCCCTGGCACTGTTCCCCCGTTTTGTTCTTTTGCGTTTCGGGTTTTCTTCGGCTTTATTCGGGGGAAGCTGAGCCCAGGACAGCTTCAAGCGCGAGGAGCTCAAGCGCGGGGGCCGCGCGTGCCTCACAGACGTGACCCCGGCGGAGGCCAGCTTCATGGTGCACGAAGTTTGGCTCGGGCGCAGCGCCTCGGCGTCACGTCGGCTTCCGTTTTTTTTTCTTTTGTTCCTCCTTCTTCTTCTTCTTCTTCTTGTTTTTCTTCTTGTTTTTCTCCCCCATTTTAGACGGTTTTTCGCCGTTTTGCTTGTTTCGTGAGATTTTGGAGGAGAGAGACACGGGGGCCACTTTCAGCAAGGAAACACTTGGAATGAAGTCATGATGGCCCACATGGTCCACGGAAAGGGCGACTTTCTACAACCATGCACGCCGTTGCTCGGCTTTTTTGGGAGGGAAACTAGGAAAAGGGGGCAGACGTTGCGGCAAGGACTTTTTGTTTCGTTTTTCTTGGCCTGAGCTAAACATGGCGTTGTTTGTTGTTTGGACGAGGAAGATAAACGGGGAGGAGTAAATTGTCGCCTGGCGAGCGGCAAGGCTGATGCCAGGATGCTGAGCGCTGCAGGTCACCAAGCTTAAAAGATGAGAAAATCTGAGGGTGCAAAACACAAGGGTCACACCTATCAAAAGACTATACATACTATGTTCATGGCACAAACCAAAAGACAATAACAATAAGCTTTAACCAAATCAGAAGGGCCAATCTCATAAATCAACATGTGCATGTTCCAAGCAGGCGCACACCGACAACAAGAGGCAAACATTCCAACAGAGCGAAATCCTTGGCCCAAGTCTCCCGAAAAAAGAAAAGAAAAGGAAAAGCGCAGACGGACAAACAGAAGCAGGCAACGGATGCAAAAGGAACCGAGCTCTTTATGCCCGAGGCCTTCTTTTTTTCAGCGAAACAACCCAATTCTAAAGAAACCAACTCGTTGAACAAATGACTATGGCTATACCCAAATGATGAAAGCGCAGGGGATTGGCCGACTTGCCAACTTTCAGGCAACTTTCTTCTATGGAACGATTGAGCCGACCTGGGATCCTTTCGGCCGCTACACACATGATTGCCCTTTGGTGCAAACGATCGGAGCCCATTTTGGCCGTATTTTTTTAAGGGACCCCCCCAAAAAAATTGCTGGGCTTTCCGTTTGCTTTCCCTTTTCAAACCAGAAAATAGGGATGGGGGGTACCAATTTCAAAAGCGCCGAGCCACCTATTTCGGGTCCCAAGGCGCCCTGGACCCCTCGCTGGACGCTTTTGCCGCCACGGGCATTCGCTTCACGCTGACCCGCTGGGACCAAAATTCCCCGCCGCGGGCGGGGAATCTGATTTTGGCCACGGCGCAGGACCGCGGGAGTCTGTGAGTCTGTGTTTGGGGGTCATGACTTTTTGTTTTGGGTCCCGATAGAGGTCATGTTTGAAGGGTGGGGAGACTCTAGGAGCCCAGGGAATGCAAGTGAAGTCATTGGATGACCTGCTTGCAAGCAAGAAGCAAGGGGCCCCTGGCCTGGAGGAGGCGGAGAAGCACCGGACGCCCGAGGATGCGCCGCCGGAGGCCTGGGGTTTTCCTTTGGGGGAATGGATTCATACTTCGTTAAAGAAAAAGAAGAACACATACTCAGGACTCAAAGACTCAGGGAACAGCTTTGCTGAAATTCCCGAGGTCCGCGCACGCGTGGAGGCGGCGCTACGCAGGGCCGAGCGGGCGCTGGCGCGGCCGCTGCTTCTGGCGACCGCGGATCGTGCCGAAACGGCGGCGTCGGCCGCTGCGGCCGGGCGGTGCCAATCCGCGGCGCGGAGACATTGCTGGACTTGGGCGCTCTTTTTGCCCTCAAAACAACTTCCGGGTTTGGGTCATGAGGAAAAACAGGCTTGGTCTTAAAGTTTTCAAACAATCAAGTCCTTTAAACCGACCTTTCTGGCAATGAGGAGATCAACAGAGGAGACATGTTTGCCCTTTTCGCCCTTTTCAAGCTCGGCCCTTTGTGGATTTTTTGGGCTTCCTCGATTTCCCAGTTTAGGCAACAACTTTCAGCTTTGGCAGGGGGTCCACTCATCTGGCCAAGGACAGAGGGGCGGTTGTGGCCGCAGAGGTGTGAGACGGTCTGGGACGCAGAGGAGGCAGCATTGGTGCAGGAGCAACTCTCAAGGAGTGCCGCCTTTCTTGGCAAGGGGCAGGACAGGGTGACCAAGATGCCAGTTGAAGATCTGAACATGTTTGTGGAGTTTGCCCCTCAAACGGTTTGGACATGTGAAAGCCAACTTTGTGCTTTTTGGATACTATTTTATATATTTGGTTCCATGCCAACAGTCACCTTTCCCTAATTGATGGTTTGGACTGGGTTGCTTAAGAATTTGATCCATGCTTCAACCCCCCAAGCCTTCTTAGCTCCTTATTTTGAGTTTTTCCCCTTGAGAATCCATGACTAGTGTTGATCATTCCAATCTCTGGGGTCTCCTCAGAACATATTTGCAGTTTTAGGACATGGCTATCAATATGGCTATACCCTCCAACATGGTTTGTGGACACAACCGTAACTCATGTCCTGAGGGGCCCCCAAAAACAACACAACCTATAGAACAGAAACTGAACATGCCACCTTTGGTCGTCGAATCCCAGTCCCAAAATTTGCCCCAGGAGAAGCTGCAGGGCGCCTTCGTGGTCATCGTGGGCCTGGGTGCTGTGGGCAGTTCCGCTGCCATCCTTTTGGCGCGCGCGGGGGTGGGCCACCCGGTGGCAAGTGGATTTTGCCGCCTTGTTCTTTGGTGGGGGGTGGGTGGGATTACCCTTCAAAATCAACCATCAACGATCAACCAAGAAAGCAAGCAAACCCACCCGCGAAAACACCCTGGTTTCCGTGTGTTTTCGTTGGTTCCTTTGGGAGCAACCGACCCGAAGGGCGGTTTTCTCCCTGTGGAATCCACTGGGCCTCAGCAAGGCCATTTGCGGCTGGTTGACGGCTCGCCGGTGCGAAGGATGGACGGCCATGCGCTGGCCAAGGCGACGGATGTGGGACGGCACAAGGTGGAGGTCTGCAAGGAGGGGTTGAAACCCGAAGGAAAGCTCACAATCCGGGAGTTGGGGTTGAAAACCGGTTGAAACCCGGGGTTGGGGTCGAGAATGAAGAAACCAATCCACGAATTCGGGAGAAGAAAAGGCATGGCTTCCGCCGAAGTTAGGAGTTTGGAGGTTGTCTCCAAAAGGGCAAACCTCCCGAAAATGGGCGGCTTACCGACTTTCCTTTGGTTTCCCTTTAATGGACCCCAACGGCGTACCATGAGAGCCGACAAACCTAGATTGCTCTGGCTTATAGATTTTTGTGGTCCCTCTTTTTCTTTTTGATCAGAGCAGAGTGGAGGTTCCGTCTCGATTTTGGTAAGTGGGCAACCGACCAATATTTAACCCACAATCTGTTTATCTGCTCCTGTTCTTTTAATTGTAAGGGGGAACCAAACACCGCATTTTGGTGAGTACGTAACCAAAGGGTTCATCATATCAGTAGAGCCCTCGGAGCCGGGGCGGAAGTTTGACAACAATCAGACTCATAGTTATGTTTTTCCTTTCTATGTCTTTCTCTTTCCTTTTTCTGTCTGGTTCTCTTTCCTTTCTTTGTCTTGTTCTTTCGAGGTTCTCTTTCTCTTTCTCTTTCTCTTTATCTTTCTCTATCAATCTAATCTATCTATCAATCTACGTAATCTATCTATCTATCTATCTATCTATGTATCTATCTATCTATCTATCTATCTATCTATCTATCCATCTATCTATCTATCTATCTATCTATCTATCTATGTATCTATGCATCTATGCATCTATGTATCTATCTATCTATGTATCTATCTATCTATCTATCTATCTATCTATCTATCTATCTATCTATCAAATCTATCTATCTATCTTTCTATTTATCTATCTATCTATCTATCTATCTAGCTATCTATCTATCTATCTATCTATCTATCTATCTATCTATCTATCTATCTATCTATCTATCTATCTATCTATCTATCTATCTATCTATCTATCTATCTATCTATCTATCTATCTATCTATCTATCTATCTAATCTATCTAATGTATCTAATCTATCTAATCTATCTAATCTAATCTATCTAATCTATCTATCTATCTATCTATCTAATCTAATCTAATCTAATCTAATCTAATCTAATCTAATCTAATCTAATCTAATCTATCTATCTATGTATCTATGTATCTATGTATCTATGTATCTATGTATCTATGTATCTATTTATCTATGTATCTATGTATCTATGTATCTATGTATCTATGCATCTATGCATCTATGTATCTATGTATCTATCTAATCTATCTATCTATCTATCTATCTATCTGTCTGTCTGTCTGTGTGTCTGTCTGTCTGTCTGTCTGTCTGTCTGTCTGTCTGTCTGTCTGTCTATCTGTCTGTCTATCTGTCTATCTGTCTATCTGTCTATCTGTCTATCTGTCTATCTGTCTATCTGTCTATCTGTCTATCTGTCTATCTATCTATCTATCTATCTATCTATCTATCTATCTATCTATGTATCTATGTATCTATGTATCTATGTATCTATGTATCTATCTATCTATCTATCTATCTATCTATCTATCTATCTATCTATCTATCTATCTATCTCTAGCTGCATATCTATGCGCTGCCACGAGATCTGCGTGACCGTGCGAAAGTGCCGCGCCTGCTACGCAAACTAGCTGTCGCGAAAAGTGCGCGTGTCCCAATGAGCCTGTCTCCGGGAACGCTTCGCCCTCTCTGTGCACCCGCTCCACACCCGGTCCGCACCCGTCAGGTGTCGCGACCGAGGTAGTTTGCGCACGTGCCGAAGAGCCGAATTTACGCACAGGGCCAGCGTTTTCTGCCTCTGGCTATTCCCCAGCGCATTTTCTAGCTTTTTCTAGCTTTTTATAGCTTTTTCCTAGCTTTTTCACGCGCATGGCATCTATTCTTAGAGATGACGCGCAACCATCCATGCGGGAAACAACACGAGGACTTTGTTGACCTACAAACTCCCCAAGTCGCCATAGGAGAATTGGGTTCCCAAGTGGGGCAGAAGCACACGAGGAGGTGATGCTTGCAGTCCTCCCACACCTGGACATCGAGGCGGTGCCTTCGCATCTCACCGAGGGTCGGGAGGACGAGTGCCTGGCGCCGAGAGACGGAGACTGCGAGACGATGATCCATGGCTGGATGTAACGCAGAATTCCCCCCCTCCTCCCCGTGTTTTGGAAGGAGAGCGATTCACGTCTTGGTTCCCTCCCATGACTAAGCTCCCTGAGTTGCTGGACTTTACCGTTTGGGAACACCATTTTAGTGGTACAAGTTTGGACATATGCATCCAACAAGCAGGACCACGAAGAAACCAGCCAAAAAAAGATTATTCAAGATGGGTGGAACCCTCAAAATGAGAACCTTCAAATCCCTTCAAACCACCAAGGGCGGACTGAACTACCTGCCCGACTCAGGAATGTACACAAGTCTCTTTTGGAAGGCAAACATTGGTGTGCACAATGAAATTGAGGGCAAGTAGCACTAACATTGCCAGCCTAAAAACCCTGGCCCTCCTTCATTTCACCCTAAGCGACAAGTCTTCGCTTCTTGCAAGGATCCTGGACTGCGTGGGCGGCTTTCGCAGTAAGGAACTCATCATGAGGTACGCGCTGGCACGGCCGCTCGCAGGAACACGGGATATGCGTTCGGTCTTTTAAACCACACACACCTTTCTTGCTGGGCTCCGTCTTTTTCGCTCCGCGTCGGGTGCTGAGGCATGTGCGGGTGGTGTCCGTTTGCACGACCGCGGCGCCGTGCCCGGCGGACCCCTCGCGTGTGGCGGTGGCTCCGCTGGGAGAGGTCTGGGCGTGGCCGGCGTGCGCTGAGCTTCGGGGCAGGCTGGCACAGGAGGCTGGGGATGGGGTGGGAGGTCGCGGCGCGAAAGCAGAGGGAGCAATTTCGTTGTGGGTAACCCAAGGGGATGACTAGACCAAAGTGGGTGAGTTGTGCCATCTACTTTTTAACAAACCGTTGGATTGGCTTGCCTAGTTTATGGCGAGCTCATCGATTCGGGGGTAAAACAAGCTCATGATGATGTGGTCCTTTATTTGAGGATCCCTAATTTCAGGCTTTGGAATTGCTGTAAACTTTTTTGTTGGTGGACACCTAGGTTTTGTTAAACCCCAAACTCCCATGTCAGGATCCAGAGGCCTTCAAGGACATCGAAGTGGTCCACTCGCAGGTTCGGCGATTCAACAACTTCGGTGTTTAGGCGTCTTGCGTTTATTCTTTCTGAACCCAAACAAGCCCAGAAGGAAACGCACCAGTTTACGGGAGTACGCAGATGGTTGCATCTTTTTCTGAGGTACCCACTTGGAGCTGTTTTAACAGTGGGTTCTCCGCGTTGAGACAGACCCGTTTCCGGTGCCCTGCTAGGAGCCCGCCCTGTGGGCCAAGCCGAGCTGCACCTCGGCCCTTTCGCACCGCTTGCAGCTGGGCGCTACTGCTGCGGCGGCCGTGATGCTGCGGCTCACGGGGACTCAAGTGGCCCACCAGGCGCGAAACCCCGCCCTTGCCAATCTTCCATGAGCGCTTGGGGAAAAGTGGCCAATGGACTTGCCACGTGGGCTCTCGTCCGTGCTCCCATTTGTTGCTGGCCCATTCTTATTCATAAGCCATACTTTACTTGTGTTAGAAAATTGGTTGGGTCATTCTGTGATTCCTGGAGCTACGAAACTGTTTGGCTACTATAGAGGCAACTGGAAGCACTGGGTTTGGTTCCCTTTGCGAGCCACGTGGATCAGAGGTTGTCTTTCCTTGGGTGTGAATGTTAATGCGGGACCCTGGACGTCATTTACATGGAGGTTTATGCCCACCAACCATTCTGGGGTGTGTTTCAAGCAGTAGAGTTCATTTCCATGTCTGAAATCTCATGGTTTCTTCTCCTTTTCATCTGTTTTGGTTGGTACAATTTCCTTTCGGTTTCTGAAGCACATGTAGATTGTTTCCTTTAGATTCCCTAGGCCATGGAGGGCTAGAGCATTTTGTTGGGTCCTTGTCACCATCCACTTTTTCGGGGGTGATGGGTAGCCAGAATTAAACCGGGCATATCCTTTTGAGAGACACCATCAAAGCAACCGCAAAACACCCCAACAACAACCCTAGAGCAACCGGGAAAGACAACACGCATTGGCTCAACATCCACCCAGGGCCTATGCAAAGGGTTGCCTGAACAGACCCTCATGCAACCCCAATGAACCCCAAAACCGACCTTCCCTAAACCTCCCCCCCCCCAGCAAAAATAAATTAATAATATCTTAAATCATAAACCCCAAACCATCCTCCCCCAAATGAGTCATCCCAATCCAGGGTTTTGGGAATAATCCTAGGGAACTTGTTGGGGTCATTTCCTCATTCTTCTGACCAGCGAATCACTTAGTCACATCCCTGGCTAAACCCCACCTCAACCCCCCCCCCCCCCTCCCCCCACCAACTTCCTACGCACACGCTCATGCGAATACCAAAGAAAACATACATGGACTATGGTTCGCAATCCCCCCCGAAAGTGGCTTTTGTTCCACCCGGAACTCTGGACTCCGGGCCGGTACGGTGGGCTGCGTTGAGAAGGGCTGGAAGAAATTCCTGGAGTTATTACCTGGCCAGGTCAAGCCTTCGAGCTTTCTGTCCGTTTTCAACTCCCATCTCAACCCTCATGCCTCACTTATCACCTGAGCAGGGTTCCCTATATTTCCAGTTTGTTGGTTTGAACCCTCACTTTTTTGGGGCCTTGTTGAGTGATTGCCCTTGTGAGGTGATGAAGGAGGATATCTATATATATATATATATATATATGTGGGACCCTGAGCCCATGCCCGTTTTCTCTCAGGCGGACCCATGCGGCATGAACTTCTGGAAGAAGCTCCGCAACAGCCTGGAGCGCTCCGAATCGGGAGGCCGGGAAAGGAACATGTCCAGGCCTTTGTCTCCTGGAGTGGTTCTCTTGGTATTTGTCATGGAAACACCATTTTGTTGGGACATCTTTCATGAAAGCGAAAACAGACCTTGGTCTCACTTTTTGTTAGTAATTATTTTCCATGGTAGTTCTCTTTTTTTTTTTTTTTATATATTTGCAGACCTCAAGTGGCCAGACCCGATTCGGTGCCTTAAGCAAGAGGATACTTTTTACACTTTACACAATAGACTATAGAGGTTTAAACATGGTTAAACAAGTCACCTAGAGCAAATTGCAGTACTCCCCTTCAAGTTTGCATGGCCATTTTTGCTGGTTAAGCATGTTAAAACAAGTCCTCTAGAGAAGGAGACTGTTGAAAGCGCATGAATCGCCCCTCTCTTCTTGGGGTTGATCCTCCATTCTGTTCAATTGTTCTTTTGCAACAGCAGCCGTTTCCCCTTGAGTTTTGAATGGTTTGGAAGGGAGCATCCAGTGGGGGAAGTTACCCCTAGAACTCCCTACCCGCCGGAAAGGTTAAGATCGGAACCAAGAAGGTTCTAAGAACCATTTCAGCGGGGTGGTCGACAAAGCCAACGGCCCCTCGCGTTTGGGCTTGGTCCCTCTTGCAAGTTCTCTGGAGCAACCTGGAGCAATTATGACCATGACCCCCCAAGCAAGAACAACTTTTGTTGGTTTAAAGCAGACTTATGCCCAAACAGCAACATTTTTGATTGGCTCGAAGCACATTTTGACCATCCCCGAGATACGCTGCCGGATCTCCACGCCGTGGGCTGCGTGGCGGACTATCTCTGGCGTGCGAGGAGCGCCTTGAGCGGGCAGATGGGTGCCAAGCATTCGGACATGGCGCCTCTGACTTGTTGGTTTTTTCTTCTTGTTTTTCTTCTTTTTTAAAAGACATATTTCTCTTTCAAGACATGCTTATATGTTTATATGTTTATATGTTTATAGGTTTATATGTTTCTTTCAAGACATGTTTGTCTCACTTTGCTGGCTGTGTTTCGTGTCTGATCTCTTGTTCTTTGATTTCGGGCATAAATTGTTTTGTGGTTTGTTTGCTGGGGGCAAGTTTATTGTTGCGGTTTGTTTGTTCCGCCGGCCTCTGGTGAGTGGGACTCCACCAGGAAACACGACAACATCCATGCTGCCCTTTTTCTGACATCCCTTTTCTGAAGCACACATGCGCACGAAGAATCCCCTGAAATGAGCTTATTCTCCGAGTTGTGACCTCCTTTTGAGGAATCCGAAGTTGACCTCCGATCTTGCTTTGCCTTTCACAATTGACACGGGTCCGAAAGCAGATTCGCATTGTAGAGCACATTTTGTTGTTGGTTTCCTTCAGTTTATCTCATGAGCACCCCGCTTTGTTTTTCCTCCAAATCTGGCCTCGTGGTTTTTGGGGTCCCGGCACTTTGCGTTTGAGCACCGAGGCCATGGTGCGCTGGGACCGGTCCAAGCCGGTGGACCTGGCGAACTTGGTGCTGTTGACTGCCGAGGATCGATCCATTGGTGACCAGTCTCTGTGGGTTGGTGGCCATGGGGTGATGGAAAATGCCTTGAGTGAAGTAGTGGTTGCAACCACTGAGCCCTTCAAACTGAGATCCTTAATGGTTCAATCAGCTTTGGTATGGAAGCGTTTCCCCCGAGGAGGCCCAACTGCACTTGGCAGACACGAAGCGCACCGGGTCGCTGCCGCCGGAAGTTTTGGATGGCAGGGACGTGGAGGACCTGTGGTGGTGCCCTTTCCTTTTCAAAGGAAGCCGCAAAGAAAGTGCTTGTTTGTGGCTTGTTTACACATCTATACAACTGGATTTAGCAGATGATCCCCAGTTTGCAGCCGCAACCTTTTTATTTTTTTGTCACTTTCTGGGGGCTGTGACGTTTCCCGCTGTTCACCTTTGCCCTGGGAGGATTGCCCTTGGCGTCGCACGCATGGGATCCTCCAGAAGCTCCGCGCGCATCTGGAGGCCAGCGATCGCGGCCGTGTGGAGGCTGAGCCATTCCTGGAGTCGCGGGCCACGCAGGCGGCGGTGGCGATGGAAGGCAAGGGGGAGATGGACAAGGCTCCCCAGCAGGTGGGGGGTTTGCCCAAAATGCCAAAATGATTGGATTTCTCAATGTTCATTATTATTATTATGATGATTATTATTATTATTATTATTCTTTTTTAATATTCTACAGGTTTCCCTTTACACCCACAGGGGAGGGGGCGGCTTATATGTCCCTTGGGTGATTCAAGCATCGGCTTTGTTTGAGTTTGATTGCGTCTTCCTTTGGTAGGGTGATGTTTAAAGGGCAAGGATTCCTGACCTAGCCAAAAAGGTTAAACCTGTTTTCTTGGTGTGTCTTGATTTGAGGTCACCCTTTCTGACATTGGTTTAAAGTGATACCAAAGGGAACCATTTGTTGGGGCCTTTCATCTCCCATTTAGAGGCAACCCCTCCAAAAAAGCCTCATGTTGGGCTTCAAGAGCGACCTACGCTCATTTCTTTTTTGGGGGGGGGACACCAAAGTTCCGGGACCCCTTTGTCGGTAGCTGGTGTTCTTGTGGAGCTCAGATGGGGCGCCAAGCCGTGGGTGGATTTTCGGTTCCGCCCCCAGGCGCGCTCTGGCTTCCTGGGCCTAGTGGGGGAGACGCCGCTGGTGGAGCTGCGGTGCTTGTCGCAGTCCACCGGGCGCAAGATCCTGGGGAAGGCGACTGGGTGGCAAACTTTGACGCTGACTGGGCCCCTTGAAGCGAACATTTGAGGGGTTCTCAAAATTATTTTAAGGGGGACACAAAAACACAATTTAGAGGGATGGACCCAGGATTAACACTCCCAAACGGAGATTCTGCTCCTGCAAATGGTGCGTTTTGGGGTTCCATGTTTATCTGCAAAGCAAACAACCCAGCCCGTTCTGTTAGGGAATCCAAAGGGAGGTGTTTTCCAAACAATGGTTGTCAAGGCCACGGTTTGGGGGTTGAATCGCTCAACCCTGAAGGCTGAGTTTCTGAGCCCAGGGGGCTGCCAAAAGGATCGCGCCTCGGCGAATGGGTGTTTGGTTCCTTTCTTTCGGGGGTGCGGTTTAGTTGATTGCTGTGTGTGCATGTCTGTGTGTCCTGTATTTTTGAAGTAGCGCCTTGTTTGGGGGTTGAGTGCGGGGTTGGTTGTTCCAAATTGGTACCCTCACTTGAGAGCCTTGGGCTCGAACGGATCTTTAGCCTTCATTGGGTGAGGTTTGAACCCAGCAACGGCTGAAGGGAGCCCCAAGCCTGAACGCCCGAGCGCCGAGTCCCGTGGTATTCGACACTTCCTCAGGTTCTTGCACTGGGAAACTTGGCATGTGCCAAAAGAGGGACCGGACCGGTGAGTTTCCGTTTGGTCTACTTTTAGCCACCCATCCAAACAAGAGCCGTTCCGTGCTTTTTGGAACATGCAAACGGGATAGAAGAATCATCTTGACCTTTAAGAAGCTGACTTTCTCGCAAAGCAAGCACCCAGACCCGGAATGCTCCCTTTCGAGAGAAACCCACCCCTGGTTTTCTGTGATCTTCCAGCCGCCCTGTTTATCATCCAGCCATGAACCCTGGATGGGTCATTTTTTAAAAAAGCTTTTTGAATAAATAAAGAAATAAATATATAATTGAACTAAAACAACTTTTTTTTTTCCTTTTTTTTTTCCTTCGGTATGCCTTGTCTGCTCAGGCGTGGCGCGGCAGATCCTGGAGGAGGCGGTGGCCGGTGGCGCTTTAAACCCCGGCGCCACGGTGGTGGAGGCGGGTTCCCGAAATGCGCCGTTTGGGTAGAGAGAGGCACCACGATCCCCCAAAGACAGTTTCTCATGCCGGGCAGGGCCCCCTTTTTGTTTCTTGGTTGGTATTTCAAGGGAGACCCAAAGGAAACCATTGCCATTCATTAGAAATCGAGCCGGTTTCTCAGATTGCCAAAATCCCCCCCCCTCCCCGCCCAAGGGCACTTCGGGCAGCACGGGGATCTCGCTGAGCCTGGCCGCGGCGGCGCTGGGCTTCAAGGTGCACGTGGTGATGCCGGACGACCAAGCCAAGGAGAAGGCCCTCGAGTTCCGAGAAACCCTGGGTGCGGTGGGCGAACTCCTGTTTGTCTAGGGTCCATGTAGGAGGGACATGGGAGAAGCCACCAAGCCTAGGACAAGGTGCTGGGAGTCGAGCTTTTTGCTGAGGTACCCTTGAGAAGGTGCTGGGAGTCTTATTTTTCAGTGATTTGCTTGAACCCTTGGCCTTTTTTAAGAGGCCAGGAGTCGATTCTCGATTTCGATGCTTGAGGCACAGAAGAGATCAGTGGAGTGTCTAATGGAAAGAAGAGAGCTCGCTGGGTGTGGGCTCTTTGGACCTTGCAAGGAAGTTGTTGCAAGGAGTGCCATTTTTTCTTTGGTGGCTGGGAGTCGATGGCGGGGACCCAATTTCGATTGCCAAAGGAAAACCAACGGAAACCAAGCTACCAAGGCCAGGAGTCGTTTTTTTCCTTTTGGCATGCCACCCATGTTGAAAGGTTCTCGTAATTTTACACACTTCCATTCTGAGAAACCACCAAGAACAGGAGAAGGCGCTGGACGTGGAGTTTCCGATTGAAAAAACGTGGGAAAGCGTGGGAGGGCAACCAATTTTTCTGGATGGCTCCATTTGAAGTGGGGGCAGGAGATGCTGCATTCAATTGACTTTTGTTTTTGGGTTGTACATGGGAGACCAACATTTCCATTTTCAATTGGCGAGGAGTCGAGTTCCCCACAAAACTCCTTCGAAAGGGATCCTTTCGAAGGAGATCCCGCTTTTGTTTTGGAAAGGCCATTTGAAGTGCGGCGAGGTTTTGTGAGACGAGACATGGGTGTGTCTTCTTTTGAGGGTACTCTTTTTGTAAGCCAGGAGGAAACTAAGCCCTTTTTCGGGTACCTCTATTTTCAGACACCCAGATGTGGGGGTTGAAACGAACCCCCAGGCCGAGCAGCTGCGGCGTTTCGGTGCCACCGTGCAGATGGTGCGCCCAGTGAGCATCTCCAGCCCCGAGCATTATGTGAATGTGGCGAGGCGGGGGCGGGGAGTGTGGACGGCACGGAGGGCTGCAGGCACCTGCTGTGGATGGACGAAATCCTTCACCAGATGGCGGGAAAATAACCCAAGATAACACTTCCCACCAACTGGTGCAAGGTTTCGTGCATCCACAGTACTAGCTTCTTTTGAGGCCTTATCCTAGAGGCCCTTGGTTGGACCATTTTCTTCTAGGGGCGCTCGGAATCAGATCCCATGTTTGCCTTTGGGATGTAAAAACACGACTGGCCCACATTTGTCTCACATGTGAGAATATTAACAAATGAGTGGCTTTCCTTTGCAAACCCTATGCGGCGGAGGTACCTATTACAAAGGATGCGATTTCTCGGAGTCTTTAAAAGATGGCCAGCAATTGATTTGCGCTCCTGTTTTCTTTTGCCAGGCACCCATTTTCTGCCTGACACGGTCAAACGGGAACAACCCTGACAGTTGTTTGTCTAAACGGGACCCCCAAAACTGGGTGGTTTCCTTTGCGTTCCCCGAAGCCATCCATCCCCAAGATACATCAAAGCCCACCTGCTTTACACAGGCATCCACTGAATCAGCTCAAGGTGACGGGGCCTGTTTATTGCCAAGCACCTCACCTGCCAGCAAGAACGCCTCGCGCGCACGAGGCGGCACGCGCAGGCGCTGAATGCAGAAAAGGGTCCTGGCGCAGCGCTCTTCGCGGATCAGTTCGAGAATCCCGCAAACTTCCGGGCTCACTACGAGGCGGGTTGATTCGAGCTGGGCGCGGGTGTAAAACGTGCTATGGTCCTTTACTTGGAGAGTTCAGGTCGCGGACAAATTCTAAATGTGTAGATTGACGGTTACCAAAGTCACATTTCTCAGGAAACGAGAATCTGAATCAGGCAGATGGAAACCTCACAACTCTTGCCAAGACATGCGACCGAAGGCCGTTTTCGGGTTTCTGGGAGGTGCGTCCATGGCATTTGGTTGTAGCCCCTTCGTCCCTTCGAGGGCACTGGTCCGGAGCTGTGGCGCCAATGCGAAGCCCACGGAGAGAATCCGCGCCTGGACGCCTTCGTGATGAGCGCGGGCACTGGGGGCACTTTGGCGGGGGTGGGCCGCTATTTGAAGGACCGGGGCGGTCGTTTCAACACGGAACACCCTACAGTTGTTGATATTATTTCTGGATAATAACAGCCACTTGTCTTTCAACAAATTTAAATTGGACAAAATATGCAACAACTTCCCAAACAGTTTGCTTTTAAGACTACATCGCTGAAAAGGAATATCCTATGGTGGAAGGTGGCAGTGGAGGGGAGCAACTCGTCAAACAACAAAGGCGTGGTTGTGGGAAATTGATCAGGCCACTTTGTTGGGGGGTTGCCAATGCACCGGAGATGGCCAACCTCGGTATCACAGAAAAGGCGAGTTTCCACGAAGAAAATCCACCCCCTTGGGAAGACGCCCAGCGGATTTCCTGGGATCGGTTCGACCGTCCTGAAGGAGCGGTCGCCCAACACGAAGGTGGTCTTGGCAGATGTGCCGGGCTCCGCGTTGTACTTCAAGGTGGCCAAAGGCCGGATCGACGGACGTCCTCGAAGTTTTCTTGGGAAGGGGTGACTTGGGTTTCAAAGGGAATTGGACTCCGCAAAGAGTTTCGCTTTAGTTCGCTTTTGAAACACCTTCTCCTGTTGGAGAAGGAAGGGAAGGGAGGTTTCCTCAAATATCCGGAGCCGGTCAATCATTTTCTCCTTGCTCCCTCCTCTTTTTCGTTAAATCTTTGTGTTTCAAGCATGCTTTTCGTTTTTCTGCGTTGTTTCCTCATGATTTCTCCTTTTGTTCCTTATTCCTTTTGCTACTTCGTTGTTTCTCCTTCCCTTTTTGTTGTTTTTCATTTTGCTCCATGCTCCTCTCCCTTGTTTCTAGTTTTCCCTTTTTTCTTACCCCCCCCCCCCCGCCCAGGTGTCCTGTATGCGCCGGAGCAGGAGGAGCGCTCCATCCGGCGGCACCGCCAGGACACCATCGCGGAGGCAGGGGTCTCATGTGTTTGGCCCAGTGACTTTCCCTTAGAGTCATGTCTCTTTTCGGGGCATGTTTCTTTATGGGGATGTTCCTTTTTTGGGTTACGCTTTTGGGGTTGTGTTACAAGGAAACCGATGGGAAGCGACTCTCTGGTACCCGTATTTTGAGAGAAACCCATATTCACAGGTGTACATATATATATATATATAATATACATATATATATATATATATATGAGAAAGGAGAGAGAAAGAGAGAGAGAGAGAGAGAGAGAACCCTGGGAGGGCATCGGCAACGACCGGCTCACTGCAAACCTGGCGCTGGGCCTGGAGGAGACCCGATTTTGGAAAAGGAGGATCCCCCGTAGAGGGTCTTGAAGGGCACACAGGCAAGCTGGGTGCCCTTGGTTTGAAGCGAAGCCAACAGGAACCATCTTCAGGCTTCTTTGCTGGTTTCATAGGCAGACAATAAGTTGGAATGCCCTGGTTTCCTTTACGAGGAACTGCCCTCTGAGACAAACACACCAGACACGATGGATCCGCCGTTTTGCACGCTCCACTGAAAAGCCGAGAGGAGCACTCGGGCTTCTGCGCTGTGGACGGTGCCGTGCAGGTCTCGGACCAGGAGAACTTGAACTGCGGCTTCACCAGTGGTCCAAATTTCTGGCTCCAACCGTCTGGATGTGAGGTGGGTTGGTCCCTTTCAACAGAAAGCATGCGGGTTCAGTTCATGGTGGACAATTCGGTACGGTTACTTCCCGCAGGGGCATCCCCAGTATAAAGTAGTCATGGGAATGTCGCACAGGCGCATAGGCGTTACAGAAATGGTGACTTTCCACAAACATGATCTGACAATTTGCATTGTGGGCTTTCCAGTAGTTCCCCTTTGGGACCATCCAACAAAGCGGGCTTTATTTGGTGCTTACCCTGATTTGCTTCAAGACCAGCCCAAAAAAGAGACATTCCGAAAAAAGGCGGCTGGCTTGGTGGGTTTATCCATTGTTTCACCTTTCGCACAATTCGGAAAGGGGGCCGGGGTTCCTGGTCAGCACCATGGACCATTTGGAACATCGCGTTTAGTTGTGAAGGATCACACTTCGAAACCAGTGGGTTGTTTTGTAAGAGAAGTGTTCGTGGGAGCCGCCCTTGGCCTATGGGAGAAAAGTGAGTCATCACAGGCCAGGGCAGCGTGGACGGCCCAAACGGCGGTCCGTCATGAGTTGTAATGATTCCTTAAGCCGTCGGTGGCTTTTCGGTGTTCTTTCGGTTTTCTTTTCATCAAAATCAAAATGGGTTCCCTAGTTGAACCAAATCTAAGTGGTACATTCTCACAAAGCGCGCTTCCCCCCGTTGGGACGACAGAGAGGAAGGGGAGTCCAACAAAACAGGTAGGAGGTGGGTAAAAAAAGAGAAAAACAATGGTTAGCCTGAGAACACCCATCGACTTGCAGCTTGAAGCGCCATTACAGACGTTCCTATCCAGGGAAACCCATGGCCACATGGCAACCACATAATGCTGTCTTGAGCACATGTCGTTTTCTCATGTGGCTTTGCTCACAGCTCTGTTGCCTGCTTTCCTCCATGCCTGGTTTCCGTCTTGGTCATAACATTTGTTTCTTCTTGAGGATCGACCAGTCTTCCCAGTCATTTCCTTTGCCAGTTGATATGTACGGGTTTAGACTTTGCTGATGTTTACGTTCTTATCCCATGTGTTTCCAATGTTGATTGATTTTTATATGTCCGACCTACTGTTTCCACTTGAAGACTTGTTGTCGTTTGCCAGCACCCTCCAAGGACTGCAGTTTCTCATCCCTACCCCCTGTGGGGGTAGATACAAACAAACTCGATTCCTTGAATGGTGCTGGCTGCGTTCAAGCCAACCCCCCTCCACCCTCCCCACTCTCCCCTGCTTGGAACATATTTGGATAACTTGTATATTTAAGCGCGGTTCGTTGTTTTCGCGCTCTGCTCATTGTGTGCATGTTGTACACGTTGTATAGTGATATATTTTTACGCTCCGCGCACCGGCCTCGCGTACCAGGGAAGGGTCCTTTAGGAAAAACCGAGCCATGCGCGATGGATGGTGGATGGCTGGATGGATGGTGGGTGGATGGATGGGTGGATTGGTGGGTGGATGGGTGGATGGAGGGAGGGAGGGATGGATGGATGGATGGATGGGCTTGATGGACGGACGGACGGACAGAGGGAGGGAGGGATGGATGGATGGATGGCTGGGATGGATGGATAAGGCATGGATGGATGGAAGGCATGGATGGATGGATTCATGGATGGATGGATGGATGATTGGTTGGTTGGTTGGTTGGTTCGTTCGTTCGTTCGTTGGTTGGTTGGTTGGTTGGTTGGTTGGTTGCGTGCGTGCATGCGTGCGTGCGTGCGTGCGTGTGTGCGGCCCGCGCGCGCGCGCGCGCGCGCAGGAATGTCTTGGGGAAGGCGGGCCCCAAAACACAATGCCGACGATGCTGGCAATGCAGCCGGTTGCTGCATATTCACAGTGTTTTGAGCCTTCCCCCAACTCGAGCTCCAATGGTCGCGCGGGCGGTGATGATGCACCAAAGGTGGGCATGCAGATGATGTGAGGGGTCGGCGGCAGGAACCGTCAGTCGGAAGGCAAAGCCTAGGCATGCCCCCCTTTGGGCGACATGGCACGGCGAGGCCGGATTTGCCAGGCTGACGCCACCCCAATTGCGGCTGACGCTTGCAGTGGTCTAATTGTGTGAGGTGCGAAATTCGCACCTCACAAATTCATTGGGGAATCAGGCTGGCGGCGTGGTCTAATTTTGTGAGGTGATGGTCGGGATGGCCGGGGCTGGCACGGTCTATTTTTGTGAGGTGCGAAACGTTGACTTGTCGCACCTCACAAATCAGGCTTGGTTAGGCTGGACCAGGGAGTAGTCGAAGCCGCCAGCGCCAAGGGGCAAGGTGGCCCCTCAGCGTTAGCCCTGGGGCCAGCACTGGGGCTCGTGTGGGGCGGGTCCTGGGAATCCACATGTAGGAAACGAAGAGTTTCCCCGACGCACAGGTCAATACTTGTAAACCACGCCGGTCTCCTCCTCGGTGTGAGTAGGCTACTAGCAGGAGGGGTCGGCGGATTTTGTTTTTTGTTTTTGATGCTTCAATAGTATTTTCCGGTTCGGCGCTCGCAGGAGGCACTGCAAATGTCGCAGCACCTGCTGGCCCACGAGGGCCTCTTCCTGGGCAGCTCCGCGGCGGTGAACTGCGTGGCCGCAGTGAAGGTCGGGGGGTTGATTTGGAGGGTTGGGAGGGTTGGGGGGTTTGGGTACCCTCTAGTCCAGTTCGCAACTATCCAACCTTTCTGGTTGGTTTCAGAGGGAAGCCAAAAGGAAACCACCCAGTTTTAGGGGTTCGCGGTCTTTCGTTTGGCTTTCATGCAGGGTACCGGTTTTGACAAAAACCACAAGGAGCCAGCCATGTCTTGGGTTCCCCAATTTTGAAACAAGCAATGCCAACCCACTCAGGAAATGATTTGAACCCAAGTTTGGTACCTGAATCAACTTGAGCCGATTCCCATTATGTTCGTGATTTACAGATGATCACAGATATCCATGGGATTGAACCAAGAAAAGGGGCTCATTTAATCCGCGCCGACCCCACCTTCAACGCTCGGAAGGTGGCTCGAGAACTGCCCCGGGGCAGCATAGTGGCGACGGTGCTGTGCGCGGCTCGGGCAGAAGATGGGAAGCATGCTTGCGAGAAACATGGTTTTGGGGCCACTTTCTGTGATTCCAGGGGGGGACTGCAACGGGTCCTTGTGCCCTGGAAACGGACGCACTGCGTGCACATCACTTCTTGCGAAAAGGGATGGGTACTCAAAATAACTAATTAATTTGATGTCTAACAACATGGTCCCTGAAGCCCAGTTGGTTCCCTTTGGATCATCCAGAAGGCTGCCCTAGTTGAGTTCAATTGGCGAAGTGGGGATATGAACCCCAGTCAGCTGTGGACTCTTCAAGCCAATCCGAACCACCAGTTAGGGGAAGCTGGAATCAACATAGTCTTTTGTTTGGACTCTCCCAACTTGTGGGCTCCTCCCCAAGTTAGGAAATGCCAATTTTTTCTGCCCGAACCAGGGGAAGGTCTTCAGAAAAAACACATTCCTGAATGGAACTATGTTGTTTAGCGAAGGTCGGGGGCAGGGGCATGGGGAAGAGGACGTTTGTCTTTTCTGTGGGCTTTGGCTGGCATTGGTCATTGCCAATGTATCTAAGCCTTAAGTGATGTATGGAGTCTCTTTTCGTCGATTCTTTCGGTTCAAGGCTTTTGGCCCTTTGAAGCCAATCTAAATTGTCTTCAGCTCCCTGTGCGATATCGACGTGGGTTGCAATGCCATCTGCTTCCAGCCGTTTTCTGGATTTTGGGTTTGAGAAGGATCCCTGTTGGGGGGAAGTTGCCCCCACGCCATGTGTCAGGACAGCGGAAACCGCCACCTCACCAAGTTCCACAACCCCGCGGCATGGGCCGAGTATGGCCTGAGCCCGCCACGGCCCCACGAAGCGCTGGACCTGTCCTTCGTACAAAAGCGCGAGCGAGGGGTCGACCCAGTTCCAGGTCCTAGAGATCCGAAGCTTGTATTGTATTTACGTTCGGTACATGGGCTTTTTGTGTCGCGCACTGGAAGATTTGTTCAAAGGCTTTTGTATGTGTGTCAGTTGGTTCAAAGGGAAACCAAAAAACCTCCTTTCCTGGGGATCCATGAGCCCGCTGTAAAATTATGACGTGTTATTGCAGAGATTCTTCAGCGGCTTCTTGTATTTCCTTCTGGTTTCAACAGGGGTTCCTTAATTTGAAGAATTCAGTCAAATGGATGCCAGTTGGAGTGTGTGCGTTGCTTTGACGCTCGCGACAGACAGAAAGGAGATGTCGGTCATAGGCCGGCTAACAGGGCTGTGGGCATTGCAACCACTTCTGTCATGCGTGTGTGTTCTCCGTTGCGGGCACTCTTTCGCCTTGGCTTAAGGGGAAACCAAAAGGAAAACCACCCATTTAGGGTCCCAATTGTCGCAAACACCCATGGCATTCACTTAAAGAGTGGTTTATCATGTATCACAGAAGTGGGACACAGCTCCCTTTTCCCCACAACCCTGTTCTGAAGAGAACTCATGCGAAGGCGAATGGCTGATGGATGGCCCGCGGCCAGCACAGGTGCATTGCTTACTTGAGCACTTGGCAGCAAGCATTTTTGCTGGCAGGTTGCATGGACAGGTTGAGAATTGAGGTGCGTGGTTCAGAGCCGAAGCTTGCTGGGGACTCTTGTCACCTGCTTGGGACTTTGCAGTTGCTCACTCTCAGTCGCCGTTGCAGCTGCGTGAATGTTCTTTGCTCTAAGATCCTACTTGCATACCCGAATTTATTATTCCTCACTGAAAAGCCTCATACAAGGATGGCGTTTGTGTAATCCATTTAGAGCCACTGATTTTGGGGTATGTCCCTTGTCCGGGTAAGAAGGACCTTAGATGTTCTTGGTGTATTCGCCTTTTTCTGGGCTCCAGAGTAGACTGGGCTCATCAACGAGTCCCTCCAGCTGCTCCCGGCATCTTTCAGGCGCATCGTGAGAGCCATCTTTGAGTGGTTCAACCCAGGAAGAGCCTGGTCAATGGCAATCTGTTATTCGCGTGTTGGATTGCCTGATCTTTGTAGCAGTCTCCTAGTGGGCTTTGTGGACAATCGGACTTGACAAGCCTCCCCAAAATCTTCTGCCAGAGCCCCTCCTCATGTTGAGAAAGCACGCTCCTGACCTTTTCCTGAATCGCAAGCCAAGGGAAGCAACAAATCATGGGACCCTTTTTAGATTAAAACCAGGGAGAAATCAACTCGGGCTTTAGTCAACTGGCTTCTCAAGGACTGAGGGTTCCCCCGCCTGGGCACAAGTCCGGTACCGGCTTAGCGCAACCAACGGAACCCGACTGGAGAACTTTTGTCAGGGTCCCTAGGACACAATTGGGCCAGTTGAAGAAATCACCAATCAGCCAGCCGATTTAGAGGGCCGCACCGAGTTTTTTGTTAAGAAAACCCAGTCTTTCGATCCAGTTCTGAGTGCTCATCCGCTTATCGCTTTTGGGCCGGAGGCCTTCGGCGGATTCGCCCCGAATCTGATTTTGAACACTGCTAGGCAAGACGGTGAAGTAGGCGGGTGTTTGCTAAACATGCTTCGTTGCTTTTCCGTTGAACTTTCGAACACCATCAGGGAGCTACCCATTCTGCAACATACTCCCTTGCAGATTAACGTGGAACCCCCAATGACATCATTGTAGAGGAATCTCCTTTGCTTGGACAACTGCGAGGGGACTCTAAACGTGGTGTAACAAACGGGTTCCAACTTGCAAGCAAAGGACAACAATGTGAGTGGCATCATAGAACCCATCTGTCAGAACACAGTTGGAGTCTCCCAAAACTGGGTCAATCCTTAACCGACTTGACTGGAAGACGGGAGTCGTTCCCTCAGGCGCTGCTGCGAAGGAGAGCTCGCTCCGCGAGCCTGCCTTTTGGGGGCTGAGGGCCTCGCCGTCAACGTATGGGTTATGGGTGTTTCCTGTTCGAGGGCACCCTTGTTAAGGTTGGGTGTAGCCACCTTTCCGGGAATGGGTGCCCAAGTTTAGCCACAGAAGGCTGTGCGCATTGTCAGGGGGCGCCTTTACTTGGGGTTCACAGGGCTGGTCATCCGCATGGTAGCAAGGAACCTTAAGAAACTGTATAGTGATTTTTATCAAGGGAACCATGACCATACACCGTGGAAGGAGTTTTTTAACCATGGACTCACACGGGGGTGTCGTTTCTTGAGAGAACCCTTGGTGAGGGGTTGTTTGAATGGAAGGCTAGATTCAAACCGTCTATTTGTGGGATTCCCCCATTTACCAGAACGAGGGTTACAATCATCTTAGAGGAACCCAAAGTCGATGGGTTCTGGACGCGGCTTTGGTAAAAGCACGGTGTCTGTTGCAGTTTGACCTCGCGGTTGGTCGCGGAAGGCGCCCAACATTTGATTCAGAGCCACAGCAAAGGAAGCCATTGCAAACTAGTGCCTATAAGTTGCCTATAAGTGACAAATATTGACTATTGGAGGCCTTTGAGGACCATTATATAACCTTTCTCTGAAAAAAAGGTATTGGACATAGGGCATCCAAGAAATCGTCGGTTTCCAGTTTTGTTTGCTTCAAGCACAATCCAGAAGCCAGTTCCCAGTTTCACGCCCTCCTTAGCAAAGGTGGGTAGGCTCTAACCGGTAGTGTTCCCTCTAATTGCTCTTTTTTTCCAACTATTATCCTCTTCACGTTCCCCGGCACAACTCCTCCCAATGGGTCGTTTTGCTTTCTTCTTGTGGCCTGAAACTGCTTGCCAGTCATTTGGACACGCAGGCTCCAAGAACCAGAAGTGCTGCACAAGCAGAATGGTGGAGGACGTTCCGACCGAAGCCAACGAGCAACGAATTGGATGGGAACTCTCCGGACGTTGGTTGCTTTGCCTTTGAAACCATCCAAATCTAAGGTCCACTATGCAAGCCATGTTGGCATGTCTTACGATAGGGGGCCCAAATATTGGATGGTTTCCTTTTGGCTTCCCTGTAAAAGATAGCCCCAGAAGGAGTTGAGTCCAACAATTGCACAAAGGGGCGGTCATTCTATGTCTTATGCTCTGAGTTCGTAGACTTTATACTAATTATTGGGAAGACCATTTTAGTGGCAAACAATCAGCCTGGACTTTTTGGACAATCCGCTTGACTGAGTTTTTTCATGTTTATGCGTACGCATAGGGACGGGGAGGGATAGGAAGCAGGTCGGTTCCCAAAATACACCCCATGCTAAAACCCACAAAGCAATCACAAAAGAAAACAAACGTGATACATTCAAAGACAGAACATGAAGATCCACATTACCGTCATAAACCAAAGAAGCGCTACCTGTCCCTCATGAAGGACCTTTGCTTTGGGAAGGCCTTCTGGTGGTATGCCCACCCGGGTGAGAGTCGGAGGCCAATGACAAGCTCGAGCTTTCTTTGGACATAGCTTTCGACTCGTGATGGCTTGCATATGGCAATTTGTCCAATTCCGTTTTCCTGTTATAGTAACCAACGGAACCACCCTTCAGAAGCTAGAAGGACCATGGCCGGTTGCCTTCTATAGTGGCAACTGGGACCCACTGGGTTTACTATTAGATGTATGATCCGGGTTGATTCTGATTGGTACATGGTGTCCCATTTTGGAGCGGGAACCTTCACTTTTTGACTGGGGTTGTCCCATTTTAGAGATCCGTGGACCTTCCGAATAAAGCGCAGCCCTTGGGTGCGCGAAACCGAGCCTCAGGACGCGGCGTCACCGCAGCGCCCGAAACCGGCGCGGGAGCCTACCCTGCGGGGCGTGATTCCTCGGTGCCCTTTGGGGAAACGAGAGGAACACCAGGCCGGAGCAGCTTGTCTTCTGCACATGGTCATTCATGATTGCATATGATTGCGAAGTCACCTTTGGGGCACCAAACAAATGGTTTTTCTGCACATGACCAAGGTCCCTTAGGAATTCCACAATTGCGCTTGGTGAATGTTTTGGATGCCTGGAAGCATGAGTTCTCCTTGGCTGGCAGGGGCGGTTCCGACAGGGCCGTTCTGACGTGCAAGACAAGAGGCTCTCCCTCCCGAGTAAGCAGCTGGACTTCTTGACTTGCCATCCGATGCGGCACATGCGAAAAGGCGAACAAAAACAAACCTGACCTGAGTGCTTCCTACGATTACTCAGATGTTCAACCTGAGTTAGGAAGTCGGTTGTAGTCATGTCTGCTGTATAACCTAATATACTTTGTGAGTAGGTTATAACAATGTATGACTGTATGTCCACCGACCCACATATACCCATGGTTGAAACCTGCTCAGTTGGACCCCACGAGCCCACATACAGTTTGGGAACGACTCGGAAAGAGCCGAGTGTGTCCCGCATTCGGGTAGATGATTGCCACAGATCTCTTCTTTCATGGCAGACACCATCACCATTACCGCCGGGGGTTCGATGGGATACGCATGTAGCCACTAGGAGGTACAGTACCTACGATTTCCCATCGGGTGGCTTGGGGGAAATAGAATTCATTTGTGATGCCAAAGAGGGTGCGATGCGCGGGAATCATCAACTCTTGACCCTGTTTGGGTCACGACGAAGCGGGCCCCTAAGCTCGGGGTCGTGAGTTTGGGCCATGGCCAAAAGACCAGCTTTCTAGGTATTTCTAGGGATGGTCCACCCTGTAATGGGAGGAGATGAGCATTTGGACAACCCTTGTGGATTCCTAGGAAAAACATCATCATGACCTACACGGATTCCGGGTTTTGGTTGTGGCGAGTCCATGCAGCCGCCGCCGCCGTCGCGGGACGTGCACAGGAACTCTGCAATCCCAAGAGGAAGTCCAAAGCTTGTGAGCAAGCGAGCAAATTCCACCCATGAAGGTCTCTTCGGGGATTTCTTCCCTCCGGTTTGCGAATTTCCCTTCCAACAATCATTGCCATCATCTTCAAAAGGCCTCCTGTCCGCTTCCGTTGGAAAGGGTATAGTAATTCGCCCATGCGTGTCTCTCTGTGTGTGTGTGTGTGTGTGTGTGTGTGTGTGTGTGTGTGTGTGTGTGTGCGTGCGCGTTTGCGTTTGTGTTTGCGTTTGTTTTACCTTGTTTAACTAGGTTTCAAGGAAAACCAAAAGGCAAACCACCGACTTTGGGCTTTTCCATTTTCATTTAAGGTCTTGTTTAGATGACACTGAAGCACGTTTGGGTTTGTCTCAAACCTACAAGATGGATTTTGGTTATGTGGTTCCTGCACATGGATAAATGCGCGTAAAAGTCCATATTCAGCTCGAAGCCGGCTAAGCCAGGCTTTAAGTGCGCTGAACTGAAAGCAAATGGACTCTTGCACAGTGACCTTTTGTGAGAGAGAAAATACGCCAAGACTACTTGAGTAAAGAGGGGGGGGGGTCCGCTTTTGCTGGGAAAACGACAATAGTTTCCTTGAGCACAGTGAGAAAGCCTCGTGCAGAAACTTGCAGACAGAAATGGACAGAACTTGCACATAGAAAGTTGCACAGAGAACTTGTGCAGAGAAGCTTTCACAGAGAACTTGTGCAGAGAAGCTTTCACAGAGAACTTGCGCAGAGAAGCTTGTACTCAGAGCATGCGCGCAGTGTGAAGCAGAAGCCTTGATCAGAAGATCGGTTGCTTTCTTGCCAGAGAGACATCGGACAGAGCAACGCTGATTCTTGCATAGAGAGACGTTTTGCGGTTGTTGTGCGGCCTTTTGTGGTTTTCCTCTGAATGGAGATTCCAAGGAGGTAAGCGTTGGTCATAGACATCCCACATGGAAACTGTCATCTCTGTTCAGAATGGCTGTCGCCAATTCCTACAGTCCTACGATACCCCGGACTCTTTGTGGCGTTGAGAAACTGAAGGGAATACATGCAGAGAATTGCAGTTTGGGGGTTTCTCCCAAGGAGACCATGAGATGTCAATGCAAAGGGACTGGTGCTGGCAAAGGCCCCGACCAAGGCAGCGAAATCGGGCGAGAGGACTCCCGGGACACCTCGCCTCGCGTTGATTGGGGCTCCGGTCACTCAAACCTTCCCAGACAAAGCTCCAATGCTGGCAGCTTCCATGCAATCGCCTTGGGGAAGGGTATGCAGGGCGGCAATTTTCATCATTGTTTTCTTTTGGTGGGGAAGGCGGGGTGCATCTTCCCTAGGTTTGAACAGACCTCTGGGGGAGAGCCTTGGTGGGCTCAGGGCCAATGGAAGTTACTAAAGGAGCAGAACCAAGGCGTTAGGGATCCAGAAGAGATTTATTCAAAAACATTGGGGGTTCGGTGAATCCGCAGGAGAGTGGCGTAACCAAAATGTGATTTCTCAGTCATGCTTAGCAAGCAGACCAACTGCGGAGAGGCTAATCATATTCTTCCCAGCGCTTGGGTCGGTCCTTGCAGCACGAAAGCTACGCGCATGGGTCTCTGCTCCCTCGAGTTGTTCTTGGGTAAAATCAAGGGGACTGACCCCAGTCATCTCTATGGCTTCTGAAAAGATCGAGAAGGGTTGGACAGAGTCTAGACGACCCAGATTTTCTTGAGGACCAGCAAGACTGGTTGGCACTTTTTGATTCCAACCTCCATACAGATTCAGTTGGAACACTTTGAAAGGGTGCCTTTCGACTTGGGGCCCACCCCGCACCCCGCAGACCTTTGGCTCACAGACTTTGGCATACGCTATGTCCACGAGTGAAGCAGCCACGAGAGCCACGCGTACCTCAGACAGAGCGAGCCGGAGCTCAGCACCGATTGGATTCAACGGAGAGCAGAAGCACTACAAGAAAAGGGCACGACGATGTGTTGCAAGCCTTAGTAAGCCTGACAGGCCGACAAAAAGAAGAACTCAAAGATTGCTTCCGAAGCCAACGCCGCTGCGTATCTTCCTGAAGAGGCAAAACATGTGCCCGTCGCAGCCCCCGCTTGAGTGAGACAGGCTTCCCTATATATCCCCCTTTTGGTGGTATTGGACATTGCCCTTTGAGCCAATTGAACATGAGCTTCCTCTTTATGCGGTGAACCTTAAAGGAAAAACATAGGGGCCCCTGTGAGAAGCATTGCATTCGAAGTCCCAGCACTTTTCAACTCAAGTTTCTTGCTTCACCCTCGCCTGACGCAGGCCTTGGCAGATTGGAAGCAGCATGCTTTCAGGCACGGCAGCGGCCGCATTTGCAGGGGCTGAGATCTGGTCTAAGAGCAGGCCAATGAGTTCCTCAGGTGTGACATGCTCAAAAGACCGGTTCCGCTACTTGGGGTTGGTAGCGAAGGTCATCTGGGGGTAGACCACCATGATGAGGATTCCCATTCAAAGGAACCAACACAAGAAGGTTTGACCATGGTACAGTGCGACACCTTTGTTGGCAAAAGAAAGTGATAGCATTGACTTCTTTCTGGAGCCATTGGGCTGGATTTGGGCATGTTGATTACTTTTAGGTGTCTTTCTAGTCATGTCGTGGGGGATGTCTTTGGGAATGCTTTCGTGCACTTCTGCATTCGTTTTCGTGGCCTCTATCAGGTTTCTTGGAAACAGAGGAACACACTGTCAAAAGCCCCCCATAAGGCAACATCATAGTGGAACCCAATAGTATATACCCTTCATGTAGTGCCTGGTTGGCAACCATATTTCTGGAGTTGTTGTTTGCCCTTTGGTGCCAGTTTTGGTGCAGTATTTCTTGTTTCCTTATTTTCAGTTTTGGAGTATTCCTTATTTCCTTATTTCTGGATTTGGCGCCTTATGGTTTCCTTTTTGGCGCCCCTGGCGCAAAAGACCTGCGCCAGGTTTTGTGGCCATTGGCGTGGCATTCGTCTGCGGGTGGCTGGCATGGTGCGCGGTAGGACACAGCACCCATTGAGGTAAGTTAGTTTTTCCCCCGTTTGGTTATCTTTGGAATTCCCGGTTTGTAAGTTCATCTCTCAACTTTCAACATTCCCCCTTCCGTCTTATCGTCACTCCCCTTTTGGTTTCTCTTGGGGAAGGGTCTTGGCTGGTACATATTCTACTTTCTCCGTGGCACGTAAGCCAGCGAAGATAGGAACAATTTGTGCGTTGTTCTCATAAGGGAAGCCCCTGGAAGAAAACGATTCCTCTAAACGGGCCCCCTTGAAATTAGGAAGGGCTGTTGAACCATAGGTCAATATTTCAATTAGACCGACATGACTTGCCCAGGAATATTTTGGGTTCCTGACACTGGCGATGTCGAAAGGTAGTGGCCCGAAGGGCCCTTGCGACCAGAAGGTGTCAATCCCTTTGTAGGTGCACGCGCCCACACACACACACCCATACCCACACACACACACACACACACAAACACACCCACGTGCACCCAGCGTCACACAGCGAGCGTTCTGTTCAAAAGCCGTTTCCCTCAGTGGTTTCCTGATTCGAATGCCTGTGGTCAGAACCCACCCACACCACCCTCGGTCTGTTTAGGTTGCCCAACTTGGATAACCCTGATAATGCGCTGCCTAAAGAGTGTACCGAGCTGGCAAAGAGGGAGCACAAAAAGAAAGCGCAGATTTTGGGGTTCTCTATTTTGAGTCACACCCAGAGGGATTGAACGGGTGCTGCAAAATTTGTCTAAACACCGGCTCCTTCAATAGAGGTACTTCTTAGTCCTGCGGCCAGCGAGCACCTCGAAGCTGCCGTGACCTCAGGTGGTTTGACACTGTTGGGCAAGCCAATTTGACTCGGTGAGTTGCTAAAGGTGATGTTTCAGAGTGGGAAGAAGTTGGAGCCTTGCTTCAGTTTGGGTGCGGCACTCTTTAGGGTGTTTAAACAGGAAACCAAAGGAACACCAGGTCAGAATTTGGGAGTTCCACGCCATTTGAAACCAACCGCTGAAGGGTACCCGCAAAACACACATACACACACACACACACCCTTGGGTCGTCCCCTGGACTAGTGGGAGCCCACCCCTGTCATGGAGCATTTCAGTGGCAGTTGGTATAAACTCCCATCATCCACTGCATTTGTGGCAACCTGGGTCCTGGTTGGTTATCCTCAAACACACCATGCCAATAGGTAGTTGGTGTGTTAGACTGTATATTGTTTTCCCTGCTTGGGTTTTTGAGCTTTTAAGCTTTCAACGGTTGACCTTGCATCGTCGCCTCAACCGCTAGCAGTCACCTGTCGAGGCCGTTTTAGTGGCAGCTGGGAAATCCCTGCCATCCGCAGCACTCCTGTGGTTTAGGGTGCAGCTCTCTTTGCTTCCAACAGGGTAATGGGAATGGACGCTCCCAAACTCCAACATGTTTTTTCTTCCTTTTTCTTTTGTGGCGTAGTCGAGGGAGGGGCGTTTTGAAGGCCCCAACGGGTTTCCCTCTTCGTTTGTTCCGCGAGGGCACGGCCGGCTTGCTAGCTGGGCTCGCTCGGAGGCCATGGGGCCCAAAGAACTTGGCCGTGGCAGCCCGGAAAGCCCAGCGCAGGGTGGCATGTTTTTCCTTGTGGTGGCTTTTGCTGTAGGGACTGTTTGCTCTTTTTGCTGTTTGTTTTTGTTTGCTTTTTTTCTTGTTTGCTTTTCTTAATTGGGTGCTTTTGTTTTGTACGGAACCAGTTGGTTTGCTGGACCCCGCTTTGCAGTTTGGGGTCGAACAAAACTTGCGTGACAGTGCGCGCTGAGGTCTCCGGGGTGCTCTACCGTTTTGCGTCCCCAGCTCAGTAATGGAACCTTAAAGGGGGTGGTTTCAGGGGTGAATAAAAGGAATTTCTATTGAACCTAGTTCCTTAGGCCTACCCAAAAGGAACACCGCCATGTGGGTGGCTCCCTGAAAAAAGGCACACCCATTTAGCAACTATGAGTCTCGGTGAATCGCTCCGCCTTGCGCGCGGTTCCAATGGCTCACAGGCCCCTGAGCCATAGGAAGCGCTGCCAACACGTGTCCCGTTTCAGACACGTGTGGTTGCCAGGTTCAATGCCACAAGTTCAAGTTCTGTTTAAACCTTGAAGGTTTTGGGGCCAACATCCAAGGCAAGAGTTTCAATTTGGGTACCGTTTGGTGAGCGTAAGTAGTTTAAAAGGGCTTCCAATCAATTACGTGACTTCGAACAATCCCCACCCAAGAAATTTGCTTGACTAGGCTAGACTGCAACCACACAGGCACCAAAAGGTCAATCCGACTGCGTGTGGGGCCTCCAGCATGCTGCTGGCTGATGTGATAGCGAAGCCAGGCAGCGTGTGACCAAAAGCAGCTTTAGTTGGGAAGCTCGATAGCCGGGGGCTCATTATACCGTTTTTGTCCTTTTCAGGTTGAGACACGTTCTGCGGCTTAGGAGTTGGTGCGCGGGCTAGAGATTGCAAGGTAAGCAAAGTGGTAAGGGAGATGATAGTGAGATTTCAGTGGTGGGCGGACCGCTTCAGGTAGCTCGGATGGATCAGGCTTTTGCCAGGACCTTGAACTCCTTGGTTGCTGATGCGTCGTTGCAGAAGTTGTTGTTTGCATGTTGGCGGCAAGTGAGACGGGAGACGCGCAAACTCTGGCGCGGGTGCATACACTGTACGGCGTTCTCGCTTGCAGACCATGCGGTTGCGAGGTTTGCCAGGTTTGCGCACGAGTGCTTGGCGCCGCCCGATTTTTCGCTGGATCATCCAGTAGCCGTGACCACGTGGCTGCGCGTCACAGATGCAGATTGCCAACGCACTGTCGTCAGCCGCTTATTCGGACGTGGCTCAGGGCACATGTAGCAATGAGCTACGCAAACGATGGACGCCTTTGTGGGGGGGGATCTAGGTGCGCGCGTGGCATGGCGACTGTTCCAATCGGTGACGCAGTTGCGCCCAGCAGCCAAAATGACGTGTTAAAGTTTTCATCATGAGATCCACACGTTAGCGCTTGAGTCGCGGCGACAAGCGAACTTGGCCCCAGAAATCAGTTTCTTCCCCAAAACCTCCAAAGTCAGCAAGTGCCATTTTTGCGAGTTGGCCTTTGACGAGGGCATGCGTCAGAAGGCCGATGCTCATGACACGGTCCTTGCTCTTCGGCAAGCTACGGCGAGCCCAACAATGCAGGCTTGCCAGGAGGCGGGGATGAGCAGGGCGTGCGGCGAAGGTCAAGCAGGCGAATACCGAACGAGGAGGGCCGAGAGCTCGCCTAGAGAGAGCCCAGTTCATTCAGCCGAGCGCGTTCCACTGCTTACCGAGCCAGAGGCTCAGCGTGCGCAAGTTGATTGAAACGGCGGCAAGAAAATGCCTGCTCTGTGGTCACTCTCAACTCTCATCATAGGGGTCCAGTGCAAGCGGTGGTCGTCCTTGGCCTTGCTTTGAATTCTGAATCTTGGCGCTTGGCGAAGGAGCAGCGCGAAAGGCCCATGGTGGGGCTGCGAGCTCTTCGAGTTTCTTCTAGCCGGCCAACAGCCAGCAGACCGCTTGGAGAAATTGACAAGGCGCCCGTGTCAGGAGTGCACGAGAATCGTGCAGCCCAGATTGCAGGTGGTAGCAACAAGAACTCTGTGGCGCAGTCAAATGCTGAAGTGCAGCGTGTCAAGCGTGACACCAATGCAGCCGCTCCTCGGTGCTCCATGAAGTGTAGGTTGCAGGAACCACGCCTTGGGGCTTGCTGCTCACTTCCACCCAAAGACCGCCAGCAAGCCGGAAGCGTTTGTCATCCAGGGCCGTGCGCTTGGAGCAGGGCCCGCAGATGCAGCAAGCCTCGGGGCAATATTGCCAGAGACGCCATTCGCACGATGACTAAATCTTTCTTTGACAAGCTCGTTGCCGGCCTGGAACTGTCAGGCAATACGCCCTGCCTTTTCAACTACTGACTGTCATGCTGGTTCCAGATCGATCCGATTCTTTGAGGGGCCAAAGTATGCAGTGGAAGTGTTGGAATACAGGTCACCCGTCCCCAAGAGTGACTTTGAGGACTTTCCAACATGTTCACTTTAGCAAGTTCAGTTTTGGTAAAGGAAAAAGATTGCACAAACCATCTTCCAGCAGATGTGTGCCCGGCTGGCCTTGGTTTCCCTGGCGCTCTCGCGTAATGCTGACGCGGAGCCGCCCCAGTCGGAGGTGCTGGGGTTACTGACAACCACCGCAGTGCCCCACACGCCGGAGGTGCGTGGGTTTGGCCAACTGTACAGCTGGGTGAAACTAGCTGGCACTTTACGCTCGTAAGGGAGGACAATCAGACAATCAGAAAGAGGTTGTGCAGTAACAACAGTGCTTTGACCAAGGTTTTGCCTTCTGACCTTTTTTTTGGATAGAACAACAAAGCGAACTGTCATGTAGACACTATTGTCTTCCAAAAAACCTCCAGTTGGCCCTATTGTGATGGGAGTATCGTATTTGAATGTTTCACCCACCTAGCAGTAGGGCTCGCGCATAAACGCAACGGCTACAACCTACTGGGGTGAATATCCAAACATAATTATCAAACGCATTCGTAGGCAGTTGGTTTGGTTTCCTTCGGTTCTTTTCATAAGTTGCCAAATTCTACCCTGTCCTGTCTTCAGAGCCACCCTGCAAACACAAGGCAAACCATTGTTTGTGAGGGTACCTTTTCGGAGGTGATTTCAAAGAACAAACAATGGTAGAATCCGGTGAGTTGTGTTTTTTTTGAAGGTGCCCTTTTGTGGGGTTTTCCCGTATGTTTGCGACACGTGACAAGCCTTTTGACATGTTGGACCCGGTTGGGAGGTGCCCTCCTTCCACAACGCCTCCTGGGGCTCGCCGGTGCCGAACCCCCTGGCCATCTCCAGCCCCTTCGGCCCCCGCGGCTCGGTCGAGACAGGGAAGAAACCGCCATCTGGGAGGTCTGAAGATGTCACTTTTAGTTTCCCAGTGGAGAAACCAGTTGACTCACAAACCCCGGTTCGCTTGGTAAGGAAGGTGGTTGCCTTCAAACAGCCCTGCTTAGTTCTCTGGTGAACTGGGGCCCCTGACCCTAAGGGCCAAGGGCACATCCAACACAGGGTATATGAGTGTCAACGACTCTGGACCGAATCAAAAGGAGAAGCAAGGGGCCAAACCACTACCCTCAAACCACCTCATGAATGGGGAAATAGGGAGATAGGGCGAGGGGGGGGGGTCTCAAAACGGAGGACCCCGTTTGTGATGGCTTTAAAGGGGAGGGGCCCCTGATTTGGAACATCCAAATGGGGTTGGCCCACACTGCTCAAAAGGTGGCAAACGGGGCTTTGGAGTAAGGCTGGAAGATGGCGGATGCCCGTTACGACTTCCACCGGGGCATCGACTATTTCGATGCCGAGGACAGATACGCCGGGGTCTTTTGGAAAGCCAACTGGTCAGTTCTTCAATAAGACCGCTTTCTCGTTTGTCCCAGAAGACAAAGGTGGCAACAGGAGTTTGACAGTTTTCGCGGGTTATCAAAGTCAGAAACTGTTTGCCGTTAAGGCCTTATTTGGGGTTCATCAAGGGAACACCCCTCCTCCCCGTAGCTTGGAGGTCCAGGAAAAGGATCACCCTGCAGGACACAGAGCTGTACGCCATCGCGGACGGCGTGGTCTTCGACCAGCGGACGTTTTACGCTGGGGGCACCACCACCATCGTGGAGCACCCGCTGTGGAATCCCACGGGGGCCATGTTCCACGACCGGGTGATCAACAAGGTAGTGTGTGTCTCTCTCTGTGTGTGTGTGTGTGTGGTGTTTTGAGGATACTTTTTGGTGTTTCGTGTAAAATGGATTTCAAAAGGCAACCACCCCTTTAGGGGGCTTCCCTTGCTTTGATACATATTTGTACTGTATGTGTCAAAACCATTGCCAGACTGAAATATGTCGTTTGTTTGCTCTTTGCGCTTGTCAACCTAAGTTGGACCTCTTTGGGTCAGTTGCCAAATGAAGCCAACGATTTGGTGAGGGGAGCGGAATTGACATGCCCTAGTATTTGCCACAAAGTATTGGATTGTCCGTTCTAAGCCCCTAATGAGCAGAGTGTGTTGCTATGTATTCGAAGAGTATTCGGGAAAAACTCTGTTGACGCCGGAGGGACTGCATGGCGCGTAGGCAGTCCGCGTCTGCCGTTCAAGAAATTCCGGCGTAGGCAGGTCCGAATAGGCATATTTACCTTATGCAAACTTAGGAGTTTTGCCCGAGCAAAGTCTGCGTAGGAACTCCGCGTGGGCGTCTGTTGTGGCGCAGGCTCGTGTAGGCCCCGGTGTTTGCCACACCCGCAAAGGCTTCGCGTAGGCATGGCTGCCAGTGTATAGGGCCGATACACCCAAGAAGAACTCTAGTCAAATGGAGAAACTCATGCCTTCCTGATTGCCTCTCATCCTAAAACGCACGTGTACTAGGATTCCTTTGCAGTTGGGCCTCCATTTTCTCGCACGCGAAAGAAAGGGATCAAATGGGGTTTCTCAAAATAGCGGTCCCCTAAAATGATTGGTTTCCGTTTGGTTTCCCTGGTACTTCAAACGGAAAGGTGTTTCCATTTCGAGAAACACTCAAATCCTGCCAGGTCTTCGTGTACTACCATCACATGAACAATCAGTCCACTACGGTGGGTCAGGCCGGAACCAGGGCCCCCTGTTCAGATCCCTTTTGAGGTGCCTGACTGAGTCTTTCTGGGCACAACTGATTCTCGCAGGGGGGCGGAATCAAGCACAAAGCCAAACACGTGCATTTTGAGGGTGTCTTTCTTGGGGCTGGTTTAAGGGGAAGTAACACGTCAACCAAGCTGTGGCAGGCCGTGCAGAAGGGGCAAGTGATTGGCACCATGGGGCAGACGGGCACCACGACCTTCACGCACCTGCACTTCACCACTCGGCTGGTTGGCTACTGCACGCTCCAGTATCAGGCGAGCAGATACGAGTCGGAACCCTGATTTCGGTCCCAAACGGTGTTGTTTGGTGGCCTAAACCAGGGGGTAAGGTAAGAACGTGCAACAAAGAGGTTGGAAGCATGGGTAAGAAAAGGATGGGTTTTCCTGCTGGTTGAGTAGGAATGGAATTAACATGAGGGGAGCATGAACTGGGCTGGTAGAGCCAAACGCTGATGATGGTGGAACCAAGCAACCAAGAGAGTAAAATTATCAAACGTCGAACAGGCCAATGAAATGGGAAGTGTCCAGTCTGGATGTATTGGGGAATTCACCTTGCGATCCGTATCCGTATCCGGTCTTTTCGAAATGCTCACTCCCCGCTTTGCGGGAACTGCGTTGAACAGTTGCGTAGCTCCCCCTGCGCTTCCCCCCCAAAAAAAAATAACACGGAAGCTCTACCCTCACGTGGGCAATGGCCATGGGACAGCCCCCCTAGATCGTCTGATCGTTTGGGAGCTGGCCAAGAGTTTAGCTTTGCCAGTTGATACACAACCGCCCTCCTTTTTCACCCCTAACTAGGATTGTTGCTATGATTTGGCCCTGGACCCAGAAAGTTGGACACCTAGATGTAGTATTAGTTACAAGGCTTCCCTTTCACTATGTTTGTTCAGGGACGAATAAGGCCTCGGAAGGCCCCACGGGATCCCGCTCAAAGTCCGTTTTTGAAGGATATCCTTGCTGTTTCGGAGGGAGACCAAAGGAACGCCGCGTTCAAGGGAAACCTCATCTAGCGACAAACCCATTTGGAGACCAATTTTGTTGGAGTCAGTCACGGCCTAACGTCACATCCCGGAGCCTGCACCCCTACTGTTGACGGAAGAAATCCTGCACAGCTTGAATAGGAACATTCTCATCACCGCGCGCTCCAACTTAATTTTGGTTCTTTGGGAGGAACGCAAGCCCAACCGTGCAAATTGACAAAAGTCCCACACCGCCCTCATGTGTCACTATTCAGCATTGCACCAGGTAGGTGGGAAACCATAGCTCCTTGTTGGCTATGATGCCAGCCGTGCAAAGATGACTCCTCAAGATCCTCATTTTGGGAGGGGTATAGGCCTTGGTGGACTGGAACCTTCAAACTTGGTGCCAACTGGGTGGGCCTTTAGAGTGAGTTTCCTTTGGCCGGGGTGATGTTAGGCGAAATACAAGGAGCGTACACCCAAGACCTTGTCTCAGGTGGAGAATAATCGCGAGCCCTCGGAGTCTTCGGAGTGTGCCACCGGCTTCGACCCTGCGGTGCATCCGTACCTCTTTGTGGGCGCGGAGGCCTGGGGTTGGAGTGCCATTTTCTGGGAATCCTCCAAGAGACTACAAGCACCACGGCGAGAAGTTCACCTTGGTAAACCAATTTCTACCATGCACCGAGTGCCCCCCCCGTTTTGGCGCTTCATTTACATCCCCCCTTTTCCAGCCGCCCGGATTCGTGACTCGCCAGGCTCGCTCCGGGCCGAGGGAGCTCCACCAGGTGGCGCCCAAGAACGCGTCCTTCGGCTTCGCGGTGCGGTACAAAGCCACGCGCGGGCGCTTGGATCTGGACGTGGTGGAGACGAACTTTGGGAAGGCGAGGCCGCATTTCCGGAGGTCCCTTGGTATGGGCCCCGCATATCCCGACATTCATATATCCTTTCCTTAGCATGTGGTCGTCATGGCTTGCCCTTGGAATCTTGGAGGTCCACAGAAATCAATGACCCGTGTGAGCCACGATCAAAACCCGGGGTGAAGAAGGTTAGTAGGGAATAGTTTTAGGCCAAAAACAGGTGCGGATCTCCGCCCTTTATTATTCTTTACATGGCTTTTGGTAGACCATCTTAATTCCAGGTTCTTGACTATGACTCAAGTGGGGAACTCGGGTTTGGCCATCCTTTAGGGGACGCCCGAACTTTTTTTCCCACCTGTTTTGTGGTTGCTAAGTGGGTTTGTTGGAAGTGGTGTAAACTCAAAATGAGATTGGTATGACGGACAAATGCTTTGCCTACTCAAATGCCGGAAGACAATATGTAAAAATGGGCGTATCTGTTGAGGGTTCCCGTTGTGGGGGTGTTGAAAGGGAAACTGGTAGTCTCCGCTTTTTCCTTCTGGTTTGGGGGAGGGGGGGGGCTTCTTTCTCCTTGTGGGGTTCCCTCTACAAGATCCGTTTGTTGTTGGTTGTGGTAGTGGACAAGTGTTGTTTTAGGTTGCTGCCTTCTGGGATAACCAGGCAGTCCCGTCCGCGTGAGAAGATAGTCATGGGGATGCACATCTCACTTTTGTATTGTGGAAAGGTGGTCATCTGTGTTTCCCTCTAGACACCCTTTTTCTTTTGATTTTTGTTTGAGTTTCCTCTAAATTTGTGTTTTCTTTGTTTGTCTGAAGTTTGGGTGAGGCTCCGTCAAATATATTTGGCTTCACTGCGCTGTTTGTGCGGAGCTCCTTTGTATCTTTGGTTAGGTTTCCGCTAAATACAGATTTGCTCATTCTGGTGTTGGGTGGGGGTTCCCCTCTGCCACACTTTTTGCAGCTTCTGTTTTTTGGTTTGGTGTTCCTTTGCCAATCAACAGGGGCAAGTCGACAAGTTTCCCATAGCTGTCGAGAAAGCCAGGTGTCCTTCAACACGCGGGAAGGCGTCTGGGGCAAGGACACCTTGGAGGGGCTGGATGATTTGGACAACCTCAGTAGCTGGATGGCCTTCAATCCGGGGATCTTTCAGAGTACCACGGAGGAGGAGATTTACTACGAGATGCACTTTTACCAAGCGCCCGCATATATTGAGGCGCACAGTTCTGGGAAATGGGGCTTACCATTTTTGTGATAGCAAGATAATCCACCTTGAAGTGACCATTTGGACGGCCCGCGTTGGTATGACAGAACTGCGTATTCTTTCCACAACCATGGGGAGGTGCTGGACATCTATGGTGATGGAATCCGCTGGGAATCCGGAAATGCAGACTCATCATCCACCTCCATGCCTAGTACATCGAATCCTGTGAGCACTTCGGAGGGTGAACTTCTCTCCACAACACCCATTTTCGTTTCAGATGCAGATCGGTCTGTGAGGAAGATTCTGGCTTTTGTCGCCCTAGCACTATCACTGTGCCCGTGAGTTGAACGGTGAGCCATGGTCGATATTCATGGTCTCCCCAGTTGACATGGAACATGGTGTACCCTCGATATTGAAATCGCAATTTGGTGAGTGTGCCCCTTGTCATCCCCTTTACATTTGAACACGGGGACATTTTGACCTTTGGTCATGGGACCTGCGCCCCACGACGCGCGGGCCGCAACCCGGCCTTCCAAGCTATCACCCAAAACGGGTGATGCAGTTGGCAGATTCTTGAGCCAAAGAGCTTGTCAGCGGGTTTATCGCATCGACAAAAGAGCTTGGCATCATTGATTTGAGACACGTCGATCCCGTATGTTAGAGCGGAACCTTCACTTTCTTTGCGGGGGAAGCATCTCCCCCTATTTATCCGCTAGGTCGTGCCTTGACGGCCGGACTCCGCCATGTTCAGGTCCTGGTATCTGAACTACTCAGACAATGTGAGGCACTCAGCTGATGCTTGGGTTCGCCAAGTCAACGTGGGCCATGGGCTCGGTCCATTCCAGGAGCTCCCACAAAGCCCTTCATCACGCCTTAATCAGCTTGGTCTTTGCCTCAACTTACCTGTGCGCCTTTTGGAGGCCGGTAGCTGAGAGTCATGGCTGTGCAACACCTGACCACTGAAAGGGAACCACCAGGCGGATATTTAAATAATTGTTGCTTGGAAGGAAACCAGCCACCTGAAGGAGCTCCTTGAAAGCTAGGGAAGCCCCAAAAGGTGTTGATGTTGTATGGACCCTTCAAACACCAAAGGGGTCCATGAGACAAAAGTCACGTGGCTTCAGACGCCCCAGTGCGCAGAGTTGCGGACTTGTTGGATGCTTTGGCCTCATTCCTTAGGTTTAAGGGACATGGCCCTTGTTCCTGACTTACTGAACATTTGGAGGCCTTCTCACAGTTCTGGAAGCCGATGTCTTATTCAAATGGACGCAACCGGAAAGCGTCCAAACTCTTGGGCCCTGTCTCATGACCGAACACTTGGTAGGCTCATTTTCAGAGCCAAGAAACCTCCCGTTGAAGCAGTTTTCTCTGCAGTCAGGGTTGGATGGCCTTCTTTGGTATGACCCCTTCGGGTGATTTTCTATGTCCGCACTCACTGCCTGCCGAGTTGTCGGAGCATGCGGCGGAAGGCCACTGGGCCGAGGACAAGCAATATGCCGGGAAGCCTGAAGCTTGAACCCTCTCTAGTCTCTCTGCATCCTTTAAACAATGCAGTTTCATTCAGCGATGTGCTGCCTCACCCGCAACTAGATCGAACCATTGCCAGACGCAACTGGCTGACTCTGTTGGGTTCCCTTCATTTTCGCTCGAACCAGACAAAAACACACCGTTTTTGTGGGGGCTCCACTTGTCTGGCCACGAACTCGCGCGAATTCCTGCATTCTCTCCGGCTGCTTCTCACATCCTTGTGCCACACCCGAGCCCGAAGCAAACTCAAGTCCTAAGTGGCACGGCACGTTTGCAAACGTGGTGGCCACCCAGAACTAATTCCTGTTTTTTGAGTCATCGGAGCCCAGGATTAGCAACTTGGGAAAGATAAGGCATGTTGTTCGCAACCCGTAGAGGGAATCCAGATATCACTTTTGCGGGGGAACACCCCTCAAACTGCCAGATGTTACTGACATCTGGGATCTACGTCAGGTTGCAATCCACTTGCAACCATTGTGACAACTTATACTAAAGCACTTTGAAAGAGCATCGCTCTACACCCGCTGTTTGCCTTTCAACACTTTGGGAGATCAAGTTGGGAACCTTGGAGTTTGAACGGTTCCTTCGTTTGACAACTGAGGTCATGTTCGTTTCCCCACAACCATAGCAAACCACCCACCAGTCCAATTTATTGGACATGACGCCAAAAGGATACTGTTTGAACAAGAACCCCCCTTTGAGACAAAAGAACGAGAAAGGTAGAACGAGGATGTTTGCATGTACAGTTGAACCGCCCAGCCCGGCTGAGGTGATGTCTTGGCACCCCCACGGTGCCTTCGCCATCGCCGGGCTCTACTTTGTCTCGCACTACTGGGCGCCACTGGCATGTTTGCACTTGCCCACCTTACCAGGTTTTATTGGGTTTCCCGAAAATTCGGGCCGCTTGAAACGCCACTTGTCAAGTCATGTCTAGTGGTGTTTAGTAGCTTGAGTTGGCTTCATATGCAATTAGGGGCTGTGGCGCAATGGCAGCGCGCCCCGGCACTTGGGCTGGGGAGGCCGTAGGTTCAAATCCTACCAGCCTCAGACATTGGGATGGTTATGGGCGCGTTGGCTATGCCCTGCGACATGTTGGATCTTTTTCTGCGAAACTTTGCAGACGGTGCTTCCAGGCGAGGGACTTCCCTGGTGAGCGGCGCGGGAAGCAGTTCGTGAGCTCGGCGCTCGGCTCACGCGGTCCCTTGAGATAAGGGAACCAACAGGAAACCAACAATAGAACATGGACCCCTATTTTGAGAAACAACAAAAGTCCACCCAATCCTTAGAATCATACAGCCTAAAGCAAACCAAAAGCTTTCATTTTTTCCAGATCCTCCCCCATTCAGCACAAAGAACACATGTGAGGTTCGGTCAAAATATACATTTGTCCGGTAGGTTTTGTATCAAGGTGAGGGGACATGCAACAACAGGGGACTCAGATAAACATTCAGCCGTTATTCAAGTGCTCCTAAGATAGGTACTATGACCACCCAGTTGTCAATACCCCTAGTCCCCAAGGATTCACTATAACCCACTTAAGAGACTTAACAATCAGGGTTACTAAGCACTTTCTATTGGTACAGGATTGGGCTCGAGTTGTTGAAACATGCGGTTTTAAATGTCACCTTTCGGTCAAATTGAAAGTCTAGTTTCCGTTCGGTGCGGGAATGAACAAAGGGGAAACATACTGTGAATGGACAACATCCGTTTGCACCACGGAATGAAAGCATGGTTGAAACCATTGCTTGGTGGTGTTCACGTTTTGGAATCGAGTCATTCCGTTGGCTTTCTTAAGCGGTGCGAAATGACCAGGCCCTGGGCCCCTTCAAAGGAAATCAAGCGTTGGATGGACCAACTTTGGATAGACATCCCTGATAAGTGCCATCGCCCACTATGTGTTTGGGGCTGTGGAGTCTCCGGTTCAAAAGGTCTGACATGTGGAGAGGGCCATGCGGGGTCCTAAAAATGGGGGGAAGGTAGAAAATGGAAGCGGGGTGGGGGATCCTTGTCAAGTCAGACATATTTCTTCCACAGGGTTCAGTCCTTTGAATTAAGACCTGGGAGATTCATTCGTAATTGCCTTGTGTCAAAACGAGTGTACTTTTTCAGTGGCTTGTCAGAATGTTTGAACCTACAAGGTGCGGGGTCCTCTGTTCCAAATTGTTGGCTCCTTTTGGTGGGAACCGACATGAAACCACCTGGAAGCGTCCTTACCGATTGACGCAGGCTAGGACGTGCCCTACGACTTTGAACACGATGCCCTAAGTCAGGGCCAAGTTAGTCGGCCAAACTGTCAATTTCAACAATTTATCAGCACAAGTGTCAGTTTAACATGACCTTACAACTTGATGAAGAGGCTACATACAATTTTCAAGCACCTTCAACGCCTCCACGCAAAAGACACAGGCAAATATTAAGTTACATGGGGTTGTAGATTCAACGCACCAGAACACCACCAATGGTGCTTATTTGGACAAATCCAGGTTTTATGTTGAAATCAACCAATATAGTTTACATTTTAGGTGCGTAAACCACATGTTACTCATTTTGGACAATCTGGCTTTTGCACGAACACTCATTTTTGGGCCAGGAGATCTACGTTTTCAGTCTTTAGCTCATAACCCCTGGACACCAGCTTGCGGGATCTTTGGTCCCCTTTACCACGCATCCTCTTTTTCCGCAACAGCTGAAAGCTTTGGCGTCTCTGCCCAAATAAGCTCTGGGGTTGTTTGGAGCAGGTGCGAGCTAGAGTTCCAGAAGGGTTTTAGAAGGGTTCTAGGTTGCTGTTGGGGATTCCACCTGGTCCTTTTTTCTTCGTGCTACTTTTCTTCTTCCAAACAAATACTAACTCAACTGATCAAAGAGCACTTCCCTTTCCAAAACCTTTGTTGAAACGCTCTCTGACTTTTTGCGTGTTTTGGCAAACGTCACAATCTGCTTTCGCAAAGCAAACCTTCCAGCTTTCAGAAACGGGAATGCGACCTGCGGTTCGAGGCCTTGGTCCCGGTTTTTGTGGAAAAACGGCCACACGCCACTTGGAGAGGTCCCTACTTTGGCACACTGATGCAAGTGTATGTGTGTGTGTTGTTGGTTTGTTTGTTTGATTGTTTGTTTGTTTGTTTGTTTGTTTGTTTGTTTGTTTGTTTGTTCGTTCGTTCGTTCGTTCGTTCGTTCGTTCGTTCGTTTGCTTTGCTTTGCTTTGCTTGCTTGCTTGCTTGTTTGTTTGTTTGTTTGTTTGTTTGTTTGTTTGTTTGTTTGTTTGTTTGTTTGTTTGTGTGTGTGTGTGTGTGATTCTTCCCTGAAGTAAACATAGGCTTGTATCAAGTAGGCATCGAGATGTGTCCATTTACAACGAGGCGTTTCTGGATCCATTAAAGCAACATCGCCAAACAACTAAACTTCGAAACAATGGTTCAAATTTTGAGAGCGACTCAATTGGCAACCACTTCTTGGTGTATTTTCGGCAATGTCTTCCACGAAGATTTCTGTCCGGGCGTTTTCGCGGCTGAGGTGTTGCCCCACTGCCGGCGCCCTAGGTTGTATCATATACAAGTCAACAAGTGGATTAAATGATGGATGGTTATTCCCAAACAGCTGAAAGCTAAGGGATCTCAGCCCAGATATGGTTTGGGGGTGGCTCGGAGCTCTGGCGTCAGGTTGGAGCAAGGTTCCGGGGTGGTCTGGTGCAGGCCAGGTGTAAGCCAGGTGCAAGGTTCAAGGAAGGCCCTGGGTCCAGGTGAAAGGTTCAAGGAAGGTTCCGGAGGTTTTGGGGTGGTCGGTGCAGGCCACGTGCGGTTTCGGCGGTCTGGTGCAGGCCAGGTGTAAGATTCAAGCAATGGTTCCGGAGGTTCCGGGTGGTCTGGTGCAGGCAGAGGTTCCGCAGGATCTGGCGCAGACCAGGCCAATGTTCTCGAGGTTTGGGGTGGTCCAGGTGTAAGCTTCAAGCAATGGCTCCGCAACAGCTGAAAGCGGCTTTGAGTAAGGTTCCGCGAGGGTCCGTAAAGGTTCCGGAAGGTTCTGGGAACGCGGGTTCCGCGAGGACGGGGCGGCTCCGAGGAGGGTTATGGCATTAAAGCAAAATGAAGCGAATCACACAAATCGAATCCAATCCGTACGCTGAATAGGATCAAACAATGCAAGGGATATACGTACCTTCCGCATCTGTAGAACCCATACGGGTGTGGTGCTGTTGGGGATATCACCTGAGCTTATTTGTTGTACAACAAGGTGGTTTAACTGATGTTGATTTCCAAGTTGTCATTTTGCGAATCTTAGTAGGGAAGTCAAAACTGTGTTCATAAAGTGGTTGACAGGTTGGCTGGTTGCTTGCTTGCTTGGTTGCTTTTTGGTTGACATAGTGTCACAGGTCAACCATCCAGGTTGAACCAGCTCCGATCATGTCCCGGCGGGAGTGCAAAGGGAGACTGTCTCTGAGAGCCGGGACCAGGGTTGCACCCAGACGCAAAAGCCGGGTCTGAGGACGGGAGCACCACCATTTTGATTCTTTACCCTTTGGATTGGCCTCCCTTACCCTCCCAACTAACATGGAGTCTGACGGGTCGAGGGTAAGCTGAAATTATGTTGGAAAATGTTTGTTCCTTGTAAATCGAAGGGAGGGTATGTCTGGGTTTTGACTCACGAGGCTGCTGCGGGTGCCCTTCCTGGCCGAGTATTTGCTCCTTTGTCGGCGCCTTGAGAGAGAGACTGAAGCTGGGCATCGACCTAGTATGGAGCCATAGGGAAACCATTGGCAGAAATCAGCATATGAGCCTTATACAGGTGGTATATATCGCCTACTGTTCCCCTGTCTCCATACTTGTGGGGCTCCCGTCCTAGAAATTGTCCTTCGCCGAATGGGTTTCCGGCTTCCGCAAGTAAGTCCCGAAAGTTGCGGACGGCATGTCTTTTCAGGAGTCCGATGTGATGGCCATGCTATGCTTCTCTCATCTTGATGCGCATCTGTGCGGAATTCATTTGAGAAATGGCCATGTAGTTACCGGAATGACATTGGGTAAACTCAACAAATTTCCACTAGGACCGTGGCTCATTTGATGTGTTGAATCGGAGTCCGCGACCCCAAGGCTTTTGACGCTGCAAACTGTCACTTGGGCATGACTCTTTTAGGGTTCTATTTCCCTTCAAAGCTCTGAACATCACATAGACCGACTATTTTGGTGAGGTTCCTTTTGGAGAGGTTACACTTACAGTCAGAGGTCTTGGGTACCCTGTGTCAAGCAATGTAAAGCCCTGACTAGTAAACCTACACATTCCCCTCCTGCAGCTTAACATGCACCTCCCGAAGATTTCATCCATTTTTGGGTTTGGAAGCTCCTTTGGGATATGGACCTTCCTTCTGGTCAGCCCTTCTGTGAATTTGCCCGGAGTAGCTGCCAAAAAATACCCGAGGCCACGCGCGGTTTCAAGATCGCAAGCCAGCAGCCCAGATTCGGAGGGTTGGCTACAAACAGGAAATCGCTCAGGGGTGACCTCTGAGTTTCTTGACCCGCTCTTTGTTGGCTGGTCCGCTCAATGCGCCTTGGAACTAAAGGCCCCCGATTTGGACCATCTTCTGAGTTGGTGGGTTCCGAGGCAGGCTATAGTTTTTGTGGACCCTTTTGCGAATCCCAGGCAAAACAAGACCGGCCGTGTCAAAAAGTGGCCCTGCCTTGAGCAAAAGCAGGGACAGAAGTGGCTCAACATGGGTCTAAGATTGGGACGATTTTTGGTTGCCGAAAGGTGGTTGTGTCTAAAAATAAGGTTCCGGCGTTATTAAAGACCTCCCACGGCTTGCCTGCGGCCAGCTTCGGCTATCCTTCTTGGTTTCCCTTTGAACCCGCTCCAAAAGGGGTACCGAGCCTCAAAAAGGACAGCAACATGGCTATTAGAACATCCCTTGATGGGCATGGCTGAGCTTGCTTGCTTGATGCAAGTTGAGGGTTCTCGAAATTTCTTGCGGGTCTGTCTCACATAGGGGACCCGCAAAGTTGTTGGTTTCCTTTGGGTTTGCCTTTGCCGCCCAATCGAAAGGGGGTGCCCTCCTGACAAGCCACGACATTTTGGGACCAAGAACTGTGGGGCTGTTGGGAAGCCAACATGAGTTGTTAGCGGTGTAGAGTGTGTGTGTGTGTGTGTGTGTGTGTGTGTGTGTGTGTGTGTGTGTGTGTGTGTGTGCGGGGAGTTCAGTGCGTTAGCGTGCGTGTGTTCTTCTCATGGTGTTCCTCATCGGTTTTTACATGGAAACCCAAAACAGCAAACCATTTGGACAAGTCCCTGACTTTGTGACACTCCATAGAGACGCATGTTCAACCCGTATCCCTACCCGCCCAGAAAGGTTTGATCCGAAGCGGGGACCCCGTCCTTTCCTGCCTCAGGACCTTCCAAAAGCTGCTTGGACAAGGTGCTACAGTGGCTGTGCTCACCTCAGCGGAGCCACGGCTCATGAGGGTGAACATTTCTTGCTGAGTTGGACCTACTTGCGTGGGGTTAGTAGTGGGTCATGGACCACAACCATTGAAAAGGGTTCCTGTTGAGGCTATTAATAATCTCCTGGATGCAAGGACGTCATTCCTGGATACGATGCGATTTGTCCTCCTCCAGTTGAGCAGCCACCATGAATGAAGGCTGGGTTTCCCAGGGTTCTCCTGATGAGGTTTGGATAGAGGATTGCGTCACACTCCGTATTTCATCGTGCTATGCATCAGTTTCGGGAATCCAATGCGGCCCTATGCCTTGCAACGCCCGCGTTCCGATCGCATTCATGTTCTTGTCGATGTGATTTGATTCAGAAAGTGTTTCACTTTTGAGAACTTTGGATGCTTACAAAGGAGCTTTGGCTTCGTCCTCGGTTACGCCAGAAAGGTCCTGCACCTATTCTTATTGCAACGGATGTGCTTTGTGCCTTCAACGACAAGGCTTGCGGATACTCGTGTGGCAGGTGCCAGCGACTCACGCTTCCTTTGCAGCCCGCCAAGTGCTTTGCACATGCATCTCATCTCCGTTGCTTTCGGATGCATTTATTGCCCCTCATATCTCTATTTGCAGTGACTTCATTTCTTGCATTGGTCGCATCATCTTCATGCTTGAGGAATAGCTTCCTCTCATTCGCTGTTTTACGACGATTCGGGCCAGAGTGCCCCAAGCTCGACGAACAGACACTCGAGAGACCGGCCACATGAGAAGTTCTGACCGTGGCACATATCAGGCATATCAGGTACCCCGAGCAAACAAGGATAAGGAATCCAGAAAAGGGTGTCCCAACAGGAGATTCTTCTACACATGACAGGTGTTTAGGTTCCAGGTCAGGTTGTAAGGGAGCCACCTGAGTTGGAGGTTCGGAGTGGTGGTTCGGGGACTGGATCCGCTTGCAACCAGGGAACGTACCCCAAGCCTTAGCGCTAAACACGGCCAAGCCCGGGGGACTGCAAGGACAGATCGGCTCTTGGTGCCCTGCCTGGTTTTCAGGCAAACAACCTTCAAGCCCTCCCCCCACAGTGGACAACCTCTGGAACAGTCATGGACGCTTTGGTACGGATTGCAGACACCAAATTGTAAGGGTTCTTCTGGGGAGCATGACCATGACCACGTTTGTGGAGTTGTGTTGAGCATGTCCTACAATGATGGACCCAAGTTGTTCTTCTCTTGGATTTCCCTTCAACATGCCTACAGTCAGATGCGCGAAGTGTCTCAACCCTTCCCAAGATGGTTGGTTTCCCATTGGTTTCCCTTTCCTTTGAAAGGATCTTCCAGATGGGGATTTTTGCGCGAAGTGTCCGCCTTCCAGTCCGAGGTGCAGCCCGGTGGCATCTATGAGCAGGTGGCCACGGATGAGAACAAGGCGAGCGAAAATGAATAAATGAAAAGATGGATAGGTAAGTAGATCATTCTGGCTGATATCTCAACAAGTTGCCCAGCGGCTTTTTGCTTTTTGCGGAGCAACGGGAACATCTGAGCCACCAAAATCGGAGTCGGATTTTTTGGTAAATATTGCCTTCTTCAACGCCAGGAGCAGCTGTTCTTCCCGGCGAACCTGGGCTTCATCAGGCAGCTTCGGGCGGGTGGTTGTCGTTTTGGGCCGAGAGCAACGCGCAGATTTTCTGTCACCTGCGCTAGGGAAGAGGATGAAACGGGGTACACTCACAAATGGGGGGGTCGGGGGTTACTCGCCAAAAAATAATGTCAGTTGGATGCTACAAATACTTACTGTGGCCTCCGGCAAAACCGGAATCCCAGTAGGTCCTCCCACTATGCAGGTGGTTCTAATACCCGGTTTCATGGGGGTTATACAAGGGCATAAGCACCTTTGTCAGTGGAGCCAAATGGGCGCTGCTCAACTATGGATGTCCCTGGAAAGGGGGGCTTAACAGGAGATGCCTCTACCTGGTAGGTTTGTTGGAGCAAGTTTTCTCTGACTGTTTTATGGTGATGTCAAAGTTGCAAACTGGGGTCGTTCCCCTTCCACCCACCATGTTGGGGTTCTGCAGCTGGTGAAAGCAGGGTGTCAGTGAAGGCAGAGGTCCCTGTTGACGAGGCAGCTGCGCGCCACGAGTGGTAGGTGTCTAGCGTTGCCCAACGGCAAGGCGGCTTTCGGGGGCCCCCGCCATGAGGGTTGTTCTTCCCTTAGCCATTCAAGTGACACTGTCTCAACCGTGATCCCTTCTGGGTAGCCGTGTTCCCTCAAGCAATTTGCCGTGTTTGATTTCCTTGCGCTGGCAAACATTCGTTTTGACATCTTCATTTGGACCAGCCAAAGCAGGGGCAGTACGGTGACCACTTGACTAAGTTGCCCTCAGAGATCATGACCTTCCCATCGCTCCCTATGGCTCTGAATCTGAGACTAGACAGGGGTCCATATAAATTGGGATGGGACAATGTGCAGGTGCCTGACTCCCTACAAGCTGAATCGCTGGTCCACGGCAAGATTTGAAGAATGAACGGCCTGGAATGCTGGAAGCCAAAAGACCCCTGGAGAATCACAACATGTAGCCGAGGTTTTCCGGGCAATGTGCCTGTTCATGTGACGCTGTCGCGGAATGCCGTGTTGCACGAGAAATATCGCCCTGAGATGGATCTCAAAAAGAAAAGCATTTGGACAACCAGGTACTTTGTAGGCCTGGGTCACTAGAATGGGATTGCGGGGCAATGTAAAGCCAGTTTCAGTCATGAAAGATTCATCTCCGACACCTTCTGCCGCTCTTGCTCTTCTTTTGCCCAACTTGTTCGGACTTTTCCGCTCCTAGACTCCGGGTGGCCCTTGGAAAAGGGTACCTTTTGTTTGGTAGTTTTTTTTGGGACAGGTCCAATCGGATTCGTGCAAGCCGCGGCAGGTTGGCGATCCAGCATGGGGTGCCCCTGTTGCCCGTGTACTGCTTTGGAGAGAATCAGCTCTTCAGGAGATTGCGGGAAGGTTGGATGTGCAATCCAGACTCTTTGGCAACAAGGAAGCCCCCTCCCCATTGGTTTTTGGTTTATTTCTTTCTTTCTTCATTTATTTTTAGTTTGTTTGAAGCGTTACAACCCCTTTATGTGAAGACTGAGTCATTGGATAGGCCGTTTCCTAGCGGTCAGAAGCGGTTGCAATTCAATACAGCCCCATGGTTGAGCAAAGCGGGTCGGAGCCCAATTTGTTCAGCCGTGCCGCTTGATGTTGTCGCAGTTTGGTCATTTACAATCGCATCGCCAGGGTTCCATTTGGGGTATCTATTTTTGACCCACAGCCATGTGAGATGGTCAGAAGACCTGCCTGCTTGGACTCATTAAGGATGGTCATGACCATGGCTCACACAAGATCACCCTATTTCCATGTAAGTTTACGTTTTTGAGGGTACCCTTTTTCAAGGACAGTTTAGCAGACAATCAACTGTTTGGGGGGCCAGCATTTTGACATGACCCGCTGTCCTTCTTTGGAAACATGTGTAGATTTGTCTGTTGCTCTCATCGCGGTCGTCAGGACGGCCAAGTGGGTCAAGAGCATCAACAGTTTCTTCTACAAGCCGCTTGGATGGGTGGGGTTGTTCACTTTGCCCCCAAAAGTGTTCCCTCGAAAACAGCACATCCACATGGTTAGCACATTCAATATGAATTGCGGGCCAAACACAGGTGCATGCACTTTGTGGGACACGGGAAAGGTTCAACATTCTCCGGCATGTTGGTCACGGCCATGCATGCCACGGAAACTTGGTTGTTTTGCGGCACCCCCTAAAAAACAAGACCCTAAAGCAGGTGGTTTCAAACTAGATACATACGGGTTTCTGGGGTGTCCCTATCCAACCATTAGCCCCATTTTGCTGTGTGGCGGCGATGGTTCGCTGGGTCCGAAGGCACTTCAAGATCGGCAACCTCATAATTCTCGGCTAGGACCCTGGATCGCCTGTCGTCAGGTTTGCTCCATGAGATTCAGACGGGTGCCTAGATGTCTTTTTCTTTTCTGGTGGTTTTAAAGATCAACTTTGTGGCCCATTCAAATTGAGCTTTCCTTAGTAGTGGTGACTTTTTAAAGAGGACATACAGGGAACTCTGAACCACGAGGATAGGAAGTTGCAGAAGGGTAACCGAGAGCCACCGAATACCAACTGATTGCTGATCAAAACCAGGTCATAGGATCTGGACCGAACTGATTTTCCGATGAGATTTGGCGCTGCAGGTGCCTTACTTTGTTTTGTGAACCCCACATACTTGGACGTGATAACTGTGGTTCTACATGGGACACCAGGGGCTGGTGGACATAAGGTTGGACATCCAAGTCGTGGGTCTGAAAAACATAGCAGGACCCCCTGTCTCCACCCTCTCACAGGGAACCGAATAGAAGGCCCCAGGAATGGCAAGTTTTGAGAGGCTTCGCAAAAAGACCGCAGGCCTGGGCGGCATTCCAGCGTCACCGCTGCTCCCCAATCCGCTGCTCATGCCGGTGCTCAGCTGAGATGGAGCTGTCTAGCTTCATCCTTTTTCGGGAACCTCACTTTTTTGCTCGGGTTTCAAGGGAAACTAAACTGAAAGCCACACGTTTGTGGGGGTTGCACCATTTGGAGAGAACTCATTTGGCCTCCTTTGAGGCCCGCGGTGGCTAGCAAGGTTTTTCCGACTGTAAAGTAGCCCATGTTGTAAGTGGAGCACTACCGTTCTTACACTTCTGGTGGGAGTGTTGGTAGCCTCAATTGAGGCAAAGGGACGCCGCCAATTTGGTGGCAAGCCATTTTGGTGTCCCTTTCAATGCCAATTTTCACCGCTTGTTGCTTTGCCATGAGCCAAAAACCGGGGTCCGGGTCCTTGCCTCAACAAAGGAGAGAGCCAGGGCGATCCCATGCAAGATGGGCGGTGTCATTCTATGTTTTGGGCACTTGGAACCAAGCCGGCGATCGACCGACAAAAATATCCCAGGAAGCCCGAGATTGAGCTAGTTTCATGAAAGCATTGCTCGGTGGGTGCGACTCTCTGGTTCTGATGGGTGCGATTTGTTTCTTGTTCTTGAAGCCAACTAAATCCATGAGTTGGCCTCAGGACTTTCAATTCAGCGCCAAAAAACCAAGAGGGTGGGGCTCCCAGGAGCAAAGCAAACCCTCCAGCTCGGGTTGCATCGAGGTGCCCGGGCGCCGCTTGCACATCCAGTTTGGCCGTGGAGCCAAGTGATCACATCATCTCAAGTCAATCGGTTTGGGGCGCTATGGGCATTTCCCACCACAGGGCCCATGGGACGCTTCCCAGACCAAAAGGAAGCCAACCATTCCGGGTCGCCCATGCAACCAATTGGGATGCTTAAGATGGTACCCTGAAAAACAGAAGCACAGCCATACAAACTCGGTGTATTGCCACAACCCGTTGGACTCAACACTTTCTGGGAAGATCATTTGAGTTACGAGTCATCTTTTAACAGTTTGCTTTTGTCGGCAAACCCACTCAGGAAGTGACAAATTGCGTGCTGCGAGGAAATGAGTTCCCCAGATATTTTTGGCCATACATGAAGGAAAGGCCTTAAGGGGGGGCACGGGTTGGTCCGTTGCCTTCGTAGTAGTCTGGTTTTGTAGAGTTTGGCTGGGTGGGATTGCCCAATTCTGATTGGTTGGTTGGCCAATTTCCTGACTGGTTGACTGTTGTGTTTGTCTGGTCGGCCTAGTTTCGGTTTGGTCAGGTTAGCTGGTCAGTCTAGTTTGATTTGGTTTGGCCAAACCCTGACAGTCTCTCTCTTTCTCTCTCATGTTGGTGTCAAACTGCTCCGGACCCCTTTGGTTTGTGTGCAAAGAAACCTAATTGACATTTGTAGCAATTGTGAAGTCTGTCTATTGACACCTTAAGATATTGGCTCGTTGGTCTAGCGGCTTGGTTTGGCAAGGTTTGGTGGTCGTGTCTGGTTTTGTTGGTGGGCCTGATTGGCTGGCTGGCTGGCTGGCTGGCTGGCTGGTTGGTTGGTTGGTTGGTTGGTTGGTTGGTTGGTTGGTTGGTTGGTTGGTTGGTTGGGTGGGTGGGTGGGTGGGTGGGTGGGTGCGTGGCTGGGTGATCGTTTTGTCCGCTTAGCTTGGATTAGATTTGGTCTTCGTTTAGGTCTGCTCTCCAAGCTTGGTTTGGGTCGGCTTGGGTTTGGTTTCGGTTTTGATCTTGGTTTCGGGGTCTGTTTGTCTTCGTTTGTTTGTTTGCTTGCTGGCCCACTCGCAAAGAACCCCCCCCCATCCCGCCCCGATCTTGGTCCTGTCACTCGCTGTCGCGCGCCTCCCTCGGCCCGAGGGAAGCCAGTGGAGGTGGGGCCAAAGGAGGCAGAGCCCAGCCAGGAGCGAGTGGAGGAGGCCCAGCCAGTGGAGGGGGGAGGTTTCCTTGGAGGAGCGTTGGATTTCTTTTGAGGGGTTTATTGTTTGAGAGGTGTTCTTTGAGGGTGCGAAGGCGCAAGGGCGAAGGGTCGGTTTTCCTGTGAACCACAGCCTAAGAGGGTTTAGAGGGTTTAGAGGTGCAGTGCGAGCGGTGCGTTTTTTTTTGGTTGACACCGGTGATGTTCATCAGCCATTTTTTTGATCTTGAGTGCAGACGGGAGCAATTGGATTGCCCATGTGTGGTCGAAAGACCCGAATACTCTCCGTAAGGCGGGACTAATCACGATACGTAGATTCAGACAAGCTTTGTAAGGGTACTTCTGACGCGCGACTGGGAGTTTCCACCATACACCAAGCTCCTTCCCAGATAGCAAGGATATACGAACGCGGCTCACCACTTGGATGGGTTGGTGCCAGAGGATCCAAGTTTTGGCAGCTTAAACTGATTGGACGGGTACGAGGTTAGCTAAGATGCTTTGGCCCTCTTTTCAAACACGACTGGCACCATGAGTGTCCTTTTGGGTCAACTTGGTTCCAATCATGTACCAGTGCCATCGATTTGTTCAAAGCAACTTTCCCGACTTGGATGATACAAATACGCACGCAAATAATGCAGCAAGCCAACAAGCAAGCGAGCGAGCAGCAAGCAAGCGAGCATGCAAGCAAGCAAGCAAGCAAGCAAGCCAACCTGGTTAACATGCGAGAATCAGTTGCTCAGGCAGGATGTACTGCTTCGATGGTTCGTAGCCTCAAGGTGATCAAACTAGGGAGGGTTCCGAGCACAAAAGCTAGGGTAGGTTCCGAACAAACCACAATGACCAAACCCAGGGTAGAAGCTTGGCGTTGGGTGCTTTCGTTTTCCTTTCCGACCAACCTTCTGCCTTGCGACTCTCAGGCACCCCTGTCTCAGGTCTTTGTCCGCTACTCTGCGGCGCTGCAAGAGATCTTCAAGGAGTGCGCGCCGAAGTACCTGCCCAAAGAGGCACGAGCAAAAGACATGCACGGGGGCAAGCAGAGATTGAGGTAAGTTTGCGCCACCGAAGCTTTGTGCCAGAAATCCCTAGGTGATAGATTGGGGGTGTCCCATTTGAGAGGGAACCATCTACTCTTGGGGCAGCACCCGCCTATTAATTTGCGAGTCGTATGAATTCGGGATCCAGCTTCAGAAAAGGCACATACAGGGAGACATGTTGTGAAGCATGATCTTGGTTTAACATGTTTGGACTGGCGACAACTGTCCAACACTGGCAACTGCCCAAGGCTGGCAGCGACACTGGTTCCAAGTTGTCTTTGAAACTAATGGACCTTGGTGAACAAGGGGAGGGGGAGAGGGAGGGGGAGGGGAGGACACAAGCAGCAAGTTTGATTTCAGCAAAGGTCTGCGAGCACACATTTTTACCACGAGGCCCAATCCGGGATTTGTTTGGGTTCCTTGATGTTCATATGGGAGGAGGGTACTAGCCAATCTTCCCATGCATTTTTCAAGGTTTCCAAACCTTGCGAATTTCCATACCACAACTTTCCAGTGTTGGTGACTGGGTGGAAGCCCAAATCAATGTCCGTCCCTCCCGAAGGAAACTCTCTTTGAATTGGCCGAAAAGCTGATGATGATATATAGCGAGCCTTGTTGAACAGCAGGTTGGATGACCTTGTGATTCCCCGGGCATCATTCAGAGCACTTCCAACTGAGGCCTGGCTAGTCGGGTTTGGTCTCCTTTGTGTAGTTGGGTTACAACCCCCCCCCTTCTGGAACTCATTGCGAGTTTCCAGAGGCCTTTGCGCTGAAGCTTCGGTGGATTTGCCCTCTGATCGATATTTGCATTTGGGCTTCTGGAGGACCATTCTTTAATTTGGGGAGTTAAAGAATCCCTTTGGGCAAGGGCGTCCTTGCCTCCCAGGTGGCCGAGAGGGGGCTGGAGATCACTCTGCGGGGCAAGAGCTAGCGCTCCCCGAAATGTTCTTCCACGGGTTGCAACCCCAAGGGTTGAAAGAAGTGACCATAGGCCCCACTTCCTGTAGTTGAGACATAGAAGCCACGGTCAATTTTCATTGTCTCCCCAACCGACATGGACATTTGGGACCCCCATTTCATAATGGCAGTTTGGTGAGTGTGCCCAACGTTATCACATCTCATGTACACAATCATAATGGAACACACTTACCGTTGCTCATGCTGAGTTTGTCGGTCCACCAGCCACTTGACATTCCTTTAAACGACATCGAAAACCTGGGTCCCCAACTTAGAAGTCCGACCTGTGTTGAGGTGACGGTTTTGACATGAAGGCTTGTAACAGGGAGTCTCAGCGGCACTCATGGCAATCGTGGGGGTTGTCCAGATTGAAAGAGATCGACTCTGCAAAAACCACATGGGAGTGTCTGTTTTTGAGGGTACCCAAATTTTGTGATTTTGACGGAACCAAAAGGAACACCACCATTTTGGGGGGGGTATTTAAAAAGAGGTACATCCACATTGCAAGCCCAGCAATTTGCCTCAAAGCGACTGGTCCGAGTGACTACGGACTGTGTTGCGCTGTCTCAAATCCCGGCCGGGGATTTGCGCCTAAATCTGTTTCGCCCGTTCGAGGTGTTGCGCAGCGGTCACCAGGGCTAAAGAGCTTGTCCTCACCCTGCGATTGCTTTTGCCTGTCTGATTGCGTGAAAGCGGCGCGGCCAGTGGAGTGAGCGATTGGTTCCTGTGTGTCATCTATTGCTACTGCTCGGTGTCCCGGTTCTAGTCCACGCAGACATGGGGCAAACAGAAGTGCGGGGGCTGTCGGCAAAGCTTGGTTAGACGGATGCGAGCTCTCACATGGGAAAGAAAGGAAGCATACGTGCAATGGTCAAAAGACCCCTTACTTGTGCTCTAGAAAGTCACGGATCACCAAACGGTGGGTTAGACTCAGACAACCTTACGGTTTGCTTGTAGGGGAGCCATGACAGTTCGATTGCTCAGAGGCATTACAAAAAGCCATGTTTGGCCTCTGAAAAGACTCAGGATTGCTTAGCCAATGATACTCCTGGATCCAGTAGTCTTGTTTGAATGGAACGGCCAATGGTCGTTGACAAAGACAAGGAGAAATGCTTCCTTGTGGGTTCCCATTAGAAAACCACCCGGCATGACTTCCCCTTTTGACTTGGGACATCCCAAATCTCTAAGTCTCTAAACTCAAGCACTGTCGCAGTTTTTGTTTTTCTCCTGTTGGCGGTTGCAGATGTCCTGTACAGAGTTGGGACCTGGGTCCAGCCCCAAGCCCCAAGCCCCCCTCCTCCCTCTCTCTCTCTCCCTCTCTCTCCCTCTTGCCGTACGTACACCTGTAAATGTTATACAAATAGATATATATAGACATATATGTGCGCATATACACATGCATGTATGTATGTGACTGTGTAAGGTTCTTTATCTCATATGCTCTATTTCAGAGCCATAGCAAGGGGAGCCATTGCAGCCTCAAAGTGACTAGTGGGTATCAGGGCCACGGCCTTCTTATGGCTCTTTTGGGGGAGGGGCATGCTGGCAGGTTTATGCAGACCTCCCAAAGCCTCTAGCGCACGAGGTAATTTGAAGCCAAAGGTCTATGAGTGGAAGCACACGCTCTCGTTCATACCCGTCTCCCTGGTCGCCTGACTTCATGTCAAGGGCATTTCTAGCATGGGAGGTATGGATGCTTGTACAAGTGTTCCCTCCATACCTCCAAAACGTATAGCTGAAATGCCCTCATGGGGTAGATGGGCTGAATTTGACAAGCTTTGCCATGTTGCGTTTTTTGCGCGGAGGAAGAGCGCGCCGGGCGCTCCCAAGGCGGGCGGAGGAGGCTTCACTTGGGTGGCTTGAACATTGTTTGACAGGTGTTTCTCAAAAGGGACCAATTCCTTCAGGTTGGCCCCTTTTGGTTTTCAATGTTGATTGAGCTGAAAGTCACCTCTCAGCTATGTCTCTGGGGGCAAGGCACTCTTTGGTTGGGAACTCCAGTCCAAAAGCGTCAGAGATACAGCGACTCGGCCGCTGAACTGGGGCTCTCCCAAAGTGGTTGTCCAACGGCAACAGCGGGCTGTTCCGAAGTCCTTTGCTATTTGATTTCGAACGAGGACAATGGCAAAGTGGCCCCCGTGTAGTCGTACAGCTACGCAAGAAAGCTATGTTGGAAGTTGTCGAGAAGAGACAATTCGCTTTGACCCACCATTTGCGCTGCTTGTGGCAAGCTCGCCTTAAAACTGAGCTCGGGCCCCACAAATCTTCTAAGTTTCTTATTGATTCCTGCATCCACGTTTGGGGGGGGCTGTGTTTGGGCATCCTTTTGAGGGGTAAAGGACATTTGAAGGAAGCCACCCTTTTCTGGGGTTCTCTTTGAAGAGCTCTATAGGGGTTGATGTTCTTTGCAACGGACAACTTGTTTTTGTCGAACACCAGCTTTTGTGCCCTATTTGTCTGGCGGAACCCTGAAAAGTGGGGAAGGTAGCTCCAAACAAGATGCGAGTTGTGGTTGGACAAATCAAAATGGGGATCTTGTTGCATCTACTTTCACTGTGTAGCAAAGAGAGAAGCCGGAAGGGAAGGGAGCGTGTGACATCCCTGATCCAATGCCAATGAAAGGATTCCTGACATCTGTACTCATCCCGCTCGCTTCACTCCTTTCATTCGTTTGCAGAGAGGGCTGTCCAAGAAATACAAATGACTCGAGATGAGTCACATGGCTCAGTCCGCGCAGGCCAGATGGTAGGGGCCAAAATGCAAAGTGGGTTGTCTATTGGTTTCCCTGCAAACCAACCTGAAAAGGGTAATACAAAAGTTTTCTTCTTTGGGAGGAACGAAGTGGGTGCCTCAATTGAAAATGCGGATGATGCTGGGATGCAGGGCTCGCATCCCCCGCATCCCCAGCATCGTCCGCATTGAAACGTCATCCATCCTCAAGCCTCCTGGCAAATCTTTGCGTCACCAGTCGTTTTTTCGGGAGCTGCGCCCCCCTCCCAAACAACAGTTTTTGAGAGCCCCTCTAGCAGCCGCTCCGCCCTCCCAAACGGCATGCCTGTTTCTCTCGCGAGCTGCCCCTCCCTCCCCAAAGCACAGTTTTTGGGAGCCTGTACCTCGGGCTTGGGTCAAGAGATGGCTCGAGTTTGTTTCTGTCGGGTATGGATTTCCAATTTTTTGGGCTTAATTTAAATTTATGGTACCCCAACCCCCAATTCTACTAATTTGCCCTCTAGTATATTACCTTATCACATATCCCTTGTGTTTTCAGGGCGTGGGCCCGGGCTCGCAAGCACCGCGAGGGGCAGACCGGCTCGCGGCCAGTGCCCGTGCCTGTGAGGGTGGGGCAGCCTGGTCGAAAAGAACCACTCCAGCCATGCGGGTCAAAAGGCCATGGCCAAAAGGGCCCTTTTAGAAATGAGGCCGAAATATACAAGCCTCAGATGCATGTGGGTACCAAGAAGCAAACGGGGAGCCACAATTATGTTTCATGTTGCCGCTTTCTGTGCAACCCCCTTTAAAAGTTGCCAAGTAGTCATAGGGATGGGATACTTTGGCATCCCAGCTGGTTTTTTCTCCGCAACCATGAACCTGTTTATTTGGCGTTGGTAGCGGCGGTCGTGGACCCCTCTCAGACAATCATGGAAAGGGTTCCGATTGTCCATGGCCGACACTGTCTCTCTGTCTCTGTCTCTCTCTGTCTCTCTGTCTCTCTGTCTCTTTGTCTGTCTGTCTCCGTGTCACTCTGTCTCTCTATGTCTCTGTCTGTCTGTCTCTCTGTTTCTCTGTCTCTCTCTGTCTCTCTCTGTCTTTCTCTGTCTCTCTCTGTCACTCTGTCTCTCTATGTCTCTGTCTGTCTGTCTCTCTGCCTGTCTCTCTGTCTCTCTCTGTCTCTCTCTGTCTCTCTCTGTGTCACTCTGTCTCTCTGTCTCTCTGTCTCCCTGTCTCCCTGTCTCGCTCTCTGTCTCTCTGCTCTGTCTCTGTCTCTATCTATCTATCTATCTATCTATCTTTCTATCCAACCAACCAACCAACCAACCAACCAACCAACCAACCAACCAACCAACCAACCAACCAACCAACCAACCAACCAACCAACCAACTGTTTGTTTATCTCTCTATCTATCCATCTGTATCCTCGTGGCCAGCCTCTCTCTCTCTCTCTGTCTATCTATCTATCTATCTATCTATCTATCTATCTTTATTTCTATGATCCATCTATGTGTTTTCTATCTGTCTGTCTATCTATATCTCCACAACTCCACCTGTCTATCTACTTATATATCTCTCTATCTCTCTATCTCTCTACCTCTCTATCTCTCTATCTCTCTGTCTTTCTATCTTTGTGTCTATCTATTTATCTATCCATCCATCCTATCTATTCATTTGTCTATCTATCTCTTTATCTATCTCTCTATCTACCTTTCTATCTATCTTTCTATCTATCTTTCTATCTATCCATCTATCTATCTATTTATCTATCTTTCTACTATCGGTGTGTCCATCTATCATCTATCTATCTACCTCACTCTCTCTCTCTCTCTCCTTCTCTCTCTCTCTCTCTCTCTCTCTCTCTCTCTCTCTCTCCTTCTTTCTCTCTCTCTCTCTCTCTCTCTCTTATCTTCCTTCCTTTCTGTTGAGAGTGCTGCGCCTGCCACGCAATCTGGACCCGACCCTGCGAAAGTGCCGCGCCTGCCACGAAAACTTCAATAGACCTTGCAAAAGTGCTGTGCCTGCCACGAAATCTGCACTTGATCTTGCGAAAGTGATGCGCCTGCCATGAAATCTGCGTGCGCCGGTTTGCGTGCCTGCGCCAATGGCATTCCCAACGCTTCCGTGCCAGTGTTGCCGAAACGCTGCGCTTGCCATCAAATCCGTACTTGACTTTGGGAAAGCTCTGAGCCTGTCAGCTCGCCGGAGACGCCAAAACACGCAGAGGGTCACTTTTCTTCATGATTTCTCTTCCCCCGCCACACGCGCATGCTTTCTCACACGCATGCATTCTTATCTCATCTCAGCTGTGCGCAAGACTACCTTTCAATTCGTGTGCGTAGCGCGGAAGTTTCTCTAAACTTTCTTTGACAAGCACAACTCCAAACAACTACCTCCCTTTTACACAGCTTGTGGATTGTTCGCTCAGGGCAACAACTCCACTGCCGCCGCGGGCTGAGCTTTCAAAGTGAGTGGGGATGGGTCAAAATGAGTTGGGCCGCTTTTAATTTGAGAGATCCATCATGAGTTGGGCCCCTGTTGGTTCATTAAAACAAGGCAATCATGGAACAAGCCAATTGAAGGATCCACTTTTGTTAGAACACGCTGTAGAGGAGTTTTTCAAAACGGCATTCATGGTTTGGCTCATTTCCAAAAGACATTCACGCAAACCACACACTTGAAGCGGTCTCGTTGGGACACCTGCCCCGTCGCGCCAGCCTGCAAACTGAGACGGAGCGGGGAGGCTACACGAGCCTGAGCTCTTCGCCAGTCAGAGGCCCCCAACCGCTAGGGCTCGGTGAGGATGGCTTCTTGAGTGACCATCTTTAGGCTTTGCGGTCCATTTGACAGCCATTGGGGGATCCCAGCTGGACTTGGGTGGCAATTTTCTTGGCGAACCAAAAAAGCACTCGGGATGTGAGAGTCCCTTTAGCAGGGATGCCTATATTCCTTCGAAGCCACATCAAGTGTTGAGCTAAGTTTTGACAAATTTCCCTTGTAACTGCATGTCAAAAGAGGCATTTCCAGCCACGACGCTTAGTTGGGGACCCTTCGGTGGACATTGTTTACACGGATGTGTGTCCACCAGCCATGCCAACGTCAAACCAAACTTAAATTTCAAAGGTCCCCCATTATGTTCCTCTTTGAACTTTAAAGCGCAAGTTGTAAGGACATTCCCTATATATTAAGATTCAGACCCAACTAGCTCACTTCATGAATCCCCCCCAATAAATAACGGGCTTGATCAGGCGATACACCGTGTCGCATTCCCGTTTTAGGCCCATAGGTAGCGTGTTGGAAGGAGGTTCCGTTTAGTACAGGAAATTGTACAAATAGTTCCCTCAGTACCCACCACCAGCGGCAACTCCCTGTAGGCTTGTTGCTGTTTTCTTGCATTCATGAACCCCACGCAAGGGGATCTCTAGTGCCGATGCCGATGGCAGGACCCAGGACGACTTTTGCTGACCTCGAGGTCAGGGAGAACACCGAGTTGAAAGGGTCCGACGCATGTCCAGCTCTTTCGGACCTAACAGTTCACTTTCATTGGCCAACGTGCTTTGCCCTAGAAAATCTGTAAGTCATTCGGACCTAATGAAAGGCAAGGGAGCTTCTGCAACAGTTTTGGAAGCTGACAGGATGGCTTTGGAAGTCCACCTTTCTTGGAATGATGGTTGGAAGGAGAGTAACCCTTTAATTGGAGTTGGGCTCCGGTCCAACGTCAAACTCCAACGTCAAACGGATCTCTCATTTTGTCCGCTTGAAGGAGCTGCGATACCGCCTTGCGCAGATGAAGAAAGATGCCCGCTCTCTGCGAGGGATGGAGGCAAAGGATGAGCTGTGCAAAAGGTCGACTTGAAGTGGTTGCATCTTGCGGGATTCTCAGAATGACTTTTGAAAAGATTAGGACAGGTTCGGGGATGTCTTACTAAGATGTTACTAAGACGGACCCAGTTTGGGGCGGGCGTCACTTCTTTGGCACCTGCGTCCCAGGACCTTGTCAGGGGGCCCAAAGTCCTACATGCCTCATTTCGAACAGCCTTGCAAGAATGCAATGCCTTGATGGGCGTGTGAACCACCATTTTTGGCTTCCCTTGAAGCCAAGCTCAAAAAGGGTCCACCCACCCAGACAACCCGCGGAGTGAAAGTCATACTCCCGCACCTGTTGTCCGCAGGCTGCGGTGAGATGGGACATCGCTCGGGAGGAGGAAAAGTTCAAAAAGACCGAGGAATTGAAGGACCCGGCGATGTACTTCTTGCAGCAACCCAGGGTTGGTTGGAAAATTGGTAGCCAAAGCCGAACCCAGGATATTGTTTTAAAGTGGTGTTTAAACCAACGTGTAAACGAATTCTTCGCCCCACCCCAACAACGGCTGCGAAAGTAAGATGCGGGTGTTGCTATGCCAAAACCACTGCCGCAAGGGAAGATGGGTTATGTAACCCCCAAGGACACGTGGCTGCGTGTCAGAAAGCAACAATACTCTTTTGGTTGGATGGCTTGCAGTGAGACCTGGCATGAGCCACCCCCCACTTTGGAGAGCGGGGTGAGCTTGTTTTCACACGCGCACGTGGTGGGCAGTGGGGAGGTGTCTGTTTTTGAGTTGGTCCACCCTGTTTAGACACAAATTCGCATTCGGCCAGATTTTTTTGGCAGGATGAGCTGAAGGTCATGCAAGATCGCGCTGAGTTCAAGGATGGCCTGGAACAGCCAGGGCCTCTCTCGCTCCCGGCTGTGGTCGGCCGGGCGCCAGTTCCAAATGGGTCTTGCTTTCAATCGGAAGTGGACAATCGGAGGGCTTTGGAAGACCATCCTCCTCGCCCCCTTGTCCACTTCTTGAATGTTGGAAAAGGGTAAGTGGTGATTGCTACTCTTGGTTCCTCTCGAAGCCATCCGAAGATAGTTTCAACCCAAACCTGGTGGGGGCGGCTGGGCTACCATCCGCAGACCTCGTCCTCTTGGCTTTCGCTTCAACCACCAACAGGCTGAAATCGCAATCCGAAGGGCATCCCAAACCCTTCGTTGCTTCGCCTTTCCCTGACAGACCACACACATTGGAACCACACCCCTGGTTTTAACCGGGTGATGTTTGAGGGGGCTTCCGGCTCCGACTTGCCCGAGCTTGCTCACACGACGGGGGCTGATTGATGCGCAGCCGCTGACGAGCCTATGTTTGACACAGAAACTCTGAACCAAAGCCTGACAACTGCTCCGTGCGGTCGGTGGCCTCTGTGCTTCGCACCGCACTCTGAACCCGAGGTTGATTCAGGAGAACTTGCACACGGAGATCGTCAAGGCTCTGATTACTCCGGATTCTCATCAAAGGGTTCTGATCGCTCGCATCAAGACAGAATCATGTGTGTAGCATCTGGTTTCGGAACCCATTTGGGTAGAACACAGCAGCCTGACATTTCCTTCCGGACACAGGAACTCCGGGACAAGAAGCAGTACCAGGAGCCGAGACGCTGAAGTCACAAGTGGAGCCACAGTGAGACTGGGTCTATTTTAGTAAGACATCCTCCAAAATTGCCCTCTAAATGGTGGTTGAAAGGGAAAGCATCTGAAATAATTTCGAGAACCCTCAAAATGCTCATGGGAAGCTCTCCTCGGACACACTCAAATGGGTTCGCTTATTTGACGCTCGGCTCGGCACCCTTTGCACCTACCTGGGTTTGCAGGCAAACCACAAAAAATAACAAGCCACCATGTTTGGGATCCTGAGCTATTCTAAAGGCCAGCTTTCCACGAGAGCCCCAAAAGGGGGTTGGCCAGTTGAGAAAAACAGGCACATTGGAGACAGTACCTGCATGTATCAAAGGGTTTGCGGTAAGTACGTGCCCCAAATATGCACCTGCTATACCGGTATACCTCTAGTATACATTAATATCATGGTTGCTGACCTCAGTTTGAAGAGGAATGGTTGAAACGAAACTGCATTTGTTGCACCTTCCTTGCCAAAGGGCCTTGTGGGACTCATGATTAAATCGGACGTGTGCCGCATTGAAAGGGGGTGCAACAAAAAGGAACCATAGTTTTGACTGCCTCCCACCGTGTTCCTTTAATAGGGTGATTTCGACATCACCATTTGAGGTTGATCAACAGATCCGGTAGTCTACGCTTCATTTGAGAGGGACATGGGGGGACTCGCTAAATTTACCACACAAATCCGGGGACTCACTAATTTCATTTTGACCGTGGCTTACTTGGAAAGGGCATTTTGAACGGGGCATCTTCCTTTTTGGCCATTGGAGCGCGTGTTTTTTTTTGGGGGGGTGGTACCTCTTTTTGGTTTATTTAAGGGGACTCCACAAGGAAGCCACCAATTTGAGCATCCCTCTGTATTGACACACACACACACACAAACACACTTCCCTTGTCAGGAGTTCAAGCGTGCTCACAAGAAGGCACAGAAGCAGGAGGAGTTGCAGAAGACGACAGACGGGTACCTGGACCAGAAGGACCCAAGCCGAAGATCTGAGGTTGGCGAGAGCACACATGCATGTTGTTGTGGCCGTTGGGTCAATGTGAAGCATGCTATTTTAGGCTCATGGTTGTGGACAACCAAATTTTCGCCCATTTTTGGGAGTGGCCAACGGAATAGCCTTCAAAGTGATATTCCATCATGGACACGACCCATGGCATCACAGATTTTGCGTGAACCGTTCGCGTTGTTTTCTTCTTGGGGCAACACACCCTGAGCAGCAGTGTCAAGAGGCATAGGTTCCTTTTGTTGGTGTTACTAGCTATAGGGATGGTCAACCTCTACACACATTTTTAGCCCACGTAAAGGTTCCTACTAAGGGCACCATGACCATGCCCCACATTCTTCGAGCTTGTGTGTGCCGTTCGAGCATCCACAGAGCGCCCGTTGAAGCTTTCGATGGGACGCCAATCCCTTTGGGCGGCTTGTAGTTGGAGGACCCTAAGCGGGTTCTAGGTGCCGATCACGTGATCCAAAGGACAATCACGCCGCGTGTTGCATGCGAAAGGCACCCATTGAAGTCATCTAGGGTCATCCAATTCGTTGGACATTTAACTTTCAACCTTAGGTTGTGTGCAGGGTGAGCAGGGTTGGCCTTTTGTACTCTCTGTTTGGTTGGGAATAAAGTCCCCCAATTGAATGTGCAGGAACTCTGCAAGCGAGGGGATCACTCTATGTCCTCGATGTTGGGGTCAAACGGCACTCCTCACACAGTCCACTGATCATTTCGCTTGCTGAGTGTTTTCAGCTAACAAGCAGCAGACAGTCCACTTTTTTTTGGTCGCCACTAACCAGCTTTCTCTTGCGGGGGGGTTGTTTGCCCCAGGTTGTTGCGGGTTTTTCGCCTTGCGGCCGAAAGGCTCCTCTTCGGGCAGGACTTCTCGGAATGGACGGTCCAGAACAAGAGGGTACAAATGCAAGAAGAGCAGCGTATGCTGGTCGAGGCGGGGATCTCAAAAGGGGTTTATTTCAAATGCGGTGTGGTCAAAGCTTTCCGTAGTCTATGGGCCATTTGCGAATGGGGGGACGAGCTCTAAGTTTGGGGGGACAGGACATTGGCTGACATAGCTGTCCTTTGGTTTTACATGGTACCCTTAGTAGGAACTGGGGGCTATCTTTTCTGGTTTTGTTGTGCTTGCAAATCAACGGGTTCCACTAATCATTTGCCAGTGCCACCTATTTTTGTCAAAAGATTCATGTTAACGTTTCGCCTTGTGGGCAAGAGGGACGGCCAGGCCCATTTGGACACAAAGAATTTCTATCAGGAGTACAAGGCGCAGGCGCGCTGGAGCTGCGAGCTGTTTTTGCCGGGCAGCAGATAAGCCAAGTAAGTCGGGGATGTGGTGCCTTTTTTCGAGCTGGCACCCTTTTTGGGAGTGGTTAAAGGGAATTCGAAAAGAACCCTGGCACCATTTGGAGGCTCCGTGGGTGTGTCCAAATATTAAAACACCAACGCAGAATGGTGGGCTTTCCAGTTGGAGGCTTTCCCGATTTCAAGACAATGAAACGGTTCAGGAAAAGGCGCGCAAGGACATGGAGGAGAAGGAGGACTGCCGGTTTGCGTGGCTTCCCGGGCAATCACTCACTTGCATAAAATGAGCTTCCGGGGACCCGTCTTTTCGCCCTCTCCCATCGTTTTTTGGACGGCTTGATGACAATCGCATGAGGCTCTGAATGGTATCACAGGCAGGATTGGAAACCCGCAACCACGGCAGAGGCAGAGGCTGCCGGTCCTTTTCCGCCTTTTGGCTTTCTGTTACAGGACCGGTTCGAGGCCGAGCACAAAGACTTGCAGCTGGCGTTCTTCAAGGCGCGAGAAGGAGCTCGCGGCGCGGCCATAGGTCAAAGGTTTTTCTCGCTTCCGAAGGTCTTGATCTTGATGCTTTTTGGGAAGACCGTCTTAGGGCAAAGAAACCATTTGGTCTTTGCAGTCAATCCACTGAGGAATCGAGTTTCAGGTTTTGATGGGAACCCTGGCTGCACTAGGTGCCTTCAAGAAAGTTTTTCAGAAGACGAGCAGCTTATGCTAGTCCTTTGCCCTTGCATGCTAAATCAGCCCAGAGGCAAGCTGGCCCCAGGCATTTACCGGGGGTCCTCAGAGACCTTTTCGTTTTGAGCTCTTTGTAACAGCACCTTCTTTGGGCCATTTCGATTAGGTCTTCTTTTTGCGGGCTGAACATTGCAGGGGACAAGAACTTCAGAAAGATAGTCTTTTTTCGCCCATGGTTCTGGTGAACATACCTTCAGACATTGAGGGCCAATGTACAAGCGCCGTTTTTCTAGGCCTGCGCGGTGGATTGACTGGCGTGTTTACGTAAAGTTGCTTGTGCTGTCAGCACATGAATGTGATGCACGAGCCGCATATCACTCAACCCCAGATGTTTCTCAGGGAAAAGTGTGTGCGCCCAGCGCCCAAGTCAAAAACGGTCGTCCTGGTGCACAGAACCTGTACCAAGACCGAGCAGTGTGCAACATTTGTTGAAGCAATCTGCTGCTCTGGTTTTCTGTAAAGGAAGCCCGCTATCAGTCGACGCGAGCATACGGGGTCTCAACATGCTGGGCGTTTCCAAGTGTAAAGAACCCCCCTGACAGGGGTTTGGTTAGTGCGTGAAAGGAGAACCAACAGGATCCCTTCCTTTTTTTGGTTGGGTTTTCAGGGCGCCCTTTCATTGTTTTTATCGTTTTGTGTCTGAACCCAAAGAAACCTATCAAGAACAGTGGGTGCATTTCTTCCTTGAGTTTTATTGAGCCCTTGTCGATTTCCTCGGCACAATGAACATCGGGGGTGGGGTCCGCGCTGCGTTAGGCATCGCAAGAGCGGGAAATGGCCATGGACGCGCTGGAGCCGGGGACTCCATCAGATGTCTGACATTGAGGGACACGGGTTTGGCTCAACAGGTCTACTAGCCACAAAGGGTTGAAAAGAAAGAAGACCCCACATGGTATGCGTCAACATGGGGGACCACAATGGTCGGTTTTCCTCGCGGTTTCCCTTTGCGTGCGCAGACCTTGTTTCTTGGCGGGTTTGCGTGTCCTTCTAGCAAAATATATGGATAGGCTCCACTCAAGCCAGTGCAACCTATCGATTTTCAACCAAACTGACCTAGAACGAGCACATTCGGGTACGTCAAAATCGGGGCCCCTTTCCTTTCGGTGTATCTCTAAACCGATTCGTCCTGAAAAAGGGTACACTCACGCGTATGTATATACCCACATGTTCCTTAACACAAACTGGGAACCCAGTGGTTTACGCAAACACTGAGACGCAGGTTCCATTTGTTCTGGTGCCGCGAAGGACACAAGAACACAAGAACCCAGGGTTCTATTTTTGGTTTTGCCGAAAAGGACCTTGCGTTGTTATGAGTCTTGACGATTGTCAACCCAATCATATTTTGTTCTCGGTATTTAGGGCATATGCCAATGCATCGTTTAGCCCAGGATGCAAGAACCCAAGGGCGGTTCCTGTTCTCCAATCAAGAACCCTGGCTTCCCAGCCAGATCTCCGGGTATCCCGCAGGAATCAATGTGCCGGGTGTGGCACGTTTGTTGGACGATGGGAGGTTTTGTGACAGAATGTCCCTGAAGAGATTCGCTCGTCTTCCAGTGGCATTGCAAAAAGGGCGGCTCCCAGAACCCTGGCAGAGGTGAGTTGGAGATGCTGGCTAAGAACCAGACATACCTGGAGCAACTGACGTTTCTTCACGTGCCTCAAGTACCGTTGTCACAAAGAATGCCCACCTGGGCATTGCTGTACCTTTATTGACATTGTAGCTCTAGTTGGGAGCTTTCGATGGCTGAAGGTTTGCTCTACGCCGAACTGGACTCTTTTTCCATAATCATCGTTTGCCAGTTTTTGACTCACTTCGGAAGTTGGGAGGGATGTTCTATTTTCCCCATAAAGCAACTTTGAACAGGCCACCCTGGCCTCCGAAGGAGGCTGCTAAACCCGCTCCATGTGTATTTGTCTCAAAATGGGTGGTTTGCCCAGCCACAGGGTACCGGGCCTCAAAATAGCACCAAGGTGGCCCATTTCTCAGCCCTTAGTGGATGTTCAACCCACCAGGTGATTGCCTTGCTTATGTTCCAACCTGTTGACCTGCTGGCAACCACTCTTCTTACATACAGAGGTCCCTATATTTCCCTTTTCCGCCCGTTTAAGCATCACTTGGGCCACGTTCAGACAAGTTTCTCTTGGTGGGCTGGATGTTTGAGGGGAGAATATGGGGAGCCTTGCGGGGTATACGTCGTTGAATTGGTCTTGTTGGATCTTGCTGAGGCATGCGCGTGCCTGCCAGAGAGATCCGCTGTCAACCCAACAGCGGCGCCCTGCGCGCTTGGAGATGTGTGTGAGTATGTGTCTTGTTGGAGTTGGTGCCTCACATGGGATTGTGCCTAGATCGGAGGAGTCCCCAAACAAACAGTGGTTTGCCTGTTGGTTCGTGTAAAGAAACAAATTGGCCAAGCCAAAAGCAACCAACCTTTTTTGGGGTAATGTTCAGATGGATAATTTCAGAATATCTGGATATGGGTGGATTTAGTAGCCCTGGTAGGGTTCTTCAGATTTGCTTCAAACATCGGGGTCCTGTGGGCTGAACTTTGAAGAGGCCATCTCAAGCCCATTTGTAACTTGATCACACGCTCATGTGTGCTTGTTTCTCCATTTTGACCCTTTTGTGGACATTCATTTCCACGCGCATGTACGTCCACCATGTTGGACCGTCTTTGTTTGAAGGTTCCCCTTTTTAGAGTGTCTCACAGGGAAACTGAGGGAAGCCACGCTGCTTGGGGAGTTCCGTCAGTTGGGGACATGTCCAGACCCACGCGTTTGGCGCATAGCTTGTGGAAGCAAAGTCCCACTCTTGTTGAACGCCAAGGCAGCACCAGAGGTTCATCATATTACATCTGAAACAAAATACCTTTGAGAATGTTTGAGATGATTTTCATTTGGGTGGGGTGATGTTTGCAGGGAAATGAAAGGGTCTCCTTACAAACAAGGACAGTTTCTTTCAAGAGTATGAGGATCTACGCAAAGCCTTGCTTTGCTTTCGGTATACAGTGTTAAGTTCCCTTCAGGACCGCAGTCGATTTGCCTACAGTGCCCCCTCAACACTCAAACACTTGGTGTAGACAATTCCCATGGAAATGATGTCCACCAACTGGGTTGAGTCCTTAATCCTTATGCCAGATGGTAGTAGTTTCCCTTCTTGCAGTGTGGATGCTGGAGGATTAGGGACCCCCCCATTTCGAACAGCTGAGATCAAAGGGTCTCCAATTCAACTTCACACTGAAAAGCCGCAGCTCGCCAGTTTGCTGCCTACTTGGCAGCAATCCAAGACCTGATGGGGGAGCTGTGCAAAGCAGGAGCATTCGGGATGCAAGCCTCGGGTCATGAATTTGATAGTTTCTGGGGGTAAGTCAGAAATTCATTTAGCCTATTAGGGGGGGTGACTTTGACTATGCGGGAAAGATGGGCCGAACGAAATCCCGATAAACCATTTTAGTCAAAGGGTTAGAGTACGACCTCAAGCAACGTGGCTCCCAGCCGGCAAGATGATCAGGATGGAAACATGAGCGGATTCCTTAACAAGCAACTGAGTTTTTAGTTTTTGTCATCTACTTTGGACATGAGATATGTCTTTGTTGCTCACCCAGGAAGTGAGCCATGTTTTGTCCCTGGCAGGGGTCGTTTTCAACGCTTCCAGAGTCATACACTGAACTTGCCCCATACATGCCACTTATGAAGGGACACAGTATATAAGACTAGCTCCTCCAAGAGACCCTCATTTTTCAAAGGGGGTACGACCGAAAAGGACATTTGTTGGTTTCAGCGCTCTTATGAACCATTATCTTCTGATTCATTCCCAACACTCGTCTTGATTCCCTACAGAGAAGCTGCTGATGCGAAGACTGCAAGCTGACGTTGAATCAGAAGCTTGATTTACCAGCCCCTGGTTGTACATACCTATAAGGCCGCATGTCCCATTTAAGAGGAATCCGGATTACATTTGGAGGGAACACACGCAACAACATTCCCCAGGTGGATTGTTCTGGGGTCGACAGCTTTCAGCACTTTGCCTCAACCGTCTTTGGCCAGCTTGGCTCAAATGGGAGACTAGGAAATTGTGGCCAGCCCATCGGTGCCACTGGTGGGCGGCGTTTTTGCGCCCACCGGGCCAAATCGAATTCTATTCACTCCGCCTGGGCAACAAACCAACAAGATCGATGATGCTTTTTCCGCCCAGTTCAGTCATCTTTCGGTGCTTTCGGTCCAGGTTTTGAATTGGCCAGGCCTTTCACTCGAAATTTGAGACACGTCGCCCGAATTTCGTTTCGGCGAACGCGCCATGTCGGTTGTGTGCCCCAGCTGCAAAAGCGCGCAGCGCCTGAGCTTCTGGGAGCTTCATGCTCGACTCGGGCAGCGCAGCACTCAGAGCCGAAGGTGATGTTGTCCCAACAAGGACCCTGCCACACCTGAGCCCCGGGCAAAATGACTCGCTTTCCCAAGGCGTGGCAAAATTGGGGCCCGGCCTGCCTGGTTGTAGGAGGTTTGTTCTTGTCCCCCTCTCGCCCTCCCAGACTAACATCAGACTGCCAGCAATTTTGTTAGTTGTTCATGTATAGCCGTCACCCCACCCAAAGGCAACTCGAAGAACATGGGCCCAAAGGTGCAAACCATACGGTGTGTCTCAAAATAGGAATCCGCCCCTGAAATGTTGGTTGGTTCCCTTTGGGCTCCCCTCGACAACCCAAAAATGGGGTCCACCAAAACAGAAAGTCAGACTGGTTTCCCTTTCCGGGCCGGAGTGCCAACTCGGGCCGATCGATTCGCTTAAATGGGACCAACTCTGCCTGTTGCGCCAGATATATCTCCTAATTCTGGTGATGTTTAAAAGGCACACATCAGGAACGGTTGACATACCGAGTAGGGCGTTGGTCAACAACACCAGTCGTCTATGATCAGCTTGGGAGGGACATGGGGCTCACTAGATTTGCCATACCGCAAACTAGGGAAAAACACCCTAATTCCATGTCCATTGGTGTCATCATATTTTGGCTCCCCAGATCAGGTGGGACCCGTGAAGGCAGGCGCTCTAGCTTTGTTGCCCTTGAGTTTGATTGTCAACTTTGGGAAGATTAAGTCTTGCTTCCAGACTAGAACATGATAATATATGCCCCACTGACGCTCGCAAAACGCATGGCGCAACCCTGAACAACATGCTGTTCTGCATACTTGTTGCGAGGGTCTTCGACTTTTTTCACTTCCTAGCCCAAATAGCGCGGTCGTGCTTTTCCTTTTTCACATGTTTTGTAGGCAACCCTTAGTGGGCGGTTTGGATTGGTGGTTTGGGATTTAAATGAAGTCCTGGTTCTTGTGGACAGTAAATGGAGAAGCCACCCCGGAACCAATCCAAACCACCAATCCAAACCACCAATCCAAAACAGCCAATCCAAATCACCAATTAGAGAGAAGCTGAATCCCAAGTCAAAGACGCAGCAGAGCAAAGCCACAGCCAAGCAAAGACATAGCCCAGCAAAGACAGAACAAAGCAAGGACATAGCAAAGCAAAGGCAAAGCAAGGAAAAGACATAGCCGAGCAAAGGCAAGGCAAAGCAAAGACATAGCAAAGCAAAGGCAAAGCAAAGCAAAGACATACCAAAGCATAGGCAAAGCAAAGACAAGACATAGCCAAGCAAAGGCAAAGCAAAGCGAAGACATAGCCAAGCAAAGGCAAAGCAAAGCAAAGACATAGCAAAGCAAAGGGCAAAGCAAAGTATAGCAAAGGCAAAGCAAAGCCACAGGAAAGCAAAGACGTAGCAGAGCCAAGGCGTAGACATAGCAAGTGAACCTGCTGCGCACTTTCGGTTGGTTGACCTAGAAAGAAAGTGCTATAGCGGCGCGGATTTCGTGGCAGTGCAGCACTTGGTTCCCGTCGGTGGTCGCGAGGGGAACCGCGTGGGTGCGGATGCGCTCGGGGTTTGCTCGGGTTTGGGTCAATTTGGGTTGCCGTCGGACACATTGGAATGGCAATGCGCGCTGTTTCGCAGCCTTCAGAGAGTGAACCTCTTCGCACTTTCGGTGGGGTCGACCTAAACAGCCTGGTTGCTTTTTCGACTTTCAAGTTGCCAGATCAACCCTTTTCGCACTTTTGGTTGTTCGATCTCAAGAAACTCCTCTTTTTCAATTTTCACGTTGTCGGATCTTCGCCAAGTGAACCTTCTGCACACTTTTGGTTGGTCGCTCTCAAAACATGAAGTTGCCGGACCAATCGGTCTTTTCCAAAAAACTTGTTTTGTGCGATGCTCAAGTTTCCGAATGGAGAGAAAGGAAGGAGAGGAAAGGAAAGTCAAGGGAAGGGAACGGCAAAGGGAACGGGAAAGGGAACGGGAACGGGAAAGGGAACGGGAAAGGGAAAGGGAACGGGAAAGGGACAGGGAACGGGAAAGGGAACGGCAAGGAAAGGCAAGGCAAGGAAGAAAAGTAAGGGAAGGGAAAAAAAGGGGAGGGAAAGAAATCCAGAAAGGCAAGGAAAGGACAGGCAAGGAAGGGAGAGGCAAGGAAACTCAAGGAAAGGAAAAGACACAGGAACAGAAGAAGGACAAGAGAATAAAAGGGAAGGGAAAGGAAAAGGCAAAGGAAATGGACAAGAGAGTGAAAGGGAAGGGAGGGGAAGGGAAGGGAAGGGAAAGGAAAAAAAGGCGAAGGAAAAGGACAATGGCAAGGAAAGGAAGGGGAAATGCGTTCAGTTGTTTTTTTTTTTGTTTTTTGTTTTTGGAAACTTTCGACCCCCGGCTTTCCGGGCTTCACTTGCACCTGGGTACTCAACCACTTGGGCTAAAACTCCATTCGGCTTCTCCCGAAAGTAGCTGGTTTCCTACCGAGAGAGGAGCGGCGGGTCCGCCGTCCGCCTGCGAGAAGCGGCTTCGCTGAGGTGCTGGGAGCTGGAGATCAAGGAACACGCCTTCGCGGCGGAGCGGATGCTGAGGTTCATGGCCAAATGGGTTACAATTCGAAGCACCATGCTTGTATAACCAGCAGCCAAGCTGTTGTCAACGGCTTATGACCAGAAGTACTATTTGCTTACTAAGTAAGGGCATTCTGGTTGTCCCCTACTTTGGAGAACACCTATGTGTTTGAAGAGCCACCCTATGGCCTTTTAAACACCTTCATGCGATAGTTTCAACCCTTTTGTGACCGCAGGGACAATCAATGGAGCACCCCTCCCCCGCCATGAGCTTGTTCAACAACCGGGACCATCCAGGCACCCTTTTGCTCCCAAGCGACGTTTTCTCTTTGACCAACCCCCTGAGGTTTGCGAAGTCGACGGAAGCTTTGCTCCAGGAAATGTTAGTCCGTTTCCGTAGCTGCATTTCCCCAAGCCACAAGGTTCAAAGAGCAAGGGCACCCTTTTGGCGAACTGGCGAACGACCCTTCCTGCTTTTTGCTCTTTGAGGGGAGGGCAACCGCAAGGTTTCAATGACTGGGGTCGCAAATCTCCCTCACTTCCTAAGTTCGTGGACTTGAGCCACTTTTCGGGAAGACCATTTTAGCGGCAAACGACAACAAGCTTGGAGGTTTTTGGGATCCACAGGAGTGACTAAGTGAGAGCGCACGTTTCCATTTCAGGTTCGGCCCCTCTTTGAAGTTCCCCGGCGAGGAGTCTCACGAGGCCGAACTCCGAAAATCCGACTCGCGCAAGTCGGGAAATCAGGGTCCGTGTATTTGTCGTTTGGTGGTTTTAAACAAGAGGCGAACCAACCAATCAAGGCCTAAATAGCAATTCCGGGTTAAACTCGATTCTTTATTTCCTCACAATCAGAGGCATTGGATTGTCTCGGCGGAAGACGGCTTTTGAACAGCGCCGACCCCCGTTTCGAAGCACAAAAGCAGCGAAACTCCCGCTTTTCAAGGAAGTCCCTCTTCGATCGAAGGAAACTCGGTTGAACAGGTGCCCTTTTGTGGCATCTTGCCACGCAGTTTGCTCTTTTTTGCCAAGGCGGCTGATTTGCACTTGAAACATTGCACCAACCGTTTTTGGACTTGAGTTTCCAGCATTGGATATTTGACCCTGAAATCCACGTTTAAAGGTGGGTTTTGTGGCAAGAACCGGTCCCTGCAATTCAGCTTTCGGCGGCGAAACATTTCTGCCAGGTGGGCCCCATTCACGTGGACGACGAGTCTTCCTCCGTATCCCCAGGCAAGAGCAAAACTGTGATTGAGAACTCGGTTGAAAACTCGAGGTGGAACATGCTCTATGTCATGCTGGCGGAAATTGGGCTTGTAGGTTCTCAGTTTCCAAAGGGATCCGGGATTCTGCTTCAAAGTGGCACAGTAGTCACAGGGATACCCCCATCTTTGCACCACAGAAAGGTCCCAGTGCTTTTTTCGCCCTTCAGGGGTGGGCACCGAAAGGAGTCTCAGGCCGACCGATTCTGTCTTGTACCTCAGATCACGAAAGGCAGCCCTTTGCTGGCAACCTTAAGGTCTTCATTGCATTTGGGTTCCTGTACAAACCTTTGAGATTTTCTCACCGACTCCCCTCCGCGGGCTTGACAAGGCCTGATTCGCCGATTCGCCAATTCTATCAGCTCTTCTCGCCTCTCTCTTGGCCGCTTTTCTGCCAGGCCTCGCTCCGCTTTTCACGCTTCTCTTTGAGTCTGCTTTCTGCCGGATCCCTCCTTGTTGCTCTTGCGTTTGAAAGCCGTTCCACCCAGATAGGTCTTGTTCCGAAGTTCTTGTGGGACACTCGGTGCGCGTATGCTTCATAGTCGGCTATGCCTCTCATCTCCATACTTCGGTTTTAGCACCGACTCTCTTTCTCTCTCTCTCTCTCTCTCTCTCTCTCTTTCAGTGAATACCCCGTGAAGAATTCAAGCTTCAGCCCCAAACCCAACGGCTTTACTTCCTGGTATTATGCCAATTATGCTTCAACTCTATTTGTGACTTTCATGCTTCCTACCACCATTTTGTCCCTATGCAACGGGAACTCACATTTTTTGGTTTCGCACCATATGTCAATTTTGAGCTCTCATGCCCCTTTTTGGGTGGTTTCCAAAGTCTCGAGATGGTACTGTAGATCTTCTCTCTGATTGTTTTTGAGTTTCAACATTGTACAATTTGCAATTTTGGCTGTATCACCGTTGGATGAACGTTCCCATTTTCAAGTGTCTTCCCCAACCCCAACCGCTTTACTCCCTTAGTTGCTTCAATTTCATTTCTGACCTTTGATGCTTCCTACCAGCATTTTGGCTCAATGCAATGGTGAACTCTCGCAAATTTTGTCTTTGCAGGTGTCGCGCCGCATTTTAGCTTGAGGGTCTCGTATATAAGCGATTTTCGGCAGATTCCAAATTTTCGCGAGAATGCATCTTCCCTCTAATGTTCTTGACTTTCAAATTCCAACATTAGCATGTTTGTTGTGTTGTGGTTAGATGCGCCTTGACATTTTCAAGTTTCATCCCCAACCCCACTTTCATGCTTCCGTTCCGTTTGCAACATTCCTGCTGAATGCACAGGGGAAACTCTCGATTTGTTGTGTGGGTTCATTTGAGCTTTAGGGTCTCGTGATCTTTTGTGGTGGATTCCGAATTCTCGAGATGGTAGGTATTGCCTCTTAACATTATGGCTTCAAAAGTGAACATTTACAGTCTTTGCAGTGTTGTCTTTTCATGAAGGCTAGCACGTTCAAGTTTCATCTCCATCCTCAACCATTTTGCTCCATTGCATGCTTAAATCCCATTTGTATCATTCATATTTCCTAGCAACGTATTGGCTCAATACAAGGGTGACTATCGCGCCACAATCCAGTTTGAGGTCACGTAAGGTATTGTTTACTGGCTTCCAAACTATTGAGATGGTAGATCCTGCCTCTAATTTATACGACTTTCAACAGTTGAGCGTGAACATGGTGTTTTCTTTTTCTCGTGGGATGAACCTTGACATCTTCAGGCGTCCTTCCTCCCCAATCCCACCTGGCTCCATTTGCAACTTTCATTCTTATGCTGCGAACAAAGATAGCTTGCCGAAATGCTCTTTGTTCTGTACACGCAAAACAGCCCATGACTATACAACTAAAACCATGTTTGTTCGCATGATATGCTCACGAGTTGCTGTACTGTCTTACCATTCGTGCCTCTTTCTGCGAAAGTTGGGGGTGCGCTTACCCCCAAAAACAGGCCCCCTCTAAAAAACGGGACGACCACATTTTCAGCTTGCAAGTTTGCAAGAGAGTGTGTGACTTCCAGTGCCGGCAAGCTCACCCGTGGGGTGTCCTAAATTTTAGGGTAGACTGGCAGAATATGAAGCGGAATCTGAAAGTAATATTTTTTTGTCTGGTGAACATGTTCCTGGTTGCTCGTGGCAGCTGTCTGTCAAACGAATTTTGGCATGTTCTGTGTGCCCCAGATTTGTGCTAAGACCCAGACACTCTGCCTACATGACACCATCCAAGCCATTGGAAGAGAGGGGTAGGTGGGTGGGGGTGGGTTGCCGCTTTCTTCTTGAGAGGGGTGTACTTTCTGGTGTGGCAGGAAGACACGAATGATTTTCCAAATGCTTATTTCCTACAAAAGAAAGGGTTGTTTCCCACCATAAAAGGATTGTTGCCACAACAAAGGCAAGAACGGATCATTTCCCGTGAAAGTGAAAGGGCCGTTTACCAGAAAGAAAGGCAAGAAAGGTTCTTCATCCCAGCGACCTACATGAGGTCCCAGACTGTTTCCGCAGTTGCTGCTGTGACCTCTCATCCATGCTTGACGGCTTGAGTGCCTCGTTTTGTCCCTTTCAAAGGCTTGAATGAGCCGACTCTGTCTCCAGCCCTGCCAGCTTGCCGTGATGCAACGACATGCGTAGCTGGGCGTTTCAGTCGACCTTGGCTTTGCGCACAGTTTCAGTTTTTGTTGCACACCCTGGGATTCCCGCGTACTTTCGCAGTCCAGGTTGCTGACCGGTTCAACAATGCAACTGGCGGTAAACAGGGCGTGGCGACGCGCCTTGGGAGTGGGTTGTAGCCCTGCCTAAGTGTTGCAATTGCAGGGACTAAACTCCAAAATGCGCTGAAGGGTGGGGGTTTCAGTGATTTCTCACTGTGTCTGTGTGTTTGTGTGTGTGTGTGTGAGTGCGTGTTCGTGTGCGTGTGCGTGCGTGCGTGCGTGTGTGTGTGTGTGGCATTTTCGCCTTGGTTTGAAGTAAGGGAAACCATCGTGTGTTCCTATTTTTACACATCCAGTTAGCTGTTGGGTACACTTCTTTTGGCGTTTTTCTTCCCTGTTTCCGAGAGCAAGGATGGCTGTACATTCATGCCAACTTGTAACCACGTACGCATGTGAGCAACAAAACATGAAGCCGAGTGTCAAAGCAAACTTTGCTTTTTGTAGGGGAACCCACATGAGTTACTGGGCGCTCCTGCAACTTAATACAGTTCTGGCAACGGGAATCTAGGATGACCACCCTGTTTGATCAGGGGGTGTCGGGTTCGAGCAAGGACCCATGTATTTTTGGGGGAGACTTCCCCCTTTAACCCACGTTTTCCATTTTTTGTTTTTTTCTCCGGGCAGATTGCTATCATCCACCAGTTTCATTTCTTCGTATCGCTGACATGGGGCTCCCATTTTTGCCCGAGGGCCCACAGCCCGGGCTGCGCGCCAGGCAAAAGCAGGTCTGAGTCTCGAAGGAGCCTTACGGCCATGACGCCCTGCTTGACTCCGTCACAGTACCTGGGACGGCAGGTTGGCATGCCCATGCTCGAAACACCCGACGGTGGTCCCCTAAAATGGATGGTTTCCTTTTGCTTTCCCGGAGCACGGGGTGATGCAAGCCAATAGCAATGGAATGCTCCAGGCTCTGACGCAGTGGCAGCACAATGAACTTATGCTCATATAGCTGGATTGTCTTTTGTTCGGCCTACTTGCCGTCAGTTATTGCAGGCAGGGTAGTCGAAGAAATGTCGCACTTGCGGTAGAGCCAGAGCGATAGTCGAATTGTTGCTGGGCTGTTTTGACAAGACATGGTTTTCTTCCTTCAAAATCACAAAGCTCACCGTTCTCAAACAACAGCACAGCGCTGAACACGCACTCCAAGGCAGAGACTGAACGCGAAACTCCAGGCTTGCAGTGTAGCACATGTATCGGGACGTCAGCCACTTAGAGTACTGGCATGGATTCGTGGCGCCGAACTTTGGTGGCACAAGGTGAGCCTCATTCAATTTCAGGCACCCGTCCCCATTTAGGGTCGCAATGGTCGCACGACAAATGGGCACCTGAAGGAGAGAATTAAAAACCACACCTAGAGATACAGCATTCTGCCAACCGGTGCCTTTCTGTTGTGGGCCACCGGTGTTTTTTCGGGCCACACTGTTGCGGAAAAGTCACCCTGGCCGTTCCAAAGTGGTTTGGCCACGCTGTTGTGGACAAGTCCTCCCAAATGGTGTGTTTCCGTCCCCGTGACAAACTTGTCTGGGGGTTCGAACGGCAACCTGAACTCAAAGCCATCTCCTCAAAGTGCCACAGCATGTGAGAATGGACATGGGGATCCCTGATTCTGACACCATCTCTTTGTTTCAAGTTCGGGGTTGGGGCCCATCCAAAACGGAGCCTGGTTGCTTTCCGTTGAAAGCCACCAACCTAGTCTTGAAGTGAATTCCCTTCCAACAAAGCACAACAAGAAAAAGGGATGAAAAGGATCAACCATCTACCACGGCTGCCAACCTCAGGCGCCACGTTGTCCCTCCCGAGGAGGCGCACGAAGTGTTCGGTCGATCGCTGCATGTTCTGTCCGGAACCCCGGAACCACCTGGTTTTGTCTGGGGTCTCCTCCCCCACTGTCTCATTTGTTTGAGGCTTCACTGACGCCGCCGTACCACTGGTTGTTCAAAACCGAGTGATTTTGGTTCTACCAACACTGTTATGAAGGTTTTATAGGCCTTGCCAAAAATCCCAGGCCTGCTTCATATTTAGCTCAATCGTGCTGCGCTATTAAAGACAACATGATCTTGGTCGAGCCAGTGTTGCATCCCTTTTGTGGTTGGAGCCCTCCTTTTACTGGTTAGAACTCCGACCGAACAGCTTCCCCATGCCAGGCCGCGCACGAGCTGGATTTGGCTGCGGTTCCCAGCCCTGGTGCGCTATCAGGCGGGGTTGGCAAAGCGTTATTTTTCTTGCAGGTTGGTTTAAAGGGACCCCCCCACATCTTTGTTCCCATCACCAGCGATCTTCACACCGAACTTTCGATGTTCACGAAGTCTCTTTTTGGTCCCCTTTTTGTTCTGGTCTATGTGGGGACTTTCGGGGTCGGTTTCCTCTTCCACGCACTGGTGAGAGAAATCGCGGGGTGGATCTGGGGCTTTGGCCATTCAAAACGCCACCCTGATTGCCTGCCAGACTACAAGGGAACCACAATTTTGAGGATAAGGTTCATGTGGATATTGCGAGAATGGGGGTCTTCTTGTTTTCCTTTCCTGGCCACTTTTTTTACTAGCGTTGAGCGGGAGCAACCCTGTCGTCCGAAGTCTTTGCGTTGGATGATTCAAGGGCATGTGTGAGTTTCGGTTTGGCAGGGTGATTTATTTACAGGGCTCTTGTTGGGAGCCGAAGAAAGGTACATGGTCTGCTCGTGACCTCGCACGTTTGTTTGTCGAGATGCCTTGTCCGGGGCGGGGAGGTGGTGGACCGATACTATGAGGGTACGGGCCCTGTGTACCCGGCGCATGTATATCCCTGGATCTATTTCTGAACGACAACGGGATATCTGATATGGAGAATGTGAGGACGCAAGGGCGATCCTGACATGAAATCTCTCTTGAGTCTCTCACTGAGCGCAGCAGCAAGGCTTTTGTTCTATGCCGTAGCCATGAAATGTGCCGTAGCCACGACAAAGGAAAATATCTCCTCACTTCCTGTTTAAGTTTAAACTCAAGTGCTCTTTCGACTCAAATGAGTGTGCTGCAAAAAGAGAGACACTCTGTTTGTGTCTTCGGCCGTGTGAAGCGTTGGATTGCCTGCCTCATATAGAAAATTCATGTGGCCGAAGTCCTTGGATATGAGCAATGATTTCGAAAAGGCATGAAGACAAATTGTAGCGGCCGAGGCAGTATCCAGTTGGTTTGTTGTATCGTAGTACATTCGGTTGTTCCATCTTTGGTGGGAGATGCCAATCTGCATGTGCATTGCATCTTGCATTCATAAGTTAAGCATCACATTGGTCCAATGTTGCTCGGTGATTGACCTTGTCGCTCTGAAACACTCGATCAAGGTCGTCACTCATATCCCTGCGTTCGTTTTTGGACAGACTTTCGGACAATCGTTGTCGATGTCGCTGAGCTAGGTCTTTACCCGGCGGAATCGGAATACATATGTAGACACACAGTCAGGACAGGTCCTCTCGTGTGATGTGACGTCCCGCATCCTCGAGTGTAGCTGCGGACTGGAAGCTGATGTCGATCCAATTTGCAGTGCTGTCGCTATGGAATTCGCAGTACTCGCTGAACCTGTACTTCATTTCCTCCATATTGGCGCTCATCAATCCGAGATTGTTGGGGCTGCATGTTTCCTGCAGTTTCGATCGTGAGTTGGCCGTCTTCTTGAAGCCCCCTGTCATGACATCGCAATGGTATTTGGATACCCGCGGCATAACTTTCAGCTGCATATCTTCGGATATTGAGTTGGATTTGCTGGAATGATGGTGATCGCCTGTCTTCCTTCTGGGACATGTCTGGAAGGTATTTGGGAACGATGTAGTCATCTATGCATGCCATGTGAATGTGAACTCTGCCTTTCTCGTGAAGTTCCTGTCGTGGCTTCAGGAAATCTGACTCGAGAATCTTTTTCAAGTTCGTGTGGGAAGTGGCATGGCCATGAAGGCAATCTCATACTGAGATGAGAATGGCCTGGATGGTTCATCGTGCTCATACAATTCAGCGGGTGATTTCATTCGGCCAGGCAATGGCGGTTCTGGACGGATCTTGTCTTTCGACGATCTCGGCTCGTCGGACCTGGAATCTTCCTCCTTGAGAACTCTTCGACGACGTTGGATTTCTTTTCTGGAAGACTGACATCCACGGGGACGTCTTCCTGAGGCTGGTCATTTTTCCAGGTTCAGCATTCATCTTGTTGCCCAATGGATTGACCAAGTATGTCTGTTGTCACCATCTCTGGTGTGCCCGGACATAGATTTGACATATACCTCCATTTCGAGTGATTCGTAATCATGTCGATTCGGCGTGAGTGCTGAACTCTTCGAATCTCGACAACGTGGTGGCAATTGCTGATCCATCGGTGTGGTGGAACTGTCTCCTTATTGCTGGATCTCTCCTTGTACTCGTCATGGTCATCAATATGATGCTCGGGTTCTCTTAGCATAAGTTTAATGCCCTGTTGAGCGAGTTGAAGCGAGTTGAGGAATTCACGTAGATTGGCGGATCCAGCTCTTGCAACTGTGACTTCGAAGCTGCCTTCATGTCGGAGTGCTCTTGAGAACATCCTGCTCAATCTTTGCACTCCCAACAGGATCAAGGATGCGAGTCCCTCTGCGTTCTTCTCATCAAGATCTGCTGTGCGTGTCTTAGATGTCGGTGCTTCCTTCCATCGGCGAACCAGTTTCTGAACAGTTCTCACGGTGAGGTCCATGACCACTTGTACGAATACATCTGGGATTTCTAGTCACTGCGCGATCCCGTCAATGCTGGTGTCCAGTTGAGAAGCTGGACCAGCTGAATTGTATGGCTTCATTATTCTTCGCATGGTCCTTGCTGGGTTAGAGGACAAATATTTCTTCTTGGTCGTTCCTCTTCCGCATAGCCCCTACTCCAAATACCCTTTGTTTGTAGGGTATCATGTCGACCCTCTACAAAAAAAGAAGGCATTTACCATGGAAACCCAGGTTATTCAAACAATTACCCTCAAAAAATGGGTATTTGGAGTAGGTGGTAGGCATATCCTTGTCCTTCCGTCCTATCCCGTTTTCTGATTCGGTCTCCCACTTATGGTCCACATCCTGCACATCCATCGTTGCCTCTTCGCCATAGTGTGGTTCTGATCCCGAGTCCGATGCCACCACACTTCAGGAATGTGCTGTTCTTTTGGATGAATGTCTACAGTGCTTCTCGAAGATTTGGAGGATGAGGGGCCTCCGGAGTCATCAGTCTTAGATTCTTGTCGTCGCCCAAGCGAGAACTCGAGGACTTGAACGGCGATGCTCTTCTCATGGCTGCTGGTGGTTTTGCGGAACCAGACGCACGACTCAAAGTCAGCTACCAATCTGATCTTGCACCTCTGGTCAATTGAGATCTTCAAGTATGTCCAGGAATCATATCGAGTTGGAGAATCTGGAGAAATCACAATCGGAAAATTTGAAAACCTGGAGAACAATCTGAAAAAATCGGAACATCTGGAGAAACCACAATCTGGAAAATATGAACATCTGGAGAAACCACAATCTGAAGAATCTGAAAATCTTGAGAAGCCACAATCTGGGGAAGAAAAAAAACATGCACCACATGTTTGCCTCATGACGTAAAGCATACGCAATTGCCCCAGAAGGCAAATATTGCCCCTGACAGTTTGGTGAACCCAAAGAAAGAGAGATCAGCGCTTTTTCTAAGGCATGGGGATGGAAAGCTCTAGGGGGTCTGCGGTTGGGAAATCTTATATATATATATATATTATATATATTTTTTCTGATCTACCGTCCCGACACGATCCATGCCAGTATGGCACATAGGGCGCCAGGGCTTTTTGTAAACACTGGTTTGACACATGGGTATGCCTCAAATGCGAGCGCAGCTACCGGTAGAACGGGCGACGCGTGTGGGGGGGAGGGGAGGTGAGTGCCATCCCTTTGGGTCATGCAGTTAAATGATCCCAGGCAATCAGGCTTTGAAGGGGGTGCAAGCCACGTAGCCCAGCCCCTGCGCTTGACGCCAGACCAACGATTCCCATACGGCGCGGCCTCGCTTACGTCAGGAGTCAGTGTGGCACCAAGGCTTGCGCGCTTTGGGTCTGCGTCTCTTTGTGACTACGGGCAGCGGTGCCGACGTGGTTGCGAGAGTTCGGAAGCGGACCGCCGAAGGGCGCCGCGACGGCGGGCTGTTGGGGCGGATGTTTCGAGGCTGCGCCTTGCAGAAATGATGGGGTCCGCGTGCGCGCCTAGGACCTGCGCTTCTGGCGCGCGGACCCACATGGCTTGTGGGGCCGGCATGGTGGCAATCTTTGCAGTTTACGTGTCCGCGTGCCCCTGCTTGAATCCATTACGTGTTCTGTTTTGTTGTTGGGGTCCCGCCCTTAAAAGGAACCCAAAAGTAAAAACACAAAACTTTGGTGCCTCCCTACTTTTGACACATGCCCATTTCCCAAAGTCGGCACTGGATCCACTGGGTGCAGCTCGCGGCTTGCATGAAGCTCGTGAGGCATGAGCACCTCTCAGAGGAGGAACAGCATGCGCGGCTTCGCGGTGGTTCCTGGGCAGTGCCTCAGATCTGCAGAGCGGTGGGAGGGGCTCCTCTTGGATCTTGGTCCCAAGTGTGGCTGGCACATTGAGTGAAGTAGGTGCCCTTTGTAGGTGAGCTTGGTTGACTATGGATGGCTCTAATTTCAGTTTGCTTCTAATACTTTGCCGTGCCATCTATTTTCCAAAGGGCTGGAGGGAGTCAGCACATTGTCATGTCTGAGCCCCCTGTGTACTGGAGATTCACCGCTTCTGCATCTGAAATCTTCTCATGATAACACACTGTCATATTAGACATATTCTTCTAAAGGTTGCCCAATCGCTGATGATCCGCGCAACGAAGGCCTCTGTGGAACTTTCAGGAAGTTTAGACACGACACCTGAGCTTTTTTCGTGCGTGGCGCCTGTGCGCCTGATGTTTGAACTCCAATAGACTCGCGCCCGGTGCCGATTGATTCCTCCGCGACGGTACGATCGATTCCCAGAGATTTGTAGGCGCCGGAGAACATTCCAAGGCTCATGGACCTCCAAGGTGGGCTGTGGATGGGACTATCACCTACTACTGCTTGTCTTCGGCTTGTCACGGATAGGCCCCCCCCCCTTGTAGGTGGTCCATGAAGGTTTCATCGGTTGTGAATGATCATTTTGCCAAACGTCGGGAATCAGCTGTTGATTCGTTAGTTCCCGAACGATTTGCATGGAACCCCGAAGAGATTCTTCTACAACGGGGCATCTTTTTTTCTTCTATGAGAATTGCCAGGAGAGCCGCTTTTCACCTATGTGCTCCAGCGAGTCGCAGTCTTCTAGGGTCTTGTAGGGTCTTGTACGGTGAGAGGTAGGAAGCAAAGAGCCTGAATGGATTGCATGGGGGGTTAAACGATCTTACAAGGGGGTAAATAAGTTTGCCCATGAGGAAGCAATGGCTCTCCGCCTCAAACATCCGAGGCCCACCCACGATTCGCACGAGGACATTCATGGTGGGAAGCGTCCTGTACTGGACCGGCAACAAAGCAGAAGCGGCTCGCATGGAAGATATGGAACATGGACCACGGAAGATGGACAGTGTGTTCTTTTCCCACAAAGGGCATCCTCAAAAACAAACAGACCCAGACACGCACACACACACACACCCACACACACACACACACCCAGACACACACACACACACCCACACACACACACACACACATGGAACATGACTTCCTGAGTGCCTGGACTTCAGTCACATTTTGGGTCTGGACCATTTTAATGGCAAACAACAAGTCCATTCCATAGCGGGCCCTAAACGACTTGAAGCATCATGTGTATGACATGGCTGATTTCTCTGGGTGATGTTCTCGAAGCCCAGCGCCTGTCGCAGACAGCTCGGACTTCCGGTGCCAACTCGCGGTGGGCCGCCGCCGCAGTGCCAAAGTGAGCGAAGCGAACCACGCCCACCCAGAACGCATCGCCAGCCTGAAGGCCGGGAGCGGGCGTCCAATTGAACCATACTGAGGTTGATTTCCAGTTCATTCCCCAACCCCCAATTAATTTGAATTGATTAAAAAAGGAAACCAACAAGAGACGAGCCATCTCACGGGCGTATTTTGAGAAACACACAGCTGAGCGAAACCGCTGAGCCGCACAAAAATCAGCAAACAACTCCCAAAGGGCCGTTTTAGTTAGTGGTTCTACAATTTGGTTTTAGACAGCATTATTGTGAGGCAGACAAAACACCTTTATATCCATGTTGGTAGAGCCAAATGGGGAGCCACACGCTTGGCTTTCAGGTTCACTTTGTGTACCATGGGACCCCCCGACCTGACAAAGTAAGAGGGTTGGCTTACCGTGGTATCACAAAGGTGTAGTTTCCACAATCAGGAACCACAATCCCCACCTGAGTATTTTAAGGTTTAGCCCAACCACAAACAAGAGTGCCGCTGCAAAACAAAGTTTGAACGGCGAGAATCGTTTTGCCATTTCTAGCTGGTACCCTTTGCAGGTTGTTCGAAGGGAAGCCAAGAGGAAAGCCGCAGTCCCGCATTCAAACACATACCCAAACAGCTTTCCCCAGTTGCTCAGCGTTTGCCTTTCCCGTTTCCCTTGTTTGAAATCCACCAACCAACAAACATGTCATTCTTGTTTCCCGTGGAAATCCACTTGGCTTCCGGGAGAAGCTTGTGTCCTGGGTATCTTGCAGCACAGGTTTGGGAGGCATGGATGCTATACTACCAATCTAATCCTACACAGTGTATGCCTGGTGTATTCCATATCTCGAAAGCCCATACCTGAAAATTCCCCTGAGCCAAGCCAGAAGACCATTGGTTTGGTTCCATTTGATTTGCCTGCAGTGCGAAGGCCAGGACTTTGAAAGCAGCTCCCACCCCCCACCCCCAAAAAGAAGAAGGGCAACAATCGGTTTTGTCCCCATGCTTCGCGGTGTCTTCTGGTAAAGCTGCGGACTTTGAGGAAACAACCGGTTTGACCGCCCAAAGGTTTGTGTCGTAGAGAATCCTCCTTTCGGGTTTAACAGGTTGTGCCCAGTAAGCTGGCGGTTAAATTATTACAAACATTGCCCCATGATTATGAAGCAGTTTGGTTTAGTAATGTTTGGTAAACGCCCACCTCGTTTCAATTTCCGAGTCCCTGGGATGATGGATTCCAATGAATCTTACGAATCGATGCGAGGTGGCCGAGTCTATGGGAGAGGATATGCGCCTTGGAGTGCAGGACGTTTTGTTTCTTCTTTCTCTTCATATGGGGGGTTCTCAGAATATACCACTAAAAATGGATTGTTTCCTTGTGGCTTCCCTTCAAGACCAGCCAGAACGGGGTCCCACCAGTTTGAGAAACTCCGTATACTGATTTGGAGCCATAGGGAGAGCACTAGTGACCTAACAGTGGCTGCTAGTGCCTATTAGTGGCTCCCCAATCAGTATTGGCTTTGCCTCTCTTCTTGTGCGTTCTCTCTCTCTCTCTCTCCCGTGACATCGAGCGAGGTGCGCAACTTTTGGATGTGTTAAGGGGCGGGCCAACGGGAAACTGCCTACTTTTCACTCGGTTGCTTAAAGTAACTACATTGGGTTTGAAAACAGACGTACTTTTGGAAGCCGGTGGTTTTGGAAGCCGGTGGTTTCCGGTGAAACCACCATTTAGAGGGGAGTTTTGAAGGATGTCGCTTTAACGGACCCAGTTAACTAAAGGGATGCCAAAGGGCAGCCACATGCTTTGGAGTCTGTTGTCAGCCTTTTGGTGGCTGGCTTTCCAAGGAAAAACAAAAATGTAGCCGTCCAAATCATCATTTCCAGTCAACCCCAAGTGGACAGCTAGGAATCTCGGCGGGGCTTTTGGACGCTTTTGGAGCCGATAGATACGGCCAGAGAGAACAGTCTCCAAATGGGATTCTTTCCAACACTTGGGATGTGGAACCCGCACTCAAAATCGTCTGATCCGAAATGAATGGCCAGTGTGGGTTGACATGGTTTCCTCTGAGTTTCCCTTTGAAATCATGGCTGGTTTCCTTCATGATTTCCGTTAAACCAAAAAGTGGATTCTCGAAAACCAGTGTTCCAAACCTTCCCATGGGCCATCAAAGGGGAACCCCCGAAACTTGGGACAATTCCGACCCCCAAAAAGTAAAGACGGTTTGGTCGAAAGGGAAAATGCAGGAAACCTGAGAGGGCTGGCAATCGCAATGTGTGTTTTAGGCCCGGGGACCAACATGAAACAAACCATCCATTCGAATGTGTCTTTTTGAGGGAACCCTCATTCTTAGGGCAATTCACGCTGTTCACCGAAGCGTTTTTGGTGGTTGACACGGGCACGTTGATCGGTCTCAGGCAAAGGCGTCTTCCTGGTGAGAGCATGCGGTCAAATTTGTGTCTGGAAAGTGACAAGGAATCAATTCACTTTGGCATCACGGAATGGAGGAATTTCCCCAACCGCGAATCTACGCGTGGGATGGCCTTCAGTTTGTCTAAACGATGGTATTTTTAGGGGGTCAGATTCGGTTTGCGAGCGAATTTGTGCCGTGTTTGCCAACGGACCGCTGACATCTTGTGCTTCAGCCACAGGGCTTCAGAGGAGATTGACACTCTCCCAAACTCACATGTTTGTGAATCTCTGGTTCGTGTTGGTAGCTTGAGTTCACCCAGCAATACCTTCCTGCGACCTGAAGGTCGATGTTCACTTGCCCAATGGAGATGGCTGCTCCGCAGCCTCACCGCAGATGCCCATCAGCCAGCCAAAAGCTGCAGCGCAGCAGCATTCTGACAGCCACGCGCCGCTTGGAGCTCACTTCGAAGGCCAGCTCGATCTGACAGCGCTGAGTGAGGCTTGCCAATGGAGAGGTGGTGACTGCGGTTCAGCTTGGCAAACTCGCAGCCACAAGCAGGGCATTTGCTGGGCATGGCTTCGGAGGGTCTGTTGTGACCTGGGGTTATCCAGATGATGGCGGAAACAGCACCCAGGCGCAAGATCAGCTGAGGAACGTCCAGCACATCCAAGCAACTGAAAGAGCATTTGCCGCCATGCTTGAATCCGGGGCTGTTGTGACCTGGGGTGATCCAGTATTTGGCGCAGATAGCAGCCAGGTGCAGGGGCAGCTAAGGAACGTCCAGCACATCCAAGCAACTGAAAGAGCTTTTGCTGCCATCTGGGGCGGAGACAGCAGCCAGGCGCAGGAGCAGCTGAGGAAGGTCCAGCACATCCAAGAAACTGTCAGTGCTTTTGCTGCCATTCTTGAGTCCGCGGCTGTTGTGACCTGGTCATCCAGATGGTGGCGAGGACAGCACCCAGGCGCAAGATCAGCTGAGGAACGTCCAGCACATCCAAGCAACTATCGGTGCTTTTGCTGCAATTCTTGAATCTGGGGCTGTTGTGACCTGGGGTGATCCAGAATGTGGCGGAGATAGCAGTCAAGTGCAAGAGCAGCTGAGGAACGTCCAGAGCATCCAAGCAACTGACTGCGCTTTTGCAGCCATCCTTGAATCTGGGGCTGTTGTGACCTGGGGTGATCAAGAATCTGGTGGAGACAGCAGGAGCAGCAAAGGAATGTTCAGCACATCCAAGCGACTTTTTGTGCTTTTGCTGCCATTCTTGAATCTGGGGCTTGTGTGACCTGGGGTCGCCGAGCCTGGGGTGGAGACAGCGGCCAGGTGCAAGAGCAGTTGAGGAACGTCCGTCACATTCAAGCGAAAAAAATCACACCTCAGAGTTGTGCTTTTGCGGCCATTCTAGAATCTGGGGCTGTTGTGACCTGGGGTAATCCGCACTTTGGCGGGACAGCAGCCAGGTGCAAGAGCAGCTGAGCTTGAATTGACATGGGGCCGTCCTGCGCATTCTGAGCGCAAAAGAGTGCTGAAACAGGTGAACAACCGGTGGACTGCTAGTCCAGATCTTCAGTGGTCTCTTTTCTCGGCGGTTCCCAGCATGATTTCTTAGGTGTTCAGTTGTTTTTGAGATGCTTCAAGCTTGCGCAGGTGGGTGAGGTATCATTGCTTTGTTAAACATGCGTGCCTGCCGTTTTGCCATTTTGATCAAGCCAAAATAGCCAGGCAGGCTACTGGACCGGGTAGGTCCTGCATTGGCAGCTCTCTTTTTCGGCCCCTCCTCTTCTCAAGGGTCTCGCGGAGCAGGTTGCCGCTAAGGTGGAGGCGTGGTGCGAGCTCCAGAGCATCCAGGCCCCCTCCGGCCTTGCTTTCTCTTCCTGCCGTACGAGGACGTGCTTGAGGATGCAGGACGTGCAGTCGCCGAGGCCTGGAAGGTGGCCCTGCCACCAGCGGCGTTGGCCTGCGCACGTGCTCATGCTCGAGGGTGCCAACTCATAGACGCTCGGCTTCTTTGCACGATTGGGCCATTGCAGTGGGCAGCCGTTCCGGTCCTCCTACCAGCTGAAGCTGGCTTTGCGCCAGCCTGGTAAGACCCAGACTCAAGCGGCAGCTCTCTTCCATGCCAGTATGCAGAAGACAATGACGCTCTCGCCAAAGGGTGGCCATGGTCAACTATGACATCCCTCCGGTCTCCGGCATGAAGAGCTTGCGGCTGAAGGGGTATCCCTCCAAGCTGCCCATTTGTCAGCCGAAGAAGCGATCTCTGACCTCAACACAACGTATCTACAGTCACTATGCATTGCTAGGCTGAACAAACTTATTTGCCCTTCACGGCTTTTGGGTGGCTTGATTTCCCTTGCACCAACCCAGGCATCTTCACTTCTTGCAAGAGGTTGAGGTCTGGCCCCGCCAAGAGGGGCTTGTCCCCCCTTAATGAATGTACTAAGCCGAAGTTGGCAAGGCATGTTGAAACACCTGCTGCCCTCCCGGAATGAGCCAGGTGCCTTGCACTTCCATTTGATTTTGTGTGTCATTCAGAATCTGTCGGATTGGTAGAGATGGCCATCAACCCCTCAGAAAGTTTTTAGCAAGCGTCCCTAACAATCAATAAGGCCAATTTGAGGGGCCCACCGGATTTCGACAAGTTCCCACAGGTGGCTGGTTTTCCATGAATAGTAATTGGACCTTCGTGTTTGGTTTTCTTTTGGTTTCCCTTTGACCCTCAGAAATTGGGCCAGTTCCAATTTCCAAATGCTTATTTCTGCGTGTAGCCCCCGGTTGATCCTCTCTGTGTCTTAAAATGGTGAAGCCCCTTTCCTTTTTGTTTCCCTTCAAACCACCCTGAAAGGGCACCAGCTCAAAACCACAAACCCAAGTGGTGCGATTTCGGCCGTGCGCAAAGGGCTCCTCACGAGTGCTGGCAACAACGATCCTCCAAATCGACACGGCCGATGCCCAGCCCGCGTGGTGCAATGACGCGAGGCTCTACTCAAGGCGATGAGTGAGCGCGTGTTTCAGGGTGGGAGATCGCGTTGTAGACCCAGTTTCAGTGATACCAAGGGAGTCTCCTTCTAAGGGGGTAAAGTGGCCCATGGCCCATTCTGGTATCACAGTCAGGTAAATTTTCCTTGAGAACCATAAGAGTCCGAGGAATCGTTAAAAATGATGTGCTTGCCTGGGTGAAATGGAGCCACCCCTGAGAGGCAAGGAACCGTATCTTTGTCAGTTTTTAGAAAGTAAACCATAGGCAAATCAATGATGTTGCTGGAGCTTACGTGGGGGTAAAACGAGCTTATCCCTGATGAAGCTTCCCTGGTGAAGTATGAGAATTAGTTTTTTCAGGCGGGGAGGGGGGGGTGTTGACAACTTAGGAAAGCAACAGCTTTGTGCAGCTGTTGCGTTCCTTGTTTAACTCACCCATATTATGGCTGAAGCTGGATTTCATAAGGGGTCTCTTGTGTTGTTGTTGGCGTTTCAGCACGCTTCGAGTAATCTTCATCGAGGTGGTTGGTTGGCTTTTCGCTTCCTTTAGGTTTCTCTTTGAATTATCCCAAAACGGGTTTGTAATTTGGAGACAAACCAGCGTCTGATTTTTTGGCAGGAGCTACTCAGGGGATCAGTGTGCCTTGGATGCAGTGAATCATTGGATCGCATTGGATCGCATGGTTGAAAAAGCGGACAGCTCAGGAAATCTTCCCTAGAGGAGGATGGTCTTCCAGCGCCCCCCCCCCCCGCCAGATGATGGGAGGTTTTGAGGTTTTGGAGCAAAGTCGGGATAAAGCAAGCAACACATCACACACAGACGCACACACACACACACACACCACATCAAGCCCGATGCCTACAACCTTGGTCCTTGTCCTGCCTGGCAGATTTGTCCCTTGCAAGGAGAAGGGCCTCAACAAGGATGCCGACTTGGCTGCACTTAGCACAGGAAACGATGTGAGGGTTTGTTCAAAATTACAGGTAGTGGTGCATTTGGGAGGGACATGGGGGACTCGCTAGATTTCCCCCAACACCCACGGGCCATGAATCTTGGGCGAACGATTATATATACACTCCATAGGAAAGTACTATATTTTGACCGTGCCTCATGTGCGCAATGGTCAAACACAGCCTTTGGCTTGGGCTTGGTGGGGATTGTACACCCCTTAAGACGGAATTGAGACAACCATGATAAGGTTCCTCGCCAATGCCACAAAAGGAGTGTAGACAAGATCTAGCATTGGGAAAACAGGAACCACAACTTTTTGTTCTAGACATCCTAACATTTTAGAATATGATTGGATCGAGAATAAACACATAAAAGGTCTGTGTTTAAGCGACAATGTCATGCTCTTAGATGCAAAACAATTATTGTTTTATTGTGCTAGCGGCCAACCATGATTAGTTGAAGCTTTTTACATAACAATGAAAACATGGAGTGAATAGTCGTTATTTGTGACTCTCAAAGACATTTAGGTAACCACGCTACTGTAATTGAACTTGTATCAAAACAAACTAGCAACACCTTGCATATTTTCCGGACTTTTCGTATTGCAGTATTTATGAAAGCAGGCAGGCGATATACACTCTATATTAGGGACAATCATATGTGCAAACACGTACTCAACCAGTGCTTGCTGTGTTACATAGCACCGGCATATCTATCAAGAACAACACGTACGGGAATACAGTCTATGCTATTTGCAAAACTATGATTTAAACATTCCTTACGGTGGCCTTAGTGATGTAAACTGCTCGATAGTACAAAGAACAACGAGCAAGCCCAAACAGCTCCGAAAGAACCCTCCGGAACCTACCTGAAGTCTGCTTCAAACCACCCCAGAGTCGATTTGGGCAGAGACCCCATAGCTTTCAGCTGTTGGAGGGGGGGGAGCAAAAAAGAACATGAAGGGAATCATGGCTTGCTGATGCGATAGTTAGGAAGTTCCCATGGAACATGAAAGGTCCCCGCTGCCGTCTCGTTCGCCCGCGAAGTGAGGCTCCGGCTGGGCTGGCACGTTTCGTGGCTACACCTGGGCGGCCGTTGCGCAACGCGTGGGATATCCTGGCAGTGGTTTTCCTGGTGCACCTCCGCCGCGTTGGTTTTTCAGGCTGAATGCATGAGCCCCACATGAGTTTCGAAAAGGGTGGTGGGGATTCACTTTTAAGCGGGTGAACCTCTTTGAGCTCCTAGCGAACATGAACCTTTGGCAAGAACCCTTTGGTGTTTTGGCGGCCACAAATGGCCATGGGTTCATGTATAGCTAGACTCTTGGAGTTAGCTTTGTTTGGGCCCCACAGGGGCGACGCCTTGAAAATGGCCGGTCCCCTGCTGGCTTTGATTCAGGGTTGCCCGGCCAACTTGGCACCCGAATCTGGCCGATTCTGTTTTCCCCCGAAAATACCTGGACCTGGATCAAGTTCTGCTAGGGGAGCCTTCGGGGAGGTGGGTGTCCCTGAAGTCTGAAGGATGCCTTTGTGTGTATGGCATAGCAACACTAGGGGCTGCCCTGGGCCGACCCCGTGCGCGGTGGGAAATTTGTGTACGAAGCTGGGCAACAGCGATTTTTCATGTTTTTCTCGTGATGTCTCTTTTTTTTTTTTTTAACTGAGGCTGCCCGCCGCAACATTTGTGCTTGAAACTTGGCACAGCGGCGTTGAAGTCGACGGATTCTCATTGTTCATCTTTTTTCGTGGTTTGGCGCGAAACATCTTTGGTTGGTGGCTGGTGCTTTTGCAGTACCCATAGAAGATATGACAATGGTGGCAGAACTCTTGCGGATTCCTTGCCCAATGAGGCCGCCCTTGGGCCGACCCCGTGCCCCTGAAATCAATATGTTTTCGTGTTTGTTGTTTTCTCGTGGTTTCGTGCACTTTCGCACTTGGCTCGACGCGCTTCCATGAACCATGAAGAACGTTTGAAACTTGCAGAATCCTGGTCCTGCCATTAAAAACACGAAAATCGTAAAGTTGACTTTGGGGGGCGGCTGTCTTCACTGAGACTTCCCATAGGGGAAAAAAACAAAACACAGTAAAGTTTGCAACTTTTGAGAAAAGCACGGCGCGCGTTGTTCTCAAGCTTTTCCAATTTTATGATTGAGCTGACTTTCCTATGAAAACACAGCAATCTGAATCATAAAATTGAAAGTCCTTGCAATGCACAAAGAGCACGATTGCCTGCGCCATTTTGATTGCGCTGGCTCGTGAAAAGGTTGTTTGTTACCCTCAGACAAATGTCAAACGTAGACCATATCGCAGAAGTAATGTTTGAACAATCGTAGCTGACGGTCCTTTGATTACTACCTTGTTAGAAACATGCATGGGGCCCCGACGAGTGAATACTTCTTCGAGGTGTGCCAAGCCTGTCCCCATTTGTGGCAAAAGGACAGTTAATCATTTGGGACCGGTTGACAGGAGAACCAACATTTTTGGAGGGCTCAGCTCAGAAGAACCAATTGGCAGGTTGGTGGTTTATTTCCAGCACCATTTGCTTTTATCCAGCTTCATGAGACAGGCCCGCCACAACTTGCAGCAAGCTTGTCATCCAACAAAGTGCCAACAGGACAGCCCCCATTTGTGCCATGGTCAAACCGTGGAACTGTCAACAGAAATCTAGGCAACCCTTGTCAGGCCTTGTCAGGGTTCCCTTCCAAAGGGAAACCTGACCGTCAACCACAGGTTGAGAGTGTTGACCACGGGTCCGATCGTTTTGAGGCATGACATGATCGTCATCCCGCTGCGCTTCTTCGACATGCCCGCTGCCCTGTTCCTGGAAATTCTGGCCTGGTTCACGCAGGCCTGGAGCAAAATGCAAGTGAGTGCCCACCCCTATTGGTCATTGAGATGGTTCTTCTATGTCACTATTTGGTGTCATAGAATGACTACATGTTGGTAGAACCCAAAGTCAACGGGTTTTGGGTGCAGCTCAAGCGGCCAAGCGGCCTTCCGTTCAGGGTTAGGCAACGCCTTGCTATGTTTTAATCACTGCTGTTGAACCAACCTTCTGTCCCTTGAAGGGGCCTACGGGTGGTTGAAGGCTGGCCATGAGAGCTAGACACGCCTGATCTACCTGCTTTGTTTCGCAGGTGTTTTGGAACCTGGACATCATTGCATCCTTCATGACTGGGTACTACGAAGACGGTAACTTGATCCTGCGACCAGTGAAGTGCCCCAGCAGACTATGGGGGCGCGTGCAGGTCGCAGACGCGCTTGGATCTGGCTTTTTGGGTCGGAGTGGTTCAGAGCAGCTTTCAGGGAGGGTTGTGGAGGGTTCCCTCGGGGAGGTTCCGGGGCTGTTTTGGATACATTACATGCTAGGCTTATTGAGGCTCGGCACGCTTTTCCAAGTTTTTTAAGCGGACACCAAGACAAACGCCATCGTGTTTAGGGGTGCCCCTACAATATCTTCATACAGACATCCGCATTCAATTCTCTCTTCCACAGCCCAACTTGATGACATACCGATTCTCACCGGACATGCTGGGACTCCTTACTTCTGTTGCACAGGCACCAGTAAATCATAAACATGACATGTCAGCGATGTATGGTTCGGGTTATTCGGGGAGTGGGTTTCCTTGTTTGATTTGAGCCTTGCCTTCTCCGCTCACGGTTTCGTGTTTTCGGCTGAGCCATGTCTTACAAGAGGAAGCAGCACGTTCGCTCTGCTTGTCCCTGATTGGTAAAGTCACAGCCAGTTCGCCCGGATTTTGCGCATTTGCCCTGAATGATGCAAGCAACCGACAAATCGTATTGGGTGGAGGACATGGGGAGCCCTTTTGACCTCTGTCTTAGGAAAATAAAGGAGGGCCCCTTCTATCAGTGTAGAACCTCTGTAAAAAGACGTCCAACTTTGTTTTCAACCAAGAACGAAGTCAAAAGTGAAACCCTGTTGTGTGGATCAGGCTTCAGCTTTGATTGCTCATTGAGGAAATAAGGCTCTCCAACCCCCCAGGAAGGGTCAATCGCTTTCAGAAGCGGTCTGAGACTCCTGAAGAAGCAGCCAGTTGCATCAGCGTCAAAGGCCGTCGAAGGCAGAAGTCTGGAGTTGCGAAAAGTCCCGGAGCTTGCTTGAACCCTGAAATTTCAAACTCTTTATCAAACCTGAGGTGTTTCGATTTCTCTTGGAGGTAGGTGTTGCCAAAAGTGGCAGCTGCTTCTTGGAACGGCCAATTCTTCACGAGCACGTCTGAGGCAACCGAGTGCCATTGCAAAAGGACCACCCCTTGCCCAGGGTTGGCTATGGTACCAGCTGATTTCGAGAATGCTTTGCTGCGAGACGGTAATAGGATATATCTTGAGGTTGGAATCCTGTTAGCCCGCCCTGTGTAATTTACTCCAAACTGGAAATAAGGGAACATCTCAGTACAGCACCTTCTCGCTCATTCCCTCAAATTGGTGGAGTCGCGTTGTTCGGTGTTGCCCAACCCTTTCCATTTGTTGATCTTAGCGGGCAACCCACAAACAGAAAGGACATGCCCCACCCCCGCGAAGCCTTCGAATCCCAGGATTGCGAAGAATTACTGCCAGTCTTGGCTCATGTTCGACCTCACAGTCGTGAGTGGCAGCCTCAGTACTCAGATCCTGGGGAAATGACATCAACCCGGGGGATCCTTAGTTGGGTGCGGCCTACTTCTGGGGTCTCCTTCTTGTTTCGCTTTATATTCTAAGGATGACATATTGTGTTCGGTGTGCCTTGGGGGTGGGCCAAGACTTGGCTGTGCTTTCTTTTGACCTGTACTGACTGGGATCTCTTAAACATCTGCCTATGTTCAGTTTCACGGACCAAAATGAAACACATGTTTGCAATTGGCGCAAAATGACTCTTTCCGGACAAACTGACTACTACTTTATTTTGCAAGGAGGCCAGTTCGACCAACTGCCAAATCCCTGAATTCAACAGCCCGAATCCCAGTACATCATGGTCAGAAGGCCTGGTCATGCGGCCTTTTCGGGATTCGGGGATAATACCTCTGGGAACTTGCTCATAATTGCGTGTATGATTCTCTTTGGATCATGGCTTAACCCCACATCCTCATTGTAATTAGTTAGGCCGTTAGGCCCCCACATGGCCCAGGGCTCATTAACCCAAGTGCACGCCAACAAGGTCTCGATTGGCTGATCCTCTTCCTGGCAACGGACAGCGACGCGCAAGGCGTACACCGCCTCTCGAAGACGGCCACTCGGACTTATGACAGCCGCAGAGGAAATTTGAGCTCATTTTCTTGCCGGTTCTCAGCAGAATAGGTGCATGGCCCGTATGGAATCGCTCATGGTTTCCTGTCAGGATCCCCCAGATTCATTCTCAAATCCCCTCTTGATTCTCTACTGAGAACCAGCAAGTTTTCCCCAACGACAGCTATCGGGTCGGTTTGGGGTGCTTGGCATGGCAGTTCCAGTCTAAAAGAAGGCCGTCGGAGATGGGCGTGTTTCACGGCACTTGGCTACGATAAGGACGAATGATGACTGAGAGGCTGAGAGAGCTGCCAGCTATGGAGCTATGATAGCTATGGTCTAAGAGAAGCATGGAACTGATTTCTAAAGCAGCCTTGAAACAAGGCAGTTTCAGACACTGCAGCCCTGCTCCTCAAAATTGATCCAGATCGAACCCATTTACACCACTGTTTCTTGCGCGTGACTACCTGCGAGCGTTTGATTTGTTGAGAGCCCATCGTCGTGGAAGGCGATCCGCACATCTGACCTCAAAGAGGGGGTTGTGGGTTGGACAGGCGATGGGTGTTTGACATTTCCCAGGGTGTCAACCAAGCAAATGCACAAATGTTAGACCCAAACAAGCTATTGTCAAAGCCCGTGATCTATTCAAGAGGCTTGGTTGAACAATGCAACCAAACTTTCACGAAGTGGACGTTTGGGGCCTTTGAAGAGTAGGTGTTGCCGTCGTCTAAGACCCTTTTTATGGTTCGCTTCCAGGACATCGGACAGAGGATATAGTGGGTCCTCTATTTTGAATGGTGTTGATCACCCCCTTTTTGTGGAAGAAGACACCTTCCCAACCCCTAGTTTGTAATTCATTAGTACATGGATGCAGAACATACGGCTTTGTCTGGAATAAACGGGTTGTTGACTTTGGCCCCCCGACATGGGCCCCTGCATGCACAACATGAATTCTTTGGCGCGGTCATGCGCGGTCTATCAATTGCAGGGGTCATTTCCCATTCGCTTCACTGGTCGCTCCCTTCAGAAGCTATCCATTTTCGCTGGGGTTGGACCAGTTTCTCAGAAGGAAAAGGAAGCTACGCTTGGGGGAGAGATGGCGCACTTCCAAGCCAGTTTGGTCAGCCGTCATCCCCTTTACCCACAGAGTTGGCCCAACGACCTTCCAGGAACCGGCGGTTCCTTGAGCAGGGCTATAGCGAACCCGGTTTTGGAGCCTGTTCGAAGGCAAACCAAAAGGAAGCTTTCCATTTTGGGTCTCGTGCCCATTCTGCTACCTTCCTTTGCTCCTCCGTTAATTTGAAGGGAAGCAAGGAACGAACAAGTGCCCTGGTCATCTTTTTTTGGGGGATCTCATCCCGCACCGAGGTCCGCCTGCTGCGCTTTCTCCGCATGGTGCGAATCTTGCGCCTGGCCAAGATCAGCCGAATGTCCGAGGCGGTGCAGGCGCCCGACTGCTTCCCGCGGTTTCTCGCCGGCGAAAGAGCTCGTCGCTTCAGATCATGTGCGTGCAGCATCTGAAAGGACCCAATTGAATTCTAGCTAGGGACCTCTTTGGGTGAGCCACCATGTGGCGTCACTGAGCCTTGTGCCCCGCCTGTGGAATGAAACCATAGATGACTTCTACTGATTTCAGTTTGGTTTCTCGCGTTTAGCAGAACCCGTCGATTTCCCAAAGGCACTGGGCCTTTGGCCCTCTACCCCCTTTGGTCACTAGACCTAAGGTGCACCAAATGCCAGTTGCCCTTCCGGCCATGGTTCTAAGGGTTGATTCCCAATTATTTTCACGCATGGTTCTCTTTAGACACCTCACAAGGTTCAAACAAATTCATCCGAGTTCCGTGTTGTGATAAACACAAGATAGACTTAGACCCATGGTTCCATTGGTCAACGCCCCGTTCTCTGCCCTTCAAAGTGCGGGACACAGAAATGATCCTGATTTTGTAAGTAGTCGATGACATGACTTTTTTTGAAGCAGTCTAGAAAGGAAGGGCGGAAGGGTTGATTCCCCGTTCCCTTCAGGCACCACTATTTTGCCCAGGTGTTTGCCGACTGTCTGAAGAGAAGGATGCCTGAACGGAGTAGTACGGCCTAGCAATGAGAAGGCAAGACCATTGTTTTTTTCCCCAGATAACCGAAAGCTACAGGGGTTCTAAGTTCTAATAAAGAAGGGAAACTGATTTGCGAGATTGACGGGCGGGTGCTAGGGGGTATGCAGTTTGGGGTCCTGGTGCGTGTGCTGTTGGGGTGCTGTTTGAGCTGCTGGTGATGGCGCGTGCAGTTTGGGTGCCGGTTTCCAGGTGCTGTTTTGGGATGCTGTTTGGGGTGCTGGTGATGGTGCAGGCGCATGTTTTGCGAGATTGACGGCCGGGGGTGCTGGTGCAGGCGCACTTTGGGGATTGTTTCGCTATTTGGGCTCTATGCTGGTGAAATTTGTTTCTCTCCCGCACCCTTTGCCGTTTGGGAACCCAATACGTCACACACCGACCTCATGGCACTATCCTAAAGCTCTCCGTGAACGAAACAAACAGGCATCTTTGGGGACGGCTTTAGAGCGCAACCCCCGTGTGTTGCCAACCATGTTGATTCATACAGCCACGGGAACTATGGGGTGCAAGCCATTTTGGGGGGCATTCTTCACAGATCGGATTGGGTCTACAGCTCCAGGGTCGCTCGGAAATTCATCCAGGCTGGGTTCATCGAGTTGAACTCAGGATTTCTCCGAGCCTTAAGGTCGGAGAGTTTGATCGGTGTCATTAATCCTTTGATCAAAGTTCCATCGGACCTTTAGAGCTATTTCTGTCGCAAGAGCCTTACAAACTAATCATGTTGCAAGCGGCATTTCGGGAGATCGGGGTCTGAAAGAGGCTGGTTTCCTTCCCCTTCCCCTTACATTGATGAGACATGTTGGGGTCGGCAAAATCAGCACCCTTTGTGCAGGAGCAGATACAATCTCAATCCGCCAACATCCAGTACAGCCTCTTCAAGAGCACCCTGGCAGTGAATTCTTGCGATGCAGCACTGGACATGTGGCAGAACCGGGGTGTTTTTGGTTGAGGCTTTACACAGGACGTCAAGATGACACCCAGGTTGGTTTCTCGGTGTGTGTGTGTGTGCGCGCGCGTGTGTGTTTCTGTTTAGCGTACCCTTTTCAGATTGGTTTGAAGGAAGAACCAAAAGGAACAGTACCAGTTTGACGCATACCTGCCAGCCAGTGTGGAGGGCCAAGTCAGCGTCGCCCATTTTGACGTTCCAGTTCTATTTTTGCTACCTCCACATTCGGGCCATTATAACCAGCTCATCGATGTGGGGGACTAGGAGCATCAATTCATTCGGGTGAATTGCATAAATTCGTGCAGATGAAACCAATCCTGTTTGAACAAACATGATGGTTTGCGTTTTCTGTTTATGAACTGTTCGAATTTGCCCAGATCCGTACCCAAGTCGAAGTGAAGCAATCGAACTAATTGAACCACTGTTTTGAATTCAAGGAATGGTCGAGAGATGCGCGCCATGGGAATATCGTGAAGGAGTAACGTGAAGAGGGGGACTGTCTTTCGTCACGAGCAGGACCGGCTTGTGAATTCAGCAACTTGCACATGTCAAAGCTTTTTTCAAGAGGACCATGTTTGGGGTTTCAAGAGCAGCCATGTGTTACTTTCCTCCAGGGAAACCAGTTTCGTGGTTGCGTTTTTCAGGGAATCCTTTTTTTTGTTGCTTTCACATTGAGCCGAAACCCGCGGGAATCGCAAGGGAGGCTAAGTGAAGCCCAAGGGAAACCAAAGGGAACATTGAAGCCCGGCTTGGATTTCTATCCCCCTATTGGGAGACTATGCAAGACCCATTTTGACATGATCAGCGATCAATATTTACTGCTCAGCTGCTGTAGCCAAGGGCATGACACTAGGCATACGGCATGATCACCAAAACTTACTACTAGAAAGGGGGGTTACTCACCAAAATCCAAAGGAACACCCGGTTACTTTATACATGTTGATCGCGGCGTTCCACATGTTGCCTTTTTCGAGCCGAGGCATATTCCGTTTGCTTCTGCTTACTCACCTCATAGCGTGCTCCTGGTACGGCATTGGCAGACTCAGTGATGAGAGTGCCGCGGCAGCAAGGTATTTAATGGGAAGTGCTACACGGGGGCCAGAGTAGATTCGAGTCCCCGGAGCTGTTCAACTGGCCCGAATGAACAGGTTCCGCTTGCAAAGCACAAAGCGTGTAGCATCCAACTGCAAACCAATTGTTAGAACCCCTTGAGGATCACCCAACAGACGGCACAGTTCCCTTTATATATTTGGGTAATTAGGTAAGAAAAGAGGATGACTAAGCAAACATGGGGGGGAATTGTGCCATGAACTTTCACCCAACTGTATCCTCCAAATATTCTTGGAAGCTGACAGAAGCAAAATCAAACCCGGGCAACTGCAGGTTTTGGATAGACTCCTTTAATATCAGGCTTTGATTGTGTCTCACAGTTGTCACAGGAGGGTTTAGAAGACGAAAGCCTTTCCTTTTGGGAACCTCTGTCCGCTAAAACAGGGTATTTAGACTTGCTTGGCACGGGAAATCTGTTTTTTGGCCCCCGCGCTGGATGCCCCCGCGCAGAAAAGCAAAAAAAGAAACACAACGGGCTCGTGCAGGCGCCGTAAGTCTGCTTTGCAGGTGAGCAACTGGTATTATTGGTCGTCTGCTGGTTTGGGAGGACGAGAAGGACAGAAAACCCGACATTCCAACAAAATCCATGAGACAGCCCAATTTTCCCTTGTTCTTTGCTGGGGAGCTTTGGTTATCTCTCCCAGATATTAATATGATTTGCGGCGTGAGTTTTGGGTGTGTGGTGACAGAAATGATCTCACACACCTAAAGCTGTGTGAATCAACTGGGTGGCGCACCTGCGTTCGTTGGGTTGCTTTTTATGCAGCTTTGGATTCTTTGGATTTGCTTACTCATTTTATGAAACATGGGACCGCATGTACGACGTCCGCCTTTTCTTGAGACTTTGCCTTGAAGTTCCGTTACTCCTTCTAACCAGAAAGTGCAATGCGGGGGGTCGGATCAGTCTGGAGCCATTGGGTTGTCCCCAGGATCTCAGCTGGATTTCCCCCGTTGAAGAGTGCCAAAGTGCCAAAAAAAGAGATTGGACTCCACAGTTCTGTGGTCTCGGATATTCTGTTGTCTAAGAATCTGATTGAAGCAAAACACCCCCCACCAAAATGGTGGGTTTCCCTTCGGTTTCCCTTCAAGCAAATACGACCAAGCAGGGGTTCCATCAAGAAAGACCCACATTTTGGTGCGCCCTTGCCATTGAAACATCACCGTGGGACCGGGACGTTCTCAGGCGACGGCCAGGAGAGGAGCTGGATCATGGAGTCCAGCCTCGTCGAGCGGACCCTGTCCTATCAGCGCCTTGGCGCCGTTGACTGCGTCTAGATGGATGTGCCCCCGGCTAATTAGCCCCCTCTAATGCCTAAGCCTAGATGTGCCAACCATTTAGACTGCCAAGCCATCTAAGTGTACGTGTGTGTGGGTGTTGCAAGCTCGACATTCACCCTAGAGCCACTCTTCGCATGTAGAGAGGGCGAGGGAGGGGACTTGCAAGGCTCTGCCGAGGAAGCATCATCCCTGTGTACCTGCTGGTTTAAACGAATGTCCTGTTGGTCCCACACCGACAACACCAACCACACCAACCACGCCAACCACACTAAACCACACCAACCACGCCAACCACACCAACCACACCAACCACACTAAACCACGCCAACCACACTAAACCACGCCAACCAGGCCAACCATGCCAACCACACCAACCACACCAACCACGCCAACCACACCAACCACACCAACCACACCAACCACGCCAACCACACTAAACCACACCAACCACGCCAACCACACTAAACCACACCAACCACGCCAACCACACCAACTACACCAACCACACCAACCACACCAACCACACTAAACCACACCAACCACACCAACCACGCCAACCACACTAAACCACACCAACCACGCCAACCACACCAACTACACCAACCACACCAACCACACCAACCACACTAAACCACACCAACCACGCCAACCACGCCAACCACGCCAACCACGCCAACCACACCAACCACACCAACCACACCAACCACGCTAAACCACACCAACCACGCCAACCACACCCACCACGCCATTCACACCAACCACACCAACCACGCCAACCACGCCAACCACACCAACCACACTAAACCATACCAACCACGTCAACCACACCAACCACACCAACCACACCAACTACACCAACCACGCCAACCACGCCAACCACACTAAACCATACCAACCACGCCAACCACGCCACGCCAACCACGCCAACCACGCCAACCACACCAATCACACCAACCACGCCAACCACACTAAACCACACAAACCCCACACCAACCACACCAACCACACCAACCACACCAACCAAGCCAACCACGCCAACCACACCAACCACACTAAACCACGCCAACCACACTAAACCACGCCAACCAGGCCAACCATGCCAACCACACCAACCACACCAACCACGCCAACCACACCAACCACACCAACCACACCAACCACGCCAACCACACTAAACCACACCAACCACGCCAACCACACTAAACCACACCAACCACGCCAACCACACCAACTACACCAACCACACCAACCACACCAACCACACCAACCACACCAACCACACCAACCACGCCAACCACGCCAACCGCGCCAACCACGCCAACCACACCAACCACACTAACCCACACCAACCATGCCAACCACGCCAACCACACCAACCACACCAACCACACCAACCACACCAAACCACACCAACCGCCAACCACACCAACCACGCCAACCAATCACACCAACCACACCAACCACGCCAACCACACTAAACCACACCAACCACGCCAACCACACTAAACCACACCAACCACGCCAACCACACCAACTACACCAAGCGCACCAACCACACTAAACCACACCAACCATGCCAACCGCACCAACCACACCAACCACGCCAACCACGCCAACCACACCAACCATACCAACCACGCTAAACCACACCAACCGCCAACCACGCCAACCACACTAAACCACACCAAACACTAAACCAAGCCAACCACGCCAACCACACCAACTACACCAACCGCACCAACCACACCAACCACACTACACCACACCAACCATGCCAACCACACCAACCACACCAACCACGCCAACCACGCCATCCACACCAACCACACCAACCACGCTAAACCACACCAACCACACCAAACACAGCAACCACGCCAACCACGCCAACCACACTAAACCCCGCCAACCCCGCCAACCACACCAACTACACCAACCGCACCAACCACACCAACCACACCAACCACACTACACCACACCAACCATGCCAACCACACCAACCACACCAACCACGCCATCCACACCAACCACACCAACCACACCAACCACGCTAAACCACACCAACCACACCAAACACGCCAACCACGCCAACCACGCCAACCACACTAAACCACGCCAACCACACCAACTACACCAAGCGCACCAACCACACTAAACCACACCAACCATGCCAACCACACCAACCACACCAACCACACCAACCACGCCAACCACACCAACAACGCCAACCACGCCAACCACACCAACCACACCAACCACACTAAACCACACCAACCACGCCAACCACACCAACCACACTAAACCATACCAACCACGTCAAAACCACCAACCGCGTCAACCACACCAACCACACCAAGCACACCACGCCAACCACACTAAACCACACCAACCACGCCAACCACGCTAAACCACACCAACAACGCCAACCACACCAACTACACCAACCACACCAACCACACCAGCCGCACTAAACCACACCAACCATGCCAACCACACCAACCACACCAACCACGCCAACCACGCCAACCGCATTAACCGCACCAACCACGCTAAACCACACCAACCACACCAACCACACCAACCACGCCAACCACGCCAACCACGCCAACCACACCCATCACGCCAACCACACCAACCACACCAACCACACCAAACACACTAAACCACACCAACCATGCCAACCACACCAACCACACGAACCACACCGACCACGCCAACCACGCCAACCACACTAACCACACTAAACCATACCAACCACGTCAACCACACCAACCAGACCACCACATTAACCGAATTAACCACACCAACCGCGCCAACCACACCAACCACACCAACCGCACCACGCCAACCGCACTAAACCACACCAACCACGCCAACCACACTAAACCACACCAACCAAGCCAACCACGCCAACCACGCCAACCACGCCCGCCGCACCAACCACACCAACCACGCCAACCACACTAAACCACACCAACCACGCCAACCACACCAACCACATCAACCACGCCAACCACGCCAACCGCGCCAACCACACCAACCACACCAACCACACCAAGCACACCAATCACACCAACCATATCAACCACACCAACCACACCAACAACACCAACCATATCAACCACACCAACCACACCAACCACACCAGCCACACCCACCACACCAACCACACCAACCGTATCAACTACACCAACTACACCAACCACACCAGCCACACCCACCACACCAACCACACCAACCATATCAACCACACCAACCACACCAACCACACCAGCCACACCCACCACACCAACCACACCAACCATATCAACCACACCAACCACACCCACCCACCACACCAACCACACCAACCACGCCAACCACGCCAACCACACCAACCACACCAACCACGCTAAACCACACCAACCACACCAACCACGCCAACCACGCTAAACCACACCAACCACACCAACCATATCAACCACACCAACCACACCAACCACACCAGCCACACCCACCACACCAACCACACCAACCACACCAGCCACACCCACTACACCAACCACACCAACCACACCATCCACACCAACCACACCAGCCACACCCACCACACCAGCCACACCCGCCACACCAACCATATCAACCTCACACCAACCACACCAACCACACCAGCCACACCCACCACACCAACCACACCAACCATATCAACCACACCAACCACACCAACAACACCAACCATATCAACCACACCAACCACACCAACCACACCAGCCACACCCACCACACCGACCACACCAACCATATCAACCACACCAACCACTCCAACCACACCAGCCACACCCACCACACCAACCACACCAACAACACCAACCAAATCAACCACACCAGCCACACCAACCACACCAGCCACACCCACCACACCGACCACACCAACCATATCAACCACACCAACCACTCCAACCACACCAGCCACACCCACCACACCAACCACACCAACCATATCAACCCCACCCATTTTTTGGGAGAGGTCGTTTTCTTTGCCAAAGGTACACCACGAGCTACCACTGGGCACTTTGTCAGCTGGGCGTGGGGGGCATCGCCATCTACCCCACCAACACCTACGAGCGCTCCTTCGGAGCCCTGCCACAGACCGGGGCGGGTTGGGAATTTTCCCTTGGGTGGGCGTTGGCGGGGGGGGTTGTGAAAACCGTGGTCTTGGCTTGCTTTTGATTTCCGAATGCCAACCAAAAAAGGGGGTCTATTCTGAGAAACATTCCTGTGTCTGGGGTCTCCACCAAATTCAACATTCTATTCTAGGGTAGACTCAACATGGGCCAGAATCTGTGTTTTTTGGGTGCCCCAGATTTGGGCCAAGATGTGTCAAGCTAGGGATTCGGACCCTCCCCCCCCCATCAAAAAGAAAAACAGTGGCGGATAGCCTGTTGGTTTTCCTTTAATCCAACATGAAAAGGGAACATTCAAGCAAAACACATCCATGTGGCTATGAATGTGCTAATAGGGCATCGTGGACATAGCTTTGCATGTAAATCATGCTACTAAAGGGTCCCCCAGCGAAAACTCGTACACATGTTTTCTTTTGTGTCGTACGTGTCCCTGATTGAATTCCGATGTTTCCCCTTAGAGGATGGCTTTAATCATTTTTGCTAATTGTGAGGTTACTTTCCTGTGGGCAATGTTTCTATCGGGATACACACCCCACGGCCCTGGGTTGGATTCTGGTCAAATTTCGAGCGACCCTCACGAAGGCTTTCGTTTGGTTTGCGGCCCCTGGATTCCGGTTCCCTTCCAAGCCTTATTTTGGACAAGTAATATGTGCCCTTTTGTGCGGACACTTCCATTTGGGGAGCCAAGACAAAGGGCCATGGGCTTCCCATGGCTCGCTGAATGGGATTGCAAAACCCTAACCGAACGCTAGGTGGCGCCTTCTTTTGGGCGGTCTACTCAGGCAGAGAGGAAACGCGCCATGTTTTTGTTTAAATGGCGGGCGTCAATTTGGTGCCTGATCAACGGGGGAATGTCGGACCGTCATATCCATTTTGCCAGCTCCTCCTCCCCCTTCCTTCGGCGTTTGGGTGCTTTCCAAGATTGCTTACATCTTCCGTGTTCAACGCGCTCTTTAGCGCGGTTTATCTTTATTTGGGCCAACAGAAATGCATTCCACCACCCGGCTGTATCCTCAAGGTAATCAACCCCTAAAATGGATGGTTTCCTTGTGGCTTCCATTCAACCATCCTCCAAAAAGTTCCTGATTTCAGACACCTCTAGGGTTTCTCTACAGGTCGATCCCCCATTTCCCAAGCTATCTTTTGGCACACCCAAATTCTTTAGGTGTTTGGCCATAGACCGAATCGGGGGGGGGGGGGGGAATGCAACTAGAATAACCTAGGTGAATCAAGTAGGGGAAGTCACCTACCTTCAAGTTGAGGTGGAGCTCAAAAAGGGCGGGGACCCCAAAAGTGCCCGGGGGTTACATTGTTACATGTTAGATCCTCGAGTAATTCATATATTCCTACACCATGGGTTTTCGCTCGTTTTACTTCCAAGTGAGACTTCCGTAAACCCAGACCTCCGGTGGGCATTCGGTTTTGGAATCCGATGCTCGATCGCATGTTGAATGACCCGAGGAATCTTCTCGGCTTTTACGGCGCTGATGACGTTTTCCACCTTGGTTAGTCACTTGGCTGCACCAATCTTTTGGTTGGATTTTTCACTTTTTGGGGAAGCTGGACGGTGGAGCCGTTTTTATCTTTCACCTTGCTGGTTCTCGGTCGGGAATCGTTTTAGGCGTTATCCCCAGGTTTGGTCTCTCCGCAATGACTGTTCTCCCAAGCCCTCTTTTTTGAGAGGGCTTGGGCTTTGCAGTGCTCTGCATTTCTTCTTGACTTGCTGGTTTGAATCGCTTGAAGGCTCAAATACGGCCAGCAAAAAATGACCATGCGGGAAAAACGATCCAACTACGGGTTCCGTCCGAAAAAATAGCCATACGGCTTTCCAGGCAGTTTAGCGGTTAGCTCTCTCCACTACATGCACGTGTCACGCGTGAACAAGCTAGGAAAATGAAAGACGTCACGAGAGCTGGGGAATAGCAAGAGGCAGGAAACGTTGGCATGCACATGAATTTGGCTCGGGCATCAGGCCCTCAGGAATTCAGGCGTTGATTTCAGCGTCAGCCGCGTTTTCAGCTTCACCTGCCTCGGTAGCTAACGATTCAGCGTCGAATGGGCGAATACTGTGGGGGATACCATTTGGGCTTGTTTTGAACAATTGTTGGTTGTTTTGCCGATTCACCAACAAGTAAGTCAACAAAACTTTGTTTTCGCTGGCTTTTTTTTGCCCACTAATCAACAAGTCCAGCACTTTTGTGCCAGCATCACGCCCTTCAGGTAAGATGACCTCGCTCATGTCCTCCCTGAACAAACTCAAGGACGAGGAGATGGAGCAGTTCCGAACCTCGGCTAGCAGGCCTCTGTGTAGAAAATCCGACGGTTTTTCTATGCTTTTTGAAAGCAGAGGTCCCCACGATTTACGCTCCCCCCAGGCAGACTTGAAAAGGGAAAGGGGATAACGGGACAACCCAAAATGGAACTTGGTGTGAATGGCCCCTTTTTTGGTTTGCCCGGGAGTGGTTAATTTTCATGAAAGGGGAACATCTGGGTTCAGGTCATTCCTGGGGTAATTTGACAAGTGGATTCGTGCAAGCTTGGTTGTTTGTTTTTACCAGGGGACGGCTTTTTTAATTGGTCCCTGCACCCGTGTTTTGTCTTAACCTGGGTGCAACTATTTAGAAGTAGATCCCACGGAAGCATGCCAAGTGGGCAAAGACACCTGGCCCTTTAGACTCTAGGTGGTGATTGCTCTTGTTGCCAGTTTCAGTGGTAACTCCAGCTTTATTTGCCCTGCGGCGGTTGCCTCAAGAAAAAGGGGAAGTGGAAGCTGGACCGTCCCAAGGATTGTTGCGACGCTACCTCATCTACAACGACATCCCGCTTCACCTTAGCCAGCGCATCGTCCGGTTCTTGCAGCATGGGTGTCCCGGCTCCGGCCAATGATCGATGTCAAGTGCTTGTTGGCAACAAAGGGGCCCATTTAGCTTACCCGTTCTTTGCCTTTCGTTGGCCCTTGTGGGTTTCCTTTCATTTTCCCTCCTTCATTTTCCCTTTTGACCAGCACCAAGCTGACTGTTTTATTGGGGGGTCTGAGTCTGGCCAAGTGGACCTTGTGCTTCCGGGCAAGGGTCACGAACGAGCCCTGTGATAAATGTCGCTCTTGACGCCTTAGTGGCAGTACTATGAATAACATAAAACCAGGTATGTCGAAGACGCAATCGAGAGTCACCAGGTGGGGACTGTGTCAAACTTGAAGGCTGGTTTTGAGACAGGAGACCAAAGGGACGCTGAACAAAAATACCTGGGACGGTTCAATTCCCTTTGCTGGGAGTCAGCCGGTCGATTCCCTTTGCTGGGAGTGAGCCGCTAGGGTCGGTCCAATTCATTTTACCGGTTCAACAACATGTGTGCCACAGTCAAAACAAGTGCTATAATTATCGTTGTTTGACACGGGTAGCCCCTATAGTCTTTTACTGAGCGGGATGTGCTTTTGGAGTGCCCCCATGTTAGGACTACAGACTATCGGAAACGTCCGAAGCTGTGGGAATGTGCAACCCGCTGCTTTTTAATTGACAGTTTGGAGCTAATATTGGGTCCATGAAAGTGGACTTGTCTTCTCAAGATGGCGTGTTGTTCTTTCTGTTGTTTTGGTCCTCCTCCTCTTTATTGGGAACGGTGAAATCACCTACTTCCTAAGCAGGTTGAATTTCCATTTCGGAGTTGCTTTTGACCCCTTATTGTGAGTAAGATAAGACATAAGACACTCCAAGGGGTGAACGGGGACGGAGGGCAGTGTGAAGCCTTGCCCAGGTACCGCATGCGCCACGAGGCGCTATCGGCGGGCAGCCATTTGCCCATCCTCGACTTGCTGTCCGAGTCGCTGCAAGGCTCGAGGGGTGGTTCGAAAATTGGTTTATCATGAATATGAGGCACCAAATAATTACAGTTTATGCCAATCATCAGTCAACAATAGTTATAGTTTATGCTTATCATCTCTCAGAAAAGCTTGAGACTACACAACTCCATAGATATTTTGTCCCCATGCTGGACCCAAATCAGGGGAGCTGCAGTTCGAACGCTACCGGGGCTGCCTCTACGAGCTCAAGTTCACGGAGCGCCTACTCGCCTTGGAGAACCGAGCCTCGGAAAGTTTCCACTCGGCCTCGGGGCGCCCGGGCTAGGAGAAGACACGCTAGGACCTATGTCGATACAAACACGTGGTCTATGGATGGTATATGTCAATGATACACCTACTCAAATTGCTCGACTGAACTAAAACATGTTGTTTGCTTGCTTGCTTGCTTGCTTTGTGTTGTTTTGTGTTCTTTAACCGCAGTTGGCGTGTGCCGCCGGCTCCAAGAACAGTTCAATCCGCGCCAAGAACAGTTGCTGTATCTCAACGATTGTGAGGACAAAACATAGGAGCCGTGTGGAGAAGTGGCGGAAGGGGTCCTCCTCGTGTTTCCCTCTTCCCTGTCATGACTCAACGAGTGCCAGGACAAACGGCGCAAGTCTTGCGCGAACGGTAATTGACGGTCCTGTGCAGATGGGTTTGTTTCAGAGTAGAGGAAACCTCTAACCACTTGGGTTTCCCTCTTCTGCATATCCTGGAGAAAAGACATGCCCATCTCCGCCACTCGACAATCATCAGGACAAACGGTGCAAGTCTTGCACAAGCTGTCCATGAACGCGCTGGCGAATACCGTGGTGGCGCACGACGACGTGCTCTTCTGCAGCGGCGATCTTGCCACAGCTGCATACTTCGTACAAAGCGGGCACATGAGGCTTGGGTTGCATTATCCCCCACTCCGAAGTACAAACTGTGGAGGGGGGAGGGGCCGGTTTGCCATGAAGAGCATTGACAGGGTTTTGGATAATATATATATATATATATATATGTATTTGATATATATATATATATATATTTGTTTCGTTACCGCTTGCCAGGATACCCAAAAAGCCCTTCAAAGTGTTGCAGTAGTCAGTAGTCATGTCATGGGAAAGATCATATCATAGTTGCATGACAGAACTGGTGAGCTGCAGTATCCCCACTCCCTGAGCAAAATATGGAAGGGGAGGGGGTGTTATTGCAATACAGATCAATTCCCCGAGGGTGGGGATGATGCACTGATCTGCCTATTTTGAAACGAGCCTACTGATCTGGGGATGAAACGAGCTCATCCATGATGAAGGCACTTGCTTTTGGCGTGCCTGGACAAATGCAGCTCTGTTCATGACCTTTGTGTTTGCACCTGTGTCCACCTCATGTTCAAATGCAGCAGGATATTTTGAAAGGGCTCGCGTGGCAAAACATGTGAGCGCTCATGTGCTGGGCCAGCCCGGTTCGAGTTCCCAGGAACTATCACGATGATTTCGGAGATGAACCGTCTCCAGTGGAAGGCAAAGCCATGTTGGGGGGGGGCGGCGGGCACAGGCCGATTTGCGTCGACTTGGACAAATGCATCGAAAGGGAATCAGTAAGTCTTTTAACTACGGGACACGGTTTTTTCAAGCCACAATTTGCCTTTTCATCCTGCATTTACCTGTGGGTCAAAGAAGCAAGTTCGGGTCGGAGCAAGAGGGTCCCCAAGTTGTTTGGGAGGGGTCCGTTCTTTCGACCACGCAAACACACATATACATTTATATATATATATATATATTTGCAATGCTCAGTCCGATTGCTTTGCTTGAGCCCCTGTGCTTTTGCTGGTCAACGGTATTTTACTTCGGTGTCTTTTCACATGTGGGCACATTTCTCAAAAAAAGTATCTTCTAACATGTTTTTGCATTGTAAGGTTCACTAACTCTGGACAGGAACCACAGATATATTTTTGGTTGGGGGGTAAAAACTGAGAATCGAATGAGCATCGCCCCTCGACCCTGTAGACCAGAGGGTGCGCCATGGGACAACAAACGGTGCTCACGCCTTGTTGCTTCTTTCTTTCTTTCTTTCTTTCTTTCTTTCTTTCTTTCTTTCTTTCTTTCTTTCTTTCTTTTTTCTTTCTTTCTTTCTTTCTTTTTTTTGGGGGGGGGGTTTGACGGACTTTCAATTAACAGAGGGCCTCGCTTCTGAAGTTCAAGCACGCACACCATGGCGGCACTCCCTTCTTTTCCCACAAAAGCAGAGGGACATACCCTAATTGTTCCATGTGCACTTGTGTAACTGGCCACATTTTGACCGTGGCTATATACAAGAATCACGCAAGGAGATTGCCTCAAAGAGGATGAAGACTCCGTGTTTGGGACCCCTATCCAGATGCTTGGTTTCGTTTTGGTTTCCCTGTGAAACTATCTCTTGCCCTTGGGCTCCCTGGTTTTGATGGCTTCGTTTCAACCCGGGGAGGGGGGGGGCAAGCACTGATTTTACCACGTATATCGTTGCATATGTTGACCGTTGCTTAAACTGACTCTTCCCGAAGCTCAGTTGCCTAGGACCCAAAACTTGTGGCAAACCCCTCACCATGTGAGTGTATGTGGTTTGATTGAGGATCTTTTGGTTGGAGTTAAATGTCCTTTCCCAACCATTTGCGTGGTCCCAATGATTAAATGCGCCATGGGCCATGTGTGCCATAGTCAGAATACCCCTTTACTTGGGGTTGGTAGGGTTGGTCATCAACCCCTTAGTAGATATTTTAGACACCATGATAAGTATTCCCATTGAGGGAGCCATGAGAACCAACCCGCACAAGGAGCTTTGACTGTGGCTCAAATGTTCTGTCCCATTCATTTTTGAGGTTCCAGAGGCGGTCTCAACATTTCAAGAGTCATGGGCTACCCCTTGGGGGCCATTTCAAAGGGACGCCTTTGAAGAACCCGCCATGTTTGGCACGGTCCCTATTTTGAGACACCTTGTCTCAAAATGGTAGACCCATCAGAATGTGTGGTCTTAAAGCATGACCCCTTAAAGGTGTTCACTACAAAGAAAGCAAAACACATACGAGGCTGGGGGAGTAAAACAAGCAGACCCCATGAAAACAAGCACACTCCAACCCCGGAACCCCCAGTCAGGCTCCATGGCAATGGATGATCGCTTTGACATGTCGCGTCGCGTCGAGCACCGTGGCTCCCATCTGAATCAAATCCCGTAGGGCACAACTGGATCGCGGAGATGACCTTGTGGACACCCTGGGTGCATCTCGGAGACCTCGTGGCTGAGGAACGAGGGGTTGGCTGAACGTATTGAGCCAAACCGTTTTGGGTAGCAGGATAGTCCCAACTATACAGGTGCGGATGTTCTCTTTTGATGATCAACATGGTTTTGGGTAGCCAGCTTGATACCAGGTGTTGATTAGGGGTACTGGGGCCAGAAACCATCTTAGACCATTGGACGTTCAGTCCACGGTAGGCACGGCCCTGGCCGCCTTAGAGAAAGCAACAGGAGTTTGATTTTACATGGCGGTGGCTTCGGATTGGCTTCCGTGTCCAGTTTCCATATATCCAAGCCCCCCGTTTCTTATTTGCTCAGTTTCCGAGTTTCTTGCAGCATTTGTCGATCATTTCAGGGTCAACAAGTTCTAGACAGTGGGGGTTTCTCCGAAAAACATGAATGAGGACAGCTCCTTTTGGGAATGTTAGGGAAACCACAAGGAAGCCCTGGCCACTTTGAAGCATACCATTTCAACTGAGGGAAAGGCACACTTTGCAGAGCTGTGGGTGAATGTTTTTCAGTAGCATTTACTATTACCCTGTCCGCCGAAGGCATCCTTGCAGGTCATTGATATCATCATGGAAGCCCAACGCTCCCCACGGACCGGACACCTCCTTGCCAGGTATCTTCTTAGGCCTTAGTCAGGCCTCAGTCATGCTTTTTTAGTCAGGCCTCAGTCATGCTTTTTTGGGGGAGCAACCCTTCGCGGCCTTGTAAGAGCATCAGTTGGCTTTGGATTGTGCAAAAGTTTCCCACCGAAAGGCAACCGAGGAACTTTCACGCGATATGTCCAGTTTGGGGGCTACCCCGGCGGCCACATTGGGGCCGACCCATGCCAATTTTACTGGCCCAGCGCCATGATCATGCTTTCGGGCTCAGGTCGCCCCTTTGAAAGGTGAAATCATGGTCCTGAAATTGGACTTGGACCCGCAACAATGGCAATGAAGCGTCCAAGAGGGCATGTTGTCCCCCAAGCATCCAAACGCGTGGCAATAGGTTGTTATTAACATGTATGGCAGCCTCTAAGGCTGAAAGCGACAGCAAGACCTACATGCAAAAGGGGCTAAGCTTCTGCGATTTTGTTTAACCACTAAACCGAGACATTCAACCCACATATTATTAGGTATATAGGTTATAACTTAATCTAGAAGCCTGGAACTTTCCGCAAACCAGGGCTGACGCAACCTTCAATTTGCCCTCTCCAGTTGGGTAGCAATATATGTTGGCGTTACATGGGTTGCTGTTGAATGAAGAACCGTTTCTCTTTGCGTGGCCTTTCGCCCCGCTAAAACGGGTATCAAATAAGCCTAAGGAGTACCTTCTGGAACCCACTGGGGGAAATGACATGCCCGATCCGGAGGACGTGTCGCGCCTGGTGGTGCTTCAAGTGGACGCCTTTTGCCACTTCGTGCGAGTTGGTGGCCGTATGGTTCTGACCCATGATAAATGTCTCTTTTTCCGGGGAATTCACTTTCTGAAAAGGTTTGTGAACTAGAGTATCTTGCCAGCAAACCTCATTGTTTCATAGTTTACGGTGCTCGTAGGGTGGATTTCTGAGGTTCCGGTCACGCTGGGTCTTATTTGTTGTTGTATCACAGAAAGACAAGCTGAATTCCATAGAATCGATATGCCCAGACAGACTCGGTTAGGCCTCCAAAATGGGGTGTGTTGTTTTGTTTGGTTGTTGTCCTTTGAGGTCCCATCGTGAAAGGCGTACCCTCAAACAAAAGCACAAACTCGCCCCCATTAATGGAAGTGGGGAGGGGGCGACACCTGGATTATGAATCTATGAATCCAATTTTCTAATCAAAACGGTAGATGAAGGTTAGGGACAGTCCCAACCAGAGATACTGTTGACGGAAGAAATTCTGCAATTCTCGTGACGCTTCTTTGCTCCCAACTCGACATTGTTCTTCGAAGGGTTCACATGCCGGCAAGCCCAATTCTTGCACTCAGCCCATTTTACAGTTACGCTCAGTCAACCCTCAATCAAGACTACAGTCAGTGTACAAAAATGCTGGCAGAGGGTATTTGGAGCAAATTTCTTTCCTATATTTAGGAGTTTTGGAGGTTTCCAGGATAATTTTCTAGACCCCCAGCAGAAATGCTGGCCCTGCCAACATTTTTCGTAGCGTTGCCTGTAGCGTTGACTGCAGCGTTGAGCGCTGACTTAGTGTTGAACCTAAAGGTTGACCGAGGCTGTGGCTGGCAGTTTTAGCGCAACAATCCAGTGTTGCCTGCAAAGGTTGAGCTTTAACCGCATTGCAGAAATTCGATGTCATTTGCAAGCTGTCTGAGCAAAACACACCATCTCAGTACCGGGCCAAGAAAGCAGAGTGTAGCACCTGCAAGCAATTGTTCCTTACAGTTGACGGAAGAACTCCTGCACCGCCGCAAGTCTGTTCAGCATGGAACTAGGGGCGAATGTAGGTCACACCATGAGGTGGTGCAAAATTTATTCCGTCCAGTTTTCACAATTCTGCCTTTGCAGTCACAACTTGGACCTGCCCAGTCAGTGGCGTGGGCAAGCCCGATTCCAGCACTCGGCCAAATTTAAAGTCAATGCTCAGTCAACGCTACAGTCAACGCTGCAGTCAGTGTGGCAGGGTCAGCATTCGGAGCAAATTTCTTCTCTATAGTTGTCGGGGGTGGCCTTATCTGGGGAGAAAGTTCGGCGAATGCTATTGGTGATGGCTTCAACCCTGAAGCTATAGTCTCCAATAGTCTCCATTACTTTCAGCGGGCTCGGACCACGTGCTTCGGTTCGGCCCAAGGCAAAGTTGTGGGAGACAGCAACGAATGCCGCTCTGTGGCCGTGGTGTATGCCAAGGACTAACCGAAGTCATTGCCAAAGCCTTGCCCTTCCACCCACTATCATGTACTAACATGGAACCTGGCAGAGGCTCGGTCCCTTTTGGAGGAAAGGTGTCTTCCAGGACCTTTCAGTCAGGTTCGATCAAAACATCCTTCTTTCACTTGTAGAGCGATCAAGCAGGGTCTGGATCAAAACAGGCAACCCCACCTCCTACTCCTTGAGTTCCTGGACTTTGACGAGCTTTTTGGCCCACGGAGACCATTTTAGCGGCAAACGAAGAGTCTGGACTTTTTCTGACCAATACATTCAGGAAGTGATCTGGATGGGTTTAATAGCCAAAAGGAAAAATGGACATGTGCTGTCATGGATACTGCACATGTGCAAAATCCGTGGCGCCAGTCGGGATTGGTGGTTTATCCATGAATCTTCCAACTGGTGCGCATCGATCGGCGTGGATTTGTCTAACCATGTGTAGGGAATAGGACCACACCAGCAGCTTCCTTTAGCGAATTTAAAATGGCCCAAAGAAAAAGCAGGATCACTTGTGGAAATGCCTGCCCACAGCGCGCTTGTCATGAAAGCGCCTACCCTGCCAAGCGGAAATTGCTCTGTTTTATCCAAATACTTGATGTTCCGCTATAAATAAATTTATATATATATATATTGATCTATAACTGGGAGGAGTCCAAAGCTTATGTGCTCCCTGTTGGAGGGTGAAAGGAACACCAAAGAGGACCGGCTATTTTCGAGGGTCCTCTCAACATCGCATTTTTGAGGGCGGGCTTAAAGTCAACCTCAAAAAATGGGTGTTTCTATCACCATCCCAGTAGGTTTCAACAGACTGCCAGGAGTACGTGGAGCACCTGAAGCTCGTCCAGGATTTGTCCGACATTATGCAGAATCCGAAAACCTCCAAGACCATGAGCAAGCAGAACTCGCGACCCGGCCACAGGGGCAATTTGTTTTGGCCTACGGTCTCCTCCAAAACTCTGACCTTCCAAACCTTCCGGAAAAAATCAGAATTCTGACCCAGCATCCGCAACCTGCACGGGAACCTTCTCCGAGCCTTTCAGAACCTTCCAGAACCCTATGCCAGTCTTTGGGCATGGAATCCATGGGCCCTGGAACCCTATCAAACTGCTGATCCAGACCACTCCGGAGCGTATCTCAGCTCGGAGCTTTCCACCGTTGGATCATATGTTGTGCCTTACGGCAGACTAAATATGAAATAGAATCCGAAACTCTTATTTTCGGTGTACGCCAAATGTGGGCCCCTGAAAGCAGGGTTCCTTTGTTTGGGTACCCCAAAAGAAGCCTTAAAGCAAACTGGCTTTCTTCCCTTTTTGGGAAGTCACCTGGGGAAAAGTCTACCTTGAGGGGAATCAACAACTGGCACCCTCCTGAAATTGGTCGCATCTAGCGGGGTTCTCAAAATGTTCTTTGGGACCTGGTGGTTTCTTTAGCCCCCCCAAAGAATTCGGTTCAATTTGTTGGTTTGACAAGTCTCAATTTGGGGTTGCTTGGTGATATGTCTGCCAACGTGTCAGCCACTTTCTGTTAGAATTTACGGTTGAACATTCAAGCATTTGTAGGGCCGGGTGGTAAGTGAATATTTGTCTGGCTTTTTAAAGGAGCAACCACGTCAATGAGTCAGGGGCTACTCCACACGTCAACAAGCAAATGAGCAAATGAGACCCTACAAAGAAGCGGCCGTCATGGGGACTTAGACCCAGGGATCTAAGGGTTGATCACTCATTCTCTTCAAGAATCAAGTTCACCATGTTGGGTCCAAACCCTTATTGTCACACATTCCCAAGTGCCGGTACATTGCCAGTTTGGCTCAGTTTGGCTGAACATTTGATGGGTTCCACTGGTTTCAGTTTTGGGAAATCATTTACCAGTGTCTACTTCTTCAACAGGACGCCTGTAGTGACTCTAAGATGTGTTTTCTCTTAGATGAATTGCAGTTTCCCAGTTCAAGGGTTCTTCGTATGGTTGCTATCAGGGGCCAAACTAGTACTAAAATGTTGCTTCTACCACGACTCAATTTGTTATGTTTCTGTACCCCAGAAGCCGCAGAACGGCATATCTGGGTATGTGGCGCCAAAAAAACGGGGAACCCCGAAAAATAGTAGGCATATTTTTTAATTCAGGTGGGTGAATTACAGATTGGTCCTCTACTTTTGAGGGCCAGACAAGGGGCCGGCCCCCAAATTGCAACCACAAAAGCCAGGGGCCAGGCCTCAATTTGCCTAAGCCCGTGGGACCGTTCAGGCGTCACTGCAAAGTTCTGAAGGTCCTTGGACACCTTGCTGGATAGCCAGCATGATGTTTGGGCTAAGCCCTGTACCCATCTACCATCGATGTTGATATCTTCAGTCAGGGTAAGTAGGACCTTAGACACGTTCCTGTTTTGAGGTACAAGTCAGGTATGCAAAAAAGAAGGGCCTTTGCTTGTGCTGCCTGACTCTAGGCATCTTGACATGACATGAACACAGTCTGTTCCTAAAAGACCAGCAACAAAAACCACAAGCCTCCAAAAGAAAAGCTTAGCACGACAAGCACGACAAGAGGCACCAACATCAGCTAATTCAAAGGGATTTGGACCCCCGAAGCAGAAGGCCGTTGTCCTTTTGATTTCCCGTTTCACCGGGCTGGAAACCGGGGGCTCTCCAGAAAGCGAACAACATCCTGGTTGACACGGAACAGAATCAACAAAACATTTTTGTTGTTTTGTATTTCAGATTTGGGACAGAATCAAAAGGGTGGCCTTTGCCTCAAAATCCAGTTTGAAGAAGCAACAGACAGCTTGCCCATGAGGATGCGACCTGCCGCCTCTTGGTGGAGCTGCCTCTTCGGCAAGGACGGGGGTTACTTAAAGGACGAGCCACGAAGTGTCCTGGAACAAACTCCGGCAGACTCACTGTTTTTTTTCCTCGTTTATTATTATTTCTATTATTATTATTGTTATCATCTAGTTTTCCCCAAAAACAACAAGCAACAACAACACCAGGGTCGGGGCATTTGGTAGAAAACACTCCAAATGCCAGAGTATATTTGGGGAAGATATGCTCCTCCGCCTTCACCTTCCTCCTCCTACTGCTTCTCCAATACCTCCCCTTCTCTTTCTATTCCTTTTGTCTTTTTTGTTTCATTCTTCAAGCAGTTGCCCGGTGACCCTGGTAGAATCCCTTTTCGGAGTTACTGGGGAAGCCGGATTGAGCCTCATAGCCCCTGGAGGTCCATGACTATATGGCTTGCTCTTTACCCTCCCTCAAATGACTCCATGGCTGGTGGCTTCCATGGAATCGCATAAGGGGCTTTCAGAGTTCCCTGTATATATATATATATATATATTTATATTTCCCTCCTTTTGGTTGGTTTAAAGGTCCTCACCCATTCAAGCAGGCATTCAATTCGCACAGATTCCCTTGATGGTAGCAAATGAAACTGATGTAGGGTGGGTACCCTATGATTTCCAGTTCGGGGCGGGATGTCCAACCAAGCGGCAAGAAGTTGCTTCCAGGGACCCATGTGTTTTTCCAGTCATGGCAGGGAGGGTTCTAGTTGTCCCAACCACACGCAAAAAAGGGTTTCTACATGAGTCAGGCTCGAGTCCTTGTAAAAGTGGAAGCAAGCAGGATCACGTGAAGCAGCTGACCTGAAAGCCGCGCTTCGGTCCTCGGTCTTCGTCCATAGGATCCGAAGATGCTTTTTGTCAAGCGGGTTCCGATTGCCAAGCGGGGTCCGATCGCTTGCAAAGGACTCTCTGATGTGATTTAGGATCACCCGAACAAGTCTGTGTGTAGGCTGCAAAATGAACCCGTGTGTTAGAACCCGTTCTTCGGGTCACCCAAAGAGGTCTGACCGCCTCACGGAAAGTTTGAAAGAGGAAAGCGGATACTCAGACGGGGAACCCTTCAAGAGATCATTTCTGGGCAATTTATAACAAGCTCAGCAAGAGATCGGGGTAAACCGAGTGACTTGCCTGGGTTTTTTACTTCCAAATTGTGAATTAAAGCAATGTGCTTAGAGGATGTGATGCGCCTATTGTTTTTGCGCTTTAAAGGAATGGCGGGACAGTTGGACTAGCACCAACATGTTTGGTTGCGTGACTTTCAAAGCACTTATGGTGTCTACCAAGGGAGCCCCAAAGAAGATTGGAGGCACAATCAAAGCCTGGTAGAAGCGGGGTAGGTGAGAGTCTCAGCCATGATTTATGCCTGTTTTGGGCCTGTGCAAAAGTCGGAACTTCCAGATATTTTCGGAAACAAAGAGACTCTCAAAGTGTGAGGAATTCCCAATCCAGTGCACCGCGCGCAAGAAGCACTCCCGGGTCTAATCCGCTGAGAGGCTCAGACGAACGCCCCAATCTTTTCACCATTTAGGTTTCCCTTTTTGGCAAATGCTCAGGCAAGGTCCCCAAAGGTCAACTTGTGTTCCTGGTAGATCGTTCACCTTCTTACTCCCTGAGTTTTTGGACTTTATACCTTCTGGGAAGACCATTCTAGCGGTAAACAGAAAACCCAGGTTTGTTCTGACCAATCCACTCAGGAACTCAGCCTTAGGCCCATTCCAACGCATTCCAAGCACGATGGGTTCACCAGCTCTGGGTTTCTTTTGAACATCTCGAGTGAGACTCGCTGAGCTGTACGCCTTGACGCCTCCGATCTCCCTGGCAACGGCACAACAACAACCAGCCGTTTTTGATGTGTTGCCCATCAACATGATATTCATATAGGCCAGAAAGGTGTGTCCTCAACTGGAATTGGACCACTACATGTTTTTTGGGGCCACCCCCCTTTTCAGGAAGCCAAACTGTTGACGACATTCGTTGTTCGAATTTCCTTTGTCTAAGGAACCCTTTTGTTGGCTTGAAGGGAAGCCGAAAGGCAGCCAACGTCCTATCCTTGCGACTGCCCCACCCCCCATCAGGCCATTTGTGTTGACGGGGCCCTCGGCACCATGATTTGGACCGCAAACGGAGTGGACCGCAAACGGAGGGTTTTCTTTCAGCCTCAGAGGTTATTCTTGAAGCTTCCCTTAGGCCACGACAGGGGTCTCCTTTGTGGTGGTTTCCCTTTGGAGAGAATTGCTTTGGATTGGCGAAGTCTCCAGGTTGAACATTTTGTGTGAACAGTCACTCATAGGTGTGTTTTGTGTATAGAACATGTGGGCCACCATCTTGGCTTAAGTGTCATGTACGTGGTTTCACCGCCACACGCGTGGCACAAACCCGCACGGAGTGAAACAAAGGAAAATCACGTGTATCGAGCCAACCTATCATTGATTGACCCCACCCGGGTCCAACCCATGGTAAGCAGGACAGAAAACATCAATGTGAATTTCCCTCCTTCCTCAGGTTATCAGTCGTAGAGTATTCTCCCACGAGCTTTGAGTCTTATCCACGGCTCAAAGGGTACCTGTTGTTTCCACTCACAGCCTAAGAGTACCAGCGCGCGCGTGACAATCGTCCAAGCGGCTCAGCCGGAGCCGGACGATGTGTTCTATGGACATATGGGTCAGGAAGCCGTGGAAGCGGCAATGCGATGGTGCTGACTGTCGGCGCAGCAGCGCCTAATTTAATGCTGAAGTCAAGGGCTTCTCGCTCGAGGGAGCCTTCCGACGGAGGTGAAGCGGTAAAAGGGGACAAGCCTAGTTCTCCAAGAGAAATCTTGGAGCGCAGACCAACAGCTCGGCATCGAAATTCGGAAACACCAGAGGGTGAGTGAATCGCGTCGAATGCATGTCGCCCGAGTGCAGATTTGGAGAACCAGGTTGCTCATGCGCACGGAAGGATGAAAGATGAGCGCGTGACGACAAAAAAGCTCAGCTTGACGACAGAGGCGTTCGACTGACGGAAGTTGAAGCGGGCGTCTATAAGTTACAGGAGAAGTCTAAGAATGGGCCAAGAACAAACAGGAGGTCGAGAAGCTTCAGAACACGCAGATTTTGACGTCAGGATGTGAATCCACGATCGCGCAAAGCACAAGTGGCTGCCCTCTCCTCGTCAACGGCTTTTGCCCTCAAAGCTTGTACTTCTGCGTCCTTATTCAAAACATGTTGCTGCGGTAAGCCTGCGCGGCTCGCATTTTGGCCTGCGCGCTTGCCTCCTCAGTGTGTAGAGCTCTCCCGTCTCTCCGAGGCAGAGCTCGGCAAGAACCATCATTGCACAATATGCGCCGGCGCAACCTTGACAAAGAAGAGGAACCCTCATGGCCAGAATTGGTTGGAGGATGACATGATGAAAAAGGGGAGGGACTGGCTGAAGTCGCAGTGCGAAATGCTGTGACAGTTACATGCAGAACGTGCAAGCGTAAGGGGGCGGAGTATCATTCACAAACACCGGCATCATGCAAGCATCCTAGGACAATCTAGGTGGCTTATGCCATCGCCAAACTTAGCTTACCTTTCTATCTTTTAACTTGTCGCGCTTTTGCTGGGTTTCGCTTTAACTGGCAACATGTTGGTGCCGGTATATTTACCAACCCTAGCGAGGCGGGAGCAACTCAGCTTGGTCAAGATTCATCATGGGCATTGTCTGTGTGTGTGGGTGTGTGTTCATGCGTGGTAAGCATCCTGCGTAACCAGGGTATTCCGCTTCTGACTATATGCTACTCGTGAGGCATCTCGCATCTCAAATCAGGCAACCCGAGTTTGTGGTGACTGGCGGTGCTTGTTCGGCGCTAGTCAGGGTGCTAGCCAGGTGCTGGTCAGGATTTTGGTAGTGATTGGTGGCCTTGCACCATGACTGCAACACAGTTCACTAATTACAGTGCCGAGAAAACACCAGCCACCACCGGCGCACCCTGACCAACACCCTGACTAGCACCCTGACCAGCACCCTGACCAGCACCCTGACCAGCACCCTGACCAGCGCCCTGACCACCCTGACCATTGGGGATGCGCTGAAGGTGCATGGTTGTTGCTGGCAGTGCCTGTTTGCGATGCTGTCAGGATGCGGTTGGCTGCGCTTGTTTGCTGCTGGTGTTGGTGCTGTGCTGTTGCGGGTGCTGGTCCGGTTGCTTTTTGGTGTTCTCAAGATGCCGAGGTGTGGTGGTTGCTGGCGGTGCTTGTTTGCCAGGCTACTGTTTTGAGGTACGTCGGCAGTGGCTTTTGGTGTTGTAGTTTCCCATGCTGCTGTATTTTAACGCCTCCGGCTCAGGCCGCCGACATTACAGGCCTGCTTTCTTATTTGCGTCCCTTTGGAATTGTCCCCTTGCCCCCTTCCCCTCTGAGATTTCCCCCCTACGGCCTTTCCCCCCGCTGAGATCTTCTGCCTATTCCTCCTTAAGATCCTTTGCCCCCTTTCCCTGTTGAGATCCTTTCCCCCCTTCCCTTTAAGGCCTTTCCAGATCTTCTCCCTTTTCCTTCCTAAGATTGTTTCCCTTCCCACCCTTTCCCCCCTCAGGCCTTTCCCCCCCTGAGAGCTTCTCCCTTTGCCTTCCTTAGATCTTTCCCCCCTTTCCCTGTTTGCCTTTTTTCCCCCAGATCTTCTCCTTTTCCTCCCTAAGATCTTTTCCACCCCTTTCCCTGTTGAGATCATTTCTCCCCTTTCCCCCCTAAGGCCTTTGCCCCCAGATCTTCTCCCTTTCCTCCCTAAGAACTTTCCCCCCCTTTCCCTGCTCAGATCCTTTCCCCCCTTTCCCCCCTAAGGCCTTTCCCCCCCTGAGATCTTCTCCCTTTTCCTCCCTAAAATCTTTCCCTGTTGAGATCCATTCCCCCTTTCCCCCCTAAGGCCCTTTCCCCCTCTGAGGTTTTCCCTTTTCCTCCCTACGATGTTTTCCCTCTCTCCCTGTTGAGGTCCTTTCCCTCCTTTCCCCCCTATTGCCTTTTTTCTCTTCGCGATCTTCCCCCTTTTCCTTCCTAAGATCTTTTCCCCCCTTTCCTTGTTGAGATCCTTTCCCGCCCTTTCCCCCCTAAGGCGTTTTCCCCACCCAAGATCTTCTGATCCTTTGCCCCCTTTCCCTGTTGAGATCCTTTCCCCCCTTTCCCCCCTAAGGCCTTTCCCTTCTGAGACCCTCTCCCTTGTCCTCCCCAAGATCTTTTCCCTTGGTTGAGATCCTTTCCCCCTTTGCCCCCGAGATCTTCTCCCTTTTCCTCCCTAGGATCGTCTCCCACCTTTCCCTGTTGAGCTCCTTTCCCCCTTTTCCCCCTAAGGCCTTTTCAGATCTTCTCCCTTTTCCCCTCTAAGATCCTTTGCCCCCTTTCCCTGAGATCCTTTCCCCCTTTCCCCCCTAAGGCCTTTTCCCTGCCTGGGATCGTTTCCACTGAGATCTTCCCCCCCCCTTTCCCTGTTGAGATCCTTTCCCTCCTTTCCTTCCTAAGGCCTTTCCCCCCGCTGAGATCTTCTATTCCTCCTTAAGATCCTTTGCCCCCTTTCCCCGTTGAGATCCTTTCCCCCCTTCCCTTTAAGGCCTTTCCAGATCTTCTCTCTTTTCCTTCCTAAGATTGTTTCCCCCCTTTCCCTGTTGAGATCCTTCCCACCCTTTCCCGCCTAAGGCCTTTCCCCCCCTGAGAGCTTCTCCCTTTTCCTTCCTTAGATCTTTCCCCCCTTTCCCTGTTGGCCTTTTTTCCCCCAGATCTTCTCCCTTTCCTCCCTAAGATCTTTTCCACCCCTTTCCCTGTTGAGATCATGTCTCCCTAAGGCCTTTGTCCCCAGATCTTCTCCCTTTCCTCCCTAAGATCTTCCCCCCCCCCTTCCCTGCTGAGATCCTTTTCCCCCTTTGCCCCCTAAGGTCTTTCCCCCCTGACAGCTTCTCCCTTTTCCTTCCTAAGATCTTTAAGTCCTTTTCTCCCAGATCTTCTCCCTTTCCTCCGTAAGATCTTCCCCCCCCTTTCCTCCCTAAGATCTTTCCCACCCTTTCCCTGTTGAGATCCTTTCCCCCCTTTCCCTCCCAAGGCCTTTCCCCCCCTGAGAGCTTCTCCCTTTTCCTTCCTAAGATCTTTTCCCCCCTTTCCCTGTTGGCCTTTTGCCCCCACCAGTTCTTCTCCCTTTTCCTCCCAAAGATCTTTCCCCCCTTCCCTCCTAAGTCCTTTTCCCTTGAGATCTTCTCCCTTTTCCTCCCCTAAGATCTTTTGCCACCTTTCCTTGTTGAGAACCTTTCCCCCCTTTCCCCCCCAAGGCCCTTCTCCCTTTGCCTCCCCAAGATCTTTTCCCCCGGTTGAGATCCTTTCCCCCTTTCCCCTCAAGATCTTCTCCCTTTTCCTCCCTAGGATCTTTTCTCCCTGTCCCTGTTGAGATCCGTTCCCCCCCTTTCCCCCCGAAGGCCCTTTCAGATCTTCTCCCTTTTCCTCCCTTAGATCATTTGCCACCTTTCCGTGTTGAGATCCTTTCCCCCTTTCCTCCCTAAGGCCCCCCTGAGATCTTAAGGCCTTTTCCCCCCCCTGAGATCTTCTGGCTTTTCGATCCTTTCCCCCCCTTTCCCCCCCAAGGCCTTTTCCCCCCCCCTGAGATCATATCCCTTTTCCTCCTTTTTCCTCCCTAAGATGTTTTCCCGCCATTCCCTGTTGAGATCCTTTCCCCCCTTTCCCCCCTAAGGCCTTTTCCCCCCTGAGATCTTCTCCATTTTCCTCCCTAAGAGCTTTTCCCACCTTTCTTTATTGAGATCCTTTCCCCTGTCCCCCCTAAGGCCTTTTCGCACCCTGAGTTCGTCTCCCTTTGCCTCCCTAAAATCTTTTCCCCCCTTTCCCGCTTAAGATCCTTTCCCCCGTGTCCCCCCTAAGGCCTTTTCCCCCCAAGATCTCCACCTTTCTCTTCCCAATGTCTTTTTCCCCCTTTCCCGTTTGAGATCCCGTCCCTTAGGGCCTGTTCCCCCCGAGAAAGATTTTCCTTTTCCTCCCAAAGATCTTTTCCCCCTTTCCCCCTTGAGGCATTTTTTCCCCAGATCTTCTCCCTTTCCTCCCTGAGATCTTTCCCCCCCTTTCGCTGTTGAGATCCTTTCCCCCTTTCCCCCCTTCATTTCCTTCACCAGCATGGGCAACATCCCCAGCACCACTTGCATCATCCGCATCCTTGGCAGGCGCTGATGCGGATGATGCAGGTGATGCTGGCGATGTGCCGCTGGAGCTGCTAAGGATGCGAAAGCGCACCCGGGGAGAATCGAACACCCCAATGTTTTTGACAAACTGAGTTGCGCAAGCCCGCGCAGTGAACAGATTTAGTGAAGTCTTCGAATCACCGCGTGGTACGTGGACCCCCCGCAATAGTCTGAAATGGTGCCCCTGGGGAGGGGTTAGGGGAGGGGTAACAGGTAAAGAGGTAAGGAGCATTTTTTATGTCCAACACGCCGTCTGTTGTCGGCGGATTTTCTCAAAAAAGGGAATAAGCAAGTGACAGGCTGACAAGAAGAAGGTAGAATCAGCAATCTTCTGCATTTCCAGCCTTTGGCATGTCTGAGTTGTTCGCGGCCGCTGCCTTGTATGCGACAATGCCAGGTGCTTGAATAAATGCGTGTCTTACAGCACTGTCCGTGCCAAAGCACTACGTTTGCCGCAGTGAGCTGTGAGCTGTGCGTGGCAGCTCACGCAGATGAACTTCTAAGCGCTGACCATTGCTCTCGCCGTAAGGCGGAGCTCTTCCCATTTCCGAAAAGCAAAGCGACTTGGCCAAGCCAGTCCTATTATGACGATTTTCTCAAGGGACGGCACATGCTAGCCGATGTTCTCAAATTTAGTGCGCGTGGCCCTTGCACAATTCCTTCACAAGCTTCTGATCCAATCCTGCGAAAACGGAAATTCGCAGCCTTTGTTTCCTGAAGCCATTCTCACGGAGTTTTGTCTTCACAGACTGGGTTTCCAAGCTAGGAGAATGGGTAGATGAAAGAGAAGGCGTGAAGAGAATGGTGAGTCAACCCTTCGATTGTGCAATACCTGGGGCGCTGCAAACTCCAAACGGGTGCCGAGCCTGAAAAAGCACGCCTTGAATTTATACCTACAGTAGATCCCTTTGGTTTGCCCTGAATGTCCGAAAAGGGCGCCAACTCCCAAAACAGCAACCATGCCCACATTGCAGCTGTTTTGTGAGGTGCAGAGGGTACAATCAGACAAAAAATGCCCAACTTGGACATCTAGCATAATTCTTAAAATTCGGGGAGGGGCGGGGGAGGGGGTTAAAATTGGCCCCCTCCACCCAATTGGGCCCTTAGAGGACCCTCCTTTCGGGAATCGGAACCCAGTTTGAGGCTTTTCTGGGGTCTCCTTCGATATTAGTGTATACTTGAAGGGGCATGATACTTAGTAAGTGGTTAGTAAGCATGGCCGTAAGTCAAGTGGATTATAACCAGGGTTACTAACCACTTAAGTACCCGCCCCCTTAAGTAGTGCAGGGTTGATCAAACCTAACATAGAATCTGAACACGTTATTTGTGGACCCTAGGGCTGACGCGCAACGGCTACCATGCATTCCCTAGTCCGCAGAAGAGAGCACGAACACAGCGTGCCGCGACTTGCGTTCCCTGGCTGCCGGGTCATGCCAGGCGGCTGCACCCGCGTGGCTTACACCCGCACGGAAAAGGAACGCTTGGGCATGAGATGCAACGAAGATAGGTGCAATGGTTCTGCACAAGATACAACGAGCCCCAAACCCAATTGGGGCTAACACGAGCGATTTAGCCCTTGAAGATTCCTTTGTTTGAGTCTATTGAGATAAGCGTATATCCGGGTATCTCTGAGATTTTGGTGTCCGGTTTGTGAATGTTGCCAACAGATTTCTGGATCTCTTGCCAGGCACCGTGGGTCTCAAAGCTGCATTGCACGGGAATGGTTCGCACTTCGGACAGCCGACATGACGTGCCGGGGGTCTGCTTGTCAGGCGAATGGAGTCTCGAGGGTTTCCACCGACGGAAACCACCAGGAGGCCTTGCTGGTAGGTAAAGGGATGACTAAACCAAAATGGGGAAATGTGCCATCTACTTACACCCGCGCGAGGGTAAAGGTTGTGCAGCAACTAGTGTATAGACACCAGTCTCTAAGAGTCATCTCAAATTTGAGCACCAAAATGACCATTGGCCATAGTAGGCCGTTCTCTCTGGCTTGGATTATGGTAAGGGCTATACAACCAGGTAGAACCAAAAGTTGATAGCTTTCGGGCGTGCTCATTTGGGAACCTCAAAGGGCAATGACTTCAATGGCAGGCTTGTCCCCTCAAAAATGACCTTGAGAGGGGGTGGCTCCAGGAATTCCATTTGCCCCCCTTTGAGGCAGGCACGGCAGCCACAGCAACTCCCCCTTCATCCGATTCCAGAGGTCCCACGAAAACTCGAAAACCAAACGATCCTTGGGAGCTGATTTGGCTTCCGGCATCGAATGTCCAGAATGATTGAAAGCGAATTCGAGCTCTCACCAGCAGCTGAATATGGGTGTGTCTCAACCCTTGTGGGGTTCTATTCTTGTCCTATGTCCAAGGTGTGGTTTTGGGGTGTCCAAGTGGTTGGGTCCTTTTGGTTTCCGTTTAGTGCCGTCGAAAGGGGGTTCCTCTTTTCAGACACACCCATATGATGTAGGATATTCGGTTGCTGAATCGTAGAATTCGAGCTTACTGGCAGAACACAAATGCAATCACTTTTTTGAGCAACTCACACTCTTTGCGGTTGGTCCGCTGGGGGGGAGATGCAGGTGCAAACCTCTTTCCATTGGCTTTTGGAAAAATTGAAAGGTCAATCCCCCCCTGCCCAAGAGGACTGTTCGATGATTGTTTGAGTAAAGTGCCCCTTTTCCTTCCTCCAGAAAAAGACAATCCTGCTTCCAACCGAAATAATGTCCATGCACATGGGCCGTCAACTGGCTCTTTTTCTTCGGCCGTGCCGTGCCGAGTCACACGTAGAAACCTGGCGTGGCATGAGTCTTGGCCCTCGGAAAGTGGAAAGGCCGTCCAATCCCAAACGGGTTCCACAAACAACGATGGCAGGATATAGGTCAGTTGGGTGAACTATAATTAGCCGGATTCCCATGTTGTCAGGTGGCTTCCCTTTTCTTTTTTCCCCTTCGATTTGGTCCAAAGGATACCTGGTAATATACACACAATTGCAAAAGCATGTGGTGCAACGGGTTTCGGCATGGCTGTTGTGTGAAACTCTCTCAGAAATGGGGTTGTGGACATAAACCCCATGTAAATGATCTCTACCACAGGGTCCTTAATTGATCCGCGCCCGAACACCTATTAGCCATTCTAGAACGTTCTTGTACCTGGTTTAATTAGTAGAACCAAAATTCAAGGTGAAACGGGCACTGCTCAATTAAGATTCATATTTCATAATAATTTTATCATGTTTGCAGGTGACCAATGGAAGCACTCTTGAGAAAGCGAAGGAAGAGTTGGGTACAATCACGCGGGTTCATTTCATTGGTTAAAACCTTTTTGGGAAGACCGTTGTAGTGGTAAACAAAAAAGGTGATTTCCCCAACATCTGAAGGCTTTGGGGTCTTCGCCCGGATGGGCCCTGGAGTGGTTCGGCATCAGTGAACTCGTGACCTGCGGGGTGGCCCCTTCAAATGGTCTCTTTCCTTTTCGGCTTCCTTTGAATGCCAACCAATAGGGGAATGATGAGAAACCCCAAAACGAGCTCAAGATGGGTTCCCCAGCAGCACGCCCCTACGCTTCTGGAACCCTATGGGTGGGATGGCTTTTCCCAGAAGGCCGGGGTCTTGCCGGAAGCGAAAGGCGAGTCTGAAAATGGAGCGCGGCTCGCGTGTGGCTCGTGTTTTTTTGAGTTTTGAGGCTCCGCATGCTTTTCATAAGGTAATCCTTCAATCGTGGTTTGGATTGGTTGCGGATTTGAACTGGTTCTTATTGCAAAGGGAAGCTGACTTCACCTTGGTTTTTACGGAAGCAATCCATGTTTGGGGTCCAAATCCCTAGTTTGACAGGCAATACCCGCTTGGCGCGTTTGGTGGGGCGGTTTCGATTTTGCTGTCTCAGAGTTCCATTTTGGGATTACTTAAAAGCTGAGGTTGATTTCCGGAAATCAACAAATGAAACCCGGTCTTGGATGCTCTTTGGGGTACCCACATCTTCTGGGATAATGACTACATGCTCACGCAGGGGGTAAAACGAGCGATTGTCCCATGATGAAGATTCCTGTGAACACTTGGCAACATTTTTCATTTTGCTTGGTTGATTTCGGATGAAACAGAACCTGACAGTTGACTAAATATGAATAGGACATATTTCCTTTTTTCAGTGTGACAAACATCCGATGTTTGGGGTACCCTGGGGAGCGTCCTGTGTGCATTGGATACCCCTTCGCCATTGGTCGTCATAACCTTTGGGTAGAACATCGATCAATGATTGACGGTTGCCTTTGGTTGCCCGCACTCAAATTTGTACGGTCTTTTCGGTTTCCAAAAATAGGGTTCCTTTTTTGATTGAGTTTGAAGGGGTTGATGGGAGCAACCCGGGGTGGAACGACGCTGAGTCCGTTCGTTTCTTTTTATCAGGGGGTTGGAGCAACCCTGTTGGAAGGAGCACCAGACCCTGCCAGCGTGTGTGAGCTTTTAGAGCCTTGATCTGACCTCTTTGACAGGCCAGGGGAGTCATTCGGCGGCTCAAGTCTTGGCCAAAGGAAAAGGCAATTCAACCAAAAAGAAGGCCGAACACAGAGGATTCTGATAAAGCCAGTAGTTTTAAAAGGACAATGGGTGACGGGAGGCTGTGTAGGCTCCTTTTTTTGGGGCTCGGTGCCTTTTTACCCAGGCTTCAAGGGATGCTGATAGATTCTTTGGGCCTCCAATTTTGACACAGTTTGTTGCCCTGGCCCGTTACCCTTTCATTGTGAACAGGCCAACCATGTCCATATTACGCATGAAGGCGTTCGATCCTTGTCATTGACAGCATAAAAGGGCCATTTTTGTGGAGTCCCCCCTCCCCCCAAACATGCCATAATTTATCACAGCCAAATGTTGGATGGCGGAACATCAACTAGATGGTACTGTGGATGAGCAAAATCCTCACCAGTTGGTACGGTAGGCGCGTTATTGCTGTATTCATAGGGTTTCACCCATCCCAAGTGGTGCAAAGTGGTTTTTGTCCATCCACAGCAGTCCCATTCAACCACCAAAGGCAAGGTCCAAGAAAGGCAACGACTTGACGGCCGCTTTGGGACAGCCGGGGCCTTTTTCAAAAGGCTTCCCGGTTGCCCTCTCCTGGATGACGGGGGGGTATACTGCGTATCCACTCGAATTCGAGATGCGAAGCCGGGGAGTTGTTGCCCCAGCATTTCCTTGCAAACCTCAGGTGGGTAAACACCAAGCGGTCAAGGTGTCCAACAGAAGACACATCCCTGCTAACCTGATGAGTTGTATGGCAAACCACGTATAAAGTAAGAAACCGATACAAACACCGCGTTTCAAGCGGAGGGCTGACGCATCCTGGGCCCGGGCTTCCGGGCCGAAGCACTTGTGGAAAGCACACCTTGCTAGGTGTCAACTGGCTGGCCTCCAAATGGTCAGTAAGTCATGGTGGCATCGTTTCCAAGGGCTTTGCCTTTTGACCCCAAAATCAAAAAAAACCACCGGACCACCTCCCTTTGGAGGGTTTTGACACTGCGGTGATGACTTTCCGTCAGAGGCAACACGTGATCCGGCCCGAAGGGTCAACGTTTGGTGCGTACATCGAGCTGTCGACCTTCGGAACCTTATGAGCTTTGCTTGTTTGAACATCCGGAAAGTCCCCATATAACTTCAAAGGTTCAATACAAAGGGAAGCCAAAGGGAGACCAACCCAAGGATATTCAAGTCAGCAGGGTTTGTTTCCTGAGTTTCTGGAACCTGTGCGCTTCGCATTTGCACTCGCGAGAGGCAGCTCGCAAGAGAGACCGCGAGAGCGAGGAACATGCAACCTTACAATCTCAACCTTTCAGCGGTTGCAAGCTCCTGAGTCTTTCCGGGCTGCTCTAAGCAAGAAGCGGCGCCTGTAGGGTGGAGAGCCTGGTTTGTGGGCGGGGGTGGTCAGAATTTTGGATGGGCAAAGTGGGCCGAAAACCCGTGAGGATCCGGATCCTGTCATAGGGATGCCTTGCATTTGATCTCTGTTTGTTTTTGTTACAAAGATCATTGCATGTTTTGGATGCCCATTTTCAGGCACCTGACATCTTTTGACATTACAGGCAGGGTCCCAAACGGGCTCCTTACTTTAAGCAACCTCCCCCTGCTTTTTCTTTAGGACGTAATGCGCACAACGCCGGTGGCAAAAAAGGTGCGGCCGACAGTCACAGGTTTCTTGCGCCCGGCAGGGGTTCCGGAGATTTGGACCGAACCTCACAGGCTGAAATTTTGGGTACGACACAACGGGCTGAAGCGCTTGTGACCCGGGCTCCCTTCAGCACACTTTGTGCCACCTGAAACCACTCAGCAGGGTTGTGCCAGGGAACTGTACCCTTCCTCCTCAAATGAATTAGTCGACTAATTCATGGTGAAGGCCGGTTCCCAGTGGTATTACAGAAGTGGACAAGTGCAGTTGGGTGAAAGTAGATGGCACAGTCTCCCCCGTGTTTGTTTCGTCCTTTTTACTTCCCCATATAGGGAACTGTACCATCTACTTTGACCATGGCGTACTCCGCACAAGCCTGCCGCGTAGGAATCTGTGACCTCCTCCAAACCTATATACCTTGTTATTTTAGGACATATTTTATCGAATATATGGAGCAGAGTTAGAAAATAGGATTTTCTGTTTCTGTGTACCCTAGATTTGGGCCAAGTAATAATGTCTCGAAGTAGCATGCCAATCTCGTCACAAGAAGCAGCTGCCAGGACAGCTTGGAGCCCCATACCAGAACTGCGCGATATGCTTGAGGGGCAACTCATTCCCTGGGAAGACCATTTTTAGTGGACTTGTCTGGTCAATCCACTCAGGAAGTGCGGCAGGGTTGTTCTTTATAGACTAGAATGGCATTGTAGATCTCTAGAATCAACGTGGAACCCCTAAACATCATGTTTTGAGGCATCTCGTATTGGGAACCCCCTTTTTGAGGTACCATTTTGATTTCTATGGGAGTGACTCATTGATCATTATTTTTATCCCTTCTTTACTACTTTACGGGGGATTCCCTTGGTATCACGGACAGTGGCCCTAAAAGCTGATTTTGTCCAACACCATGCTTGAAACCTGCGGGGAAACAAAAACAATACATCACGCCAAGGTCAAAGGATCGGTTGTCCTATGGCTGAAATTCAATGGAGGATCCTTTGGTGGACATCATTCAGGGGCGTCATGTCCAGCAACCACTTTTGAGCAGGTTCCCTATAAATTAGCTTCATGGCCAAATCATGATGAGCCAACTCACAACCAGAATTCATATGGTTGAGCCCGTGTAGGGTTTGCAGGGCTTGCAGGGCTGGTCAACCCTTGACTTGGGAACTGAGAGAGGGGGGAATACCATGCTTCCCACAAGGAGCATCCTTATTGATTCATTCGAATGTGTTTGTTTTGAGGGTACCCTTCTTAGGCAACCCACGCAGTTTGAGGGTCCCCTATTTGGGGGGCAAACTCTTATCTCGTGAAGGTTTCCTTCTTGACGAGTTCTTCCAGGCTGAGCCGTGTTTTGTTTTTCTCCCTACAACGTACCAAAGGCCACCCCCCCCTTCAGGCCCCTTTTACAGTGCTTGATTCTGAAGGCCGCAACAGATCCCAACCTGGGTTGATGTATTCTCATGATTCTTCCCACACTGGTGCTCGCCCAGGCTCATTGAAGCATGAGATTTGCAAAGGGCTCCTTTAGTCCCAATTTTGATATTTTGATTCGCCTATATATATGTATACACATGTATAGACATGACATGTGTGTGTGTGTGTGTGTGTTCCAAAGTGTGTGTGTGTGTGTGTTCCAAAGTGTGTGTGTGTGTGTGTGTGTGTGTGTGTGTGTGTGTGTGTGTGTGTGTGTGTGTGTGTGTGTGTGTGTGTGTGTGCGTGAGCGCAACAAGAAGAGAGACCACCAGAAAAAGCAATTAGATAAAATGGCGTTGTTCGTTGAATGTTTGACACCGCCCCAAAACAGCCCTCAAGAATGACACCCTATTTCGTCAGCCGGAGGCGTTCAAGAGGCATCCCACTTGGCATGAGGTGCACGCGCGACTCGACCTGAGCGGCTGCCTCTTTTTTTGGGCAGAGAAAAAGGTGCACTGGCACGCCAGGCTTGGGCCATTTGACGCGGATGGGGGGGGGACTTTGAATGCGACCCCACCCCGATTGTTTTTTGTCCATTGAGGAGGGCCCTTTGTATACAGTCTCCTTCGTTTCGAGCCCGAACCCTCTTTATCAACTGGAGGTCAAACAAGAGGCTTGGTTGGGAAAAGGTGACAACCTTGGGGTCTTCAAAACACGGGACCCTGCTCTGAGCAGGACCTCCCACCACAATCTCGGCGACTGACCTCAAAAACGCCTGGAGGTCTCAATTTTGGAGGGAGTCTGAACTCTTCCCACCAGAATAGCTCCCACCAAATGCCTTGGATGAAAATATGGGGCCCACCTGACCTGTGCCTTTCTTTGAAGTGATAAAGTCTGGTTTCTTAGAAAGGAGGATGTCCAGCAGCCACGGCCTTTTTAATAAGTCTAAGCAGGATATGCCCACCCTACAGAGACTAAGCAGGGATACTAACAAAAGGGGCTCCAAACCTGTACAACTTATTCCCCCCCAAAAGCGTGACCAATTCCCTAACCCGCAATTCCAATTCTTGCGCCCCGAATCACTCGGTTTCAATCCCGAATCCGCAGGTACCGCTGGGCCGTAGCCACGCTACGGGAGCAGCAGCGCCGCTCGGCAAGCAACGAGGAACCCAAAAGGCTTTGTCCCCAACAACCTCCAGTGGAGCGAACGCAACTATAGAAACAACATCGTGAATATAAGGGGCTACTTAATTGCACGCATTATTCTTAGTAGCCCTTGGCTTTACAGGGGACAAAAGGTAAATGGGTGCCAAGTAGCCCATGTTTAGTTTGTAAAGGAAATTGAAAGGGGATGGATCAAGCGCGATGTTTTTCGTTGCTCTTGCCCGTTTCCCTTCAACCCACCCCCCAAACGGCACCTTCAAAACATGAACAAGGAACGGGTTCGTGGACCCACTCCCCCTGAACAATCACCGAGGACACCAACAAGGGGTTTGTCTCCAAATGAGAGCACAAAGGCAGTAATGGTGGATTTGCGGAATAGTCATTTAAAAGCCCCCAGTGGGACAAGGGGGGATTAATACAAACATCCGTGGTTTGGGGACCAAGTCAAAAACGGCAATTTCTAGATGTAATAATTAAGGACTTTATCTGGGAAGGGATCAAATAAGCCGCCCTTAAAAGGGTTCCCCAGTTTAGGAGTCCCCCAAACAAGAGCCAGTTTTTTGGGGACCACCAAACTCTCCGGCGAAACTAGATTGTATCATTTGTGTGACCTGTGCTACCTACTTTCACCCAGCGCTTATTGGAGAAAGCACACAACTCCGTTGGGTTGTCGGCAATTGTTTTGACCAGGCGGGTTCCTGGATTCAAAATGGTTCCACATTACGTGGCACACAGTTTGGCACACTTTAACCAGCTGTATTGGGAACCCGCCCCCTACAAAGCACGGGGGCAAGTCCTAGCTGAAACCATGGGTTTCATTCGTGTACCCTGTTTGGTGTTGTTTTCAAGGGAAGCTCAAGGAACGCCTTTCCGTTTTGATCGGTTGGCTGCAACATGTTGTTCAACATGTTTAACAAACCAAGCTCTGATCCCTTTTTGAATTTGCAACCAAAAGAACCCGTGGTTTGAACTTCTCCGTTGGGGTTCGAATCCTCTTGCGCTGGTGTGTCACATGTGGAATCCGCTTTCCAGGCAGCTTCACGGCAGAGCTGTGCGGCGCCGGCCCCAGTTCACTCTGGAGCGCCTGAGCGTTTTTTCGGGGAAACTTTTGCTGGGAATGGCAACGGAACGACGCCTCCCCAAATTTTGGGAAACCGTTGATCTTGAAGACGAACACCGCAGAGCTTTCGTGCATTTGGCATCTGCAGACTCCGTGGCAGAGCTCGCGCGCCTGGAGACGTGGCGCGATGAGATGGCACGCAAGGCATGGGCATCCGCAGAAAAGCATTATATATATATATATATATGTTCCAGTCCCCAGGCCGCCAACCCTCCCCCCCCCCCCAGGGGTCCGTGTGCCCTGCAACTTCGGTCCCAGACTCGCACCCCTTTCTCCCCGTGAACCAGCACCCCAGCACCTCTCGCAACGTCCTACCCTAAACCAAACCACCCTGCAATCCCTACCTTAACCCCAACCCTAACCCTAAATCAACCCGAACCCCAAACCCACCCAAAACCCACCGTAAACCAACCCTGAACCAACCCTAAACCAACCCACCAACCCTAAACCAACTCCAAACCACCTGGAACACACATATATATATATATATATGTACACATTATTGGGTGGGTGGATGGATGTCAAAATTCGGGCCTCTTTGTGCAAGGCGTCGCCAGGGGCCAGAAAGGGGCCAGAAAGGGGCCATTTTTTCACCCCGAAAGCCGCCGTTGCTTGCTGGGATCATTGCCCATCATACTCACCGATGTCACATCGCTACTGGGTAAGGGTTGGCATCAGGCTCGTCAGGATCCTTAAGCCCGACAGGGTGGGGACCGACCCCGTGGCATCATGCGTCAGAAAGCGATGTGACACCAGTTCAAAGTTTTCTTTGGCACAGGAACACACGCACAGTAAAATGGGAACCCAGTTGATCAAGCAAAGCGCTGGTTGGTTTTGATTGGGATCGCCATGGGTACTCGAAGGGCTGCAGCTTGTTTGGCAAAGTGTTTTGCTTGGGAATGTTTACTGGGAATTCAAGCAGTGGTTTGGATTGGTTTGGGGATTTGATGCATCCCCGTTTCTTGTGGATAAATGGAAATAACCCGCCATCAAAAGGTTTCGGAAGGAACCTTCCAAGAAGGGTTGTTTTGTACCTAAAATGGGCGTGCCCATTTTCAGGCTGGGTAATCCTTTCTGGTTGCTGAAGAACAAGGGAGATCCCCCATTTTGGGGCTCCGAACGGCCTTTTTGTCAGGTTCCAGCTTAGTGGGTGGGCGGGGTAACTCTGAGTCAATAGTCTGGTTTCCAACATGGATCACATGCTGCATGACTTTCAAAACTGACCTCTTCAGTTCAAGCAATAGTGTCTTCGGAGAGGTTGGAGCATGCTGAGAATTGCAAGTCGCAAGCCCAAGTGGCCATGAGCGCCACCCATGTCCTGGTTTTGGTTTCTTACTTGCAACTAGCTTTGGACGGAAAACAAAACTGGGCAGGGCTTAAACAAGCAGGTTTGAGTGGTTAACAAAAAGGGCTCCCTTTTTAAGCTTATGCAAAGCACGAAAGACTCGCTCTGTCGCTCCTTTTGATGGAGCAAAAGAGCTCACCCTCTTTGACTGGTTGATTTCAATTGGTCGCAGCGAATCGCAGGGCACCAAGGCCCCCTTATTAGGCCCCTGGTCAAGCGCCGCCCTTTGAAAAGCCTAAGCTGCGCAGCTTGTGCGTTCGCCATAGATGTCCGTTGTAGGCCAGTTTGGTTGAACAATGCATTCTAATTTGTTGGTTTCAGTCTTGGCTGCAAAAGAAGCATGCTGGCATGTGAAACACTGAAAACCCATGGGGGCGGCGGCAGTTAGCTATCACAGTTCTCATATTTGAACGGTGTCCACCAAAGGGTTCCCAATCAAAGTTCATACTCATTTGTTAGAATCCATTCAACGCGCAACCCAAAGTCTCTGCCTTGTCAGTGCAGGTGCTGGGCAGCTTCTGCACCAAGCTGCACCAGGTGGGACGACACGAAGTGACGCAGCCCCAAAGTCGGAGTCCTCCAAAAGGAGATTCCCGACTGAGGATGTTGGGATTGGTTTAATCTGCAGGGTTCTTTCGAAGGGACTTCCCAAAGCGGAGTCTAAATTGAAGGATCCCAAACTGTTTGTGTGTGTGTGTGTGGGTGTGGGTGTGCAATTTTCAGGGTGCCCTTGTTCAGGTAGGTTAGAAGGGAAACTTACAGGATAATGACTAGTCTTGGTTCCTTTATGGTTTCAACCTTGATCCTTTTGATCCCCTCCAACCAAAATGGGGTGCAGCTCCGGATCCAAATCAACCGGCGCTTCTTGTCCCTAAATTTCCCTCCGTGGGTTGCATCGCCTTTTTGGGCCAATTTGAGGTAATTTAGGGTGATGTTTTGATGTTTCACGGTGCCTTGTCAACTGGGTTCCCATGTCCGTTCATCCTCCCATACCACGGAGCCTCGGGAGCCCCTTTGGACCATTCTCCTCTCTGGGATAAACCTCCGACATTATAGACCAATTGTGGAGCGGAATCTGGAGACGTTATGTTTGGCCCCCAAAGCTGGGCCAAGTTGAGGGGGCCAGATGGATGTTATGTATGTCCCTTGTGCTTGTGCGGCTTTTGGGATTGCTTTAAAGGGACACCGAAGGAACACACACTGTTGGGTTCCCGCATTTGGCTTCCTGCTGAAATGGACCAATAAGTTTGCGGTTTTGACATACCCGCACAAGCAAGAGGCTAGTTCTAAGATTTTAGTGCCTCCGGCTCAGGCCGCCGACATTACAGGCCTGCTTTCTTATTTGCGTCCCTTTGGAATTGTCCCTCTGCCCCCTTCCCCTCTGAGATTTTTGCCCCCCTTTCTTTGTTGAGATCCATTCCCCCTTTCCGCCCTAAGGCCTTTTCTCCCTCTGTTTTTTTCCCTTTTCCTCCCTAAGATGTTTTCACCCCTCTCCCTGTTGAGATCCTTTCCCCCCTTTCCCCCCTAAGGCCTTTTCCCCCCTGAGATCTTCTCCCTTTGCCTCCCTAAGATCTCCCAGATCGTCTCCCTTTCCTCCCTAAGATCTTCCCCCCCCTTTCCTCCTTAAGATCTTTCCCACCCTTTCCCTGTTGAGATCCTTTCCCCCCTTTCCCTCCCAAGGCCTTCCCCCCCCCCCATGAGAGCTTCTCCCTGTTCCTTCCTAAGATCTTTTCCCCCCTTTCCCTGTTGGGCTTCCCCCCCTAAGTCCTTTTCTCCCAGATTTTCTCCCTTTCCTCCCTAAGATCTTCCCCCCCCCTTTCCTTCCTAAGATTGTTTCCCCCCTTTCCCTGTTCAGATCCTTCCCACCCTTTCCCCCTGAGGCCTTTCCCCCCCTGAGAGCTTCTCCTTCCTTAGATCTTTCCCCCCTGTCCCTGTTGGCCTTTTTTCCCCCAGATCTTCTCCCTTTCCTCCCTAAGATCTTTTCCACCCCTTTCCCTGTTGAGATCATTTCTCCCCTTTCCCCCCTAAGGCCTTTGCCCCCAGATCTTCTCCCTTTCCTCCCTAAGATCTTTCCCCCCCTTTCCCTGCTCAGATCCTTTCCCCCCTTTCCCCCCTAAGGCCTTTCCCCCCCTGAGATCTTCTCCCTTTTCCTCCCTAAGATCTTTTGCAATTTTTCCCTGTTGAGATCCATTCCCCCCTTTCCCCCCTAAGGCCCTTTCTCCCTCTGAGTTTTTCCCTTTTCCTCCCCACGATGTTTTCCCCCCTCTCCCTGTTGAGATCCTTTCCCTCCTTTCCCCCCTAAGGCCTTTTTTCCCCCTGCGATCTTCCCCCTTTTCCTTCCTAAGATCTTTTCCCCCCTTTCCTTGTTGAGATCCTTTCCCGCCCTTTCCCCCCTAAGGCGTTTTCCCCCCCAAGATCTTCTCCCTTTTCCTCCCTAAGATCCTTTGCCCCCTTTCCCTGTTGAGATCCTTTCCCCCCTTTCCCCCCTAAGGCCTTCCCCCCCCTGAGATCTTCTCCCTTGTCCTCCCCAAGATCTTTTCCCCCGAGATCTTCTCCCTTTTCCTCCCTAGGATCTTCTCCCACCTTTCCCTGTTGAGCTCCTTTCCCCCTTTTCCCCCTAAGGCCTTTTCAGATCTTCTCCCTTTTCCTCCCTAAGATCCTTTGCCCCCTGTCCCTGTTGAGATCCTTTCCCCCTTTCCCCCCTAAGGCCTTTTCCCTGCCTGGGACCTTCTCCCTTTTTCACTGAGATCTTTCCCCCCCTTTCCCTGTTGAGATCCTTTCCCCTCTTTCCCCCCTACGGCCTTTCCCCCCGCTGAGATCTTCTTCCTATTCCTCCTTAAGATCCTTTGCCCCCTTCCCTTTAAGGCCTTTCCAGATCTTCTCCCTTTCCTTCCTAAGATTGTTTCCCCCCTTTCCCTGTTGAGATCCTTCCCACCCTTTCCCCCCTCAGGCCTTTCCCACCTGAGAGCTTCTCCCTTTTCCTTCCTTAGGTCTTTCCCCCCTTTCCCTGTTGGCCTTTTTTCTCCCAGATCTTCTCCCTTTCCGCCCTAAGATCTTTTCCACCCCTTTCCCTGTTGAGATCATTTCTCCCCTTTCCCCCCTAAGGCCTTTGTCCCCAGATCTTCTCCCTTTCCTCCCTAAGATCTTCCCCCCCCCCCCTTTCCCTGCTGAGATCCTTTTCCCCCTTTCCCCCCTAAGGCCTTTCCCCCCCCTGAGAGCTTCTCCCTTTTCCTTCCTAAATCTTTTCCCCCCTTTCCCTGTTGGGCTTTCCCCCCTAAGTCCTTTTCTCCCAGATCTTCTCCCTTTCCTCCCTAAGATCTTCCCCCCCCCTTTCCTCCCTAAGATCTTTCCCACCCTTTCCCTGTTGAGATCCTTTCCCCCCTTTCCCTCCCAAGGCCTTTCCCCCCCTGAGAGCTTCTCGCTTTTCCTTCCTAAGATCTTTTCCCCCCTTTCCCTGTTGGCCTTTTTTCCCCAGATCTTCTCCCTTTCCTCCCGAAGATCTTTTCCACCCCTTGCCCTGTTGAGATCATTTCTCCCCTTTCCCCCCTAAGGCCTTTTTGCCCCAGATCTTCTGCCTTTCCTCCCTAAGATCTTTCCCCCCCCCCCAGTTCCTTGTTGAGATCATTTATTTCCCCCCTTTTCCTTCTAAGGCCTTTTCCCACCCTCAGTTCTTCTCCCTTTTCCTCCCAAAGATCTTTCCCCCCCTTTCCTCCCTAAGTCCTTTTCCCTGAGTTCGTCTCCCTTTGCCTCCCTAAGATCTCTTCCCCCCTTTCCCGCTTAAGATCCTTGCCCCCGTTTCCCCCCTAAGGCCTTTTCCCCCCAAGATCTCCACCCTTCTCTTCCCAAAGTTTTTTTCTCTCTTTCCCGATTGAGATCCTGTCCCCCGATTGCCCCTTAGGGCCTGTTCCCCCCGAGAAAGATTTCCCTTTTCCTCCCAAAGATCTTTTCCCCCCTTTCCCCCTTAAGGCATTTTTTCCCCAGATCTTCTCCCTTTCCTCCCTGAGATCTTTCCCCCCCTTTCGCTGTTGAGATCCTTTCCCCCTTTCCCCCCTTCATTTCCTTCACCAGCATAGGCAACATCCCCAGCATCACTTGCGTCATCCGCATCCTTGGCAGGCGCTGATGCGGATGATGCAGGTGATGCTGGCGATGTGCCGCTGGAGCTGCTAAGCGCACCCGGGGGGAATCGAACACCCCAATGTTTTTGACAAACTGAGTTGCGCAAGCCCGCACAATGAACCCCCCCCCTCAATAGTCTGAAACGCTGCCCCTGGGGAGGGGTTAGGGGAGGGGTAACAGGTAAAGAGGTAAGGAGCATTTCTTATGTCCAACACGCCGCCTGTTGTCGGCGGATTCTAGGAATACCTTCCCACTCCTTCCTGGGATTATTGTGTCCCGAGAGAACCACCCAGAACCCGGAAAAAATGACTAGTTTCTGCAAATAACGATGGTTGAAAAAAATGGGGGATCGAACCCTGGACTAATGTTGAGCAGGATTTTTCCCAACAATCAGAAGATTGCCCAAACAGTTTTGACCCAAGGTTTCAGTGCTGGCCCAGCTTTCAGAACGCGCCGCTGGCTCTGAAGAGAGGATGCAAGACATGGATAGACAACAGCAACCGTTTGATATTGTAATGCCTCCAACTGACGGAATCTTGGCACGACCTGATCGCATGAAGAAGCATTGCAAGCTCATTCCCTTGCACCAGGTACACTTGCTTGAATGCTTGGCTGCGAAATCGATACTCGCATGACTGCTGGCAATCGTTGAACTGACAGGCAAAGTGGGAGCAACAGGGTCAGGCAGGGCTCCCTAGATTTCCCTCTTATGGTGGTTTGAGACATCCCTTTTTGGGGCAATTTGAAGTGAGCTTCCTTACGTTTGAGGAAGAAACCTAGGGAGCCCTGTTAGGGGTGACATTTGCAGCCTGTCATCCAACGCCCCTTGCAATGCCGTGGCCTCAGATTTGGTGCTGGTGTGTTCGAGGTGCCTAGTTTGGCATTCGTCTTTCCTCTCCTACCATTTGGCAGCTTTGCCGTAAATGAAGATGGTAATTAAATGAAGAGCATGGTGTCAACCAGGTGACTGGAGAAAAAACGATATGGCGAGGTGCAGCCTGTCCGCGGGTGCGCGACGGACGTGAGGTCGGTGCAACCAGCCAGTGGCTCAGATGGAACCATCTACATCTTCCTGGAGGCCCGGTTTTTGTGCAATGATGCGCTTTTAGCCGCCAGGGGTTCGTGTGTTTTCTGGGGGTAAGCACTCTTCAGATTGGTTTGCAAGGGACGCCAAAAGGAAAGCCACCATGTTGGACCCGTATTTCCGGGACAAGAGACCTCCCTGAAGGGTTTCGAAACAGCTACACTTTGTAGAATTGTAGAAAGTTTCATTGTTGTTCCGGAAGACAATGAGGCTACAAGAAGAAAGTACAACCAAGCAAGAAGGGCGATCGGTCTAGCAGCATGTCCTCAAATGATTTTTTGCCTGCCCAGTCGACGCCTTTTGTCAGAGCAGTGAAGGAGTTTGCGGTTTGACAAGATTCCCATGAGATGTGGGGGCACACCGAATAATTTAGCCCCAAACAAACCAGCGCCCGCATGCAGCGCAGTGTGCACTCGCACGAACGCCCTCGCGCACGCACCCACACTCACACCCACACCCGCACCCACACCCACACCCACACCCGTACCCCTCCTCCCCCGCCCCCGAACGCGCACGCGCAAGCGTACACGTACCCACACCCACGCACGAGAGAGAGAGAGAGAGGGAGAGAGAGAGAGAGAGAGAGCGAGAGAGAGAGAGAGAGAAAGCGAGAGCGGGCGAGAGAGAGAGGGAGGCAGAGAGAGATGTGGCGTGGTCAACATGGCAAGTAGTGCAGCCTCATATCTTGAACGTTGACGCATTTGTTGCCGCAGTTTTAGCAGCACAAGATCTGCCAAGCAGTTGTTGCAGCGGTCCACCCGCGCCCGCTGGCGATCCGCCTCCGCCGGGTCTTCGTCTGCATTTTTCCCGAACGGGAGATGTGGGCGGCGATCTTTGGTACCAAACTGCCAGATGACGAGTACCACATCAAGGTGCGCTTTGCGCCTGGTTATTCGCCAGGCGTGGTGCGAAGGTCCACACAAGTTGGTACACACCAACCATTTAAAGTGGGCGGGGCTTGTGTAGTGGTTGCCAGAAGTTCTTCCCCCCTTTCCTTGGCTCCTGGTGCTCTTTCCCGCTTTACCCTATTCCAACAATCATGAAGGTGGACAAGTGGCCTTTCCAAAAGGATTGTAGTCTTCCAAACCCCTCCTGCAAGAATCGTATCGTAGCCCTGGAAACCGGTTGGCATGGGGGAAGTCTGTCAATGAACCCCCGGGGAAAGATGCGGCGGGCTTACTTTGCAGGGACTTTTGTTCTTTTCTTTCGAGGGATTTGCAGGGTCCTTGTATGTTCTTTTTTTTGATGACTTCAATATATCCGTTTGCTTGCGATTTAGAAATGCACATTTTTTGGTTGTCGGTCATGTTTCTATTCGGGACGAAAAAGGAACCGCTGACACGGCCAAGGGGTTCATTTGAGACGTGCTTCGGAGGCCCCCATTTTAGGTGGGTTCCATGTCCCATTCCAACGGACCTCAAGATAGTCACAATAGAAACCTGAGCAAATGAAGGTTAGTAAGGGACAGTCACATCCACAAGTTGGTGTGGCCGCTCTTTGGATTTAATATGATGTTGGGTAGACTACTTTGATACCCAGGTTTTATTGGCTGAAGTGACTTCACCAGGTATCGCCGTATCGCCATATCGGCGACCCCATCAGGTGCCATTGATCCACGGTACCGGATGATGCCGCAGAAGTGGATGTCGGACACTCGGCTCTTTGGGCTAAAATAATTAGCCCCGCTCTCCCCCGCTTCTTATGTTTTCTCTGTTGGAAGGATCAAGCATCGTAGAAGGAAATGGCATGCGCGTTCCCCACAGTTTGGAGCAATGTTTGAGTACATGGGGGCCACTTTCCAGCACGGTCCAGTGGCTGCGTTATCACATGTTCAATATCCCGAATAAGGGTCCCTTAAGGGGTTGGAGATGGGAAAAAGTAGACCTTGGATGCTGGTTTTGGAAGTGCTTCCCAGACACTTACCCATTTCAGAACCCCCAACTAGCTCCTATCAAAGGCTCAACCCGAAAGAAACCACAGGGGTTCCGAGTGAGACATACCCTTCGGTTTCAAATTTCCCCCCACTTCATTCCTGAAAGATGACGATGTGCACACGTGAGTCACAACCAAAACCTGGGTAGGTGAAGGATAGTAGGCGACAGTCACAGCCATATCTGGGCGTGGCCGCCCTTAACCTGTAGCCGTAACCTGTTCACCCGTTCGGAAAATGAGGAACACTCCCCCCACTACTAGGGAAGCCGACGACGGAAGGAACCCAAAACAAGACCATTTGTAGAGGAATCTCCTTTTTGAGTCCAAAAGGCCGAACATTTGGCAACTCCCGCACTGAGCAATGTGCAAAAGCACGGCACATTACGATTTAGAAACACTGGAACGTTCCCCCGACTAAATGCACCAAGAAGAAAGGAAACAAGCACCAGTGATGAACATCTGATTTGCACGGAAGCAAAATGCTAGACTGCGCCCACTTTCGACTTTTATGCGGATTTCTGATTCTGGCAGCTTTCGAGCCGCAAGGGCCTGTGGTAGTCATTTTGTTTGCATTTCGTATTACCTGTTGTATGCATTTTTGGCACGCAGTTGTGTGTAGGTATTGAACACAAAATGCACACAAAATGGTGCATTCCTTTCGCATGCCCTTTATGCATTTCATTTTGAATACTCTTGAATGCATACAAATGCATAGCACACAGAGATAAAACATACATATGCCGGCAACAGCTGGTGCCAGAGTCAACAATGCAGCTATGGCTGCCTTCAGACTACATTTTGCCTGCACTTGGTATGCCTTGAAACTGCATTTTGTATGCACTACGCAGGACAGGCATGCAAGATGTGTGCTGCATTATTGTGTGACTTGTGCATGCAGAATGCAGACAAAAGGCATACAACATGCAGCATGAAGTTTATGTTGCTTTCTGTGCGTTGTTTGTTTGCGATTGTATGCCTTGCATCTTGTATAGGCATGCGAAATGAATGTATAATTTTTGTGTACATTTGTTTTTCGCTTAGTATGCTTGCAATCTGCATTTCGTTTGCATTTGTATGCATTACGCAGGACAGGTCTATGTCTGCATTCTTGGCTTTGGCTATATTTTTTTGAAATGCGTGCAACATGCGTACAGACAAAAGGCAAACAACAAGCAGCCTTGTGCATTGTGTAGTCTTGTTTTTCTGCGATTGTATGCATTTTCTCTGGACATTGTTTGCATTTTGGTAAGTGTTCCAAATGGGTACACCATGTGTGTATGCATTAGGTTTGCATGTTTGGCCCTCGCTGTTTTTGCATTTGGGGCTCCGGCATTGCTGCCTTGCGACTACAATTTGTATGCACTTTGTATGTGGGCTTGTTGTATGCATTATGCAGGACAGGTGCATCCCATGCATGCAGCATGATTTTTGCCTGCCTTTGTTATGCATCATCTATGCATTTTGTTTTTGCTTTTTTAATTCATTCGGTTGGCGTCCTTTCCTTGTGTGCAAAATTGCAGTTTTATGTGCAGTTTATGTGTTCCGTACGTCTGCTTTGCTGTTCATTTTGTATTCATCGAGTTTGCATTCTTGGGCAGGCAGAATGCAAACGGCGCGTAATATGCATGAAACCATTTTGTTTGCGCATTGCGTGTGCATTCTTGGCTGTGGCTGCATGCAGTTTTGAATCTGGCTTGTCTACCTTTGTCTTGTTTTTCTGCGGTTGCGTGCATTGTGCCTGCATATTGTATGCATTTAATACAAAAGGCATGCAACCTGGCACCATTTCTGTGTGCATTGTGGTTGCATTTTTGGCCCATCTGTTTGCATGTTTTTCTCTGCATCTTGGTTGCTTGTTTTTTGCTAGTTTTGAGTCCTTTCCAAATCCATGCACCATGCGTGCAAAATCCATACAACGAGTTGTGTTAGGTGCCCGGGGGGTTGCTTTCCTCTCCTTTCCCGTGCTTTCCCTTGCTTTGCCTTGCCTTCCCTTGAATTCGCTTGCTTGCCTTTGCTTTCCCTTGCCTTGTCATTTGTATTTGGTATGCCTTGCTTTCCCTTGACTTCGCTTGCTAAGGCTCTCCCTTGGTTTCCCTTGCTTTGCCTTACTTTCCCTTGAATTGTCTTGCTTTGCTTTGCCTTCCCGTGAATTCGCTTGGTTGCCCATGCTTTCCCTTGCTTTTCCATGCTTTCCCATGCTTTCCCTTGCTTTCCCTTGCTTTCCCTTGCTTTGCCTTGCTTTGCTTTGCCTTGCTTTGCCTTGCTTTGCCTTGCTTTGCCTTGCTTTGCCTTTGCTTTCTTTTGTTGCCTTGCCTTTGCTTTCTGTTGTTGCCTTGCTTGTTTGCAGGGATCCTAAGAGACCAAAGATGAGGCTTCAGCTTCCTCGCGTAGCAAAGCCAAAAAGTGTCCACTGGCACCTTTATAGTATGTTTTTGTGTAGTGCGTTCCCCACAAAAGCGACAAAACTCCGGTAGCCTAACCACCTCTAAACCACCAATCTAAATCACCACTTAGAGGGAAGCTGAAAAACTACCTTTGAATAAGAGATATGGGGGTCACTATGCAACTTCCATGGCAACCCAAAGACAGAAAGACACAGCAACTTAAATCCAAACTGCTTTTCCTCGACGCCAGCTCCTTCTGCCTTTTGGACTTTTGTTCGCCTGAGGACACCGAGGAGTGGGAGGCGGTCAGTTCCTTTGCCTGGGAACGGATCATTCGCCAAATCGAGGAGAGCTTTGAGTGCGAGGAGTCCAAGGTCTATAGGCAGCAGATCAGGCGCACGGTGAAACGCTCGCGACGTGTTGGGTACAGCTGTGCGTGCGGCTTGATTCCTTCGATGGGACTCCTTCGTGTTTGAGTTGCTGGTGGTGACACGCACCTTTTTCAGCCCGTTGAGACATCACTTGTTGGACCACTTAGCTGGGTTTCCTCTTGGCTACACGGAACATATAGGGAGCTCCATGTGGGTGCGGCTTCTTTTTGTTGAGTTTGCAGGTTTCACAAGGAAAGGCGCGTGTTCCAAGTGACGCTCTTTTGGATTGTTGAGGCGTTACCCTTTTGGAGGGACTCAAGGGAACATGTGTGGCTCCTTGTTGTAGCTTCAAATGAGTGCGTGTTCCCTTTGGGTGCCGTTTTCGGGGTGCCCATGTTAGTCGCGTCCTCCGAAATGGTACCATACCAACTTGGCCGTTTCATTGAAACGCGCGGGAGGCTTTGGCACGTGGGTGGCAGGTCTTTTTTGGAGGGTGCCCTTGTTGGTTAGGTTTTAAAGGGATTCCAAAAGGAAGCCATGTGTTTTGAGCACCTGCCACAAACCTCATAGAGCCCACCAAACCGTGGTGGTTGATCTGAAAACTCATTCACTGCCAGGCAGCAGGGTCCGAGCGTCAGTGGTTTAGGGGTTCAAAGTGATAGGATATTTGAGATTGAAAACCAGTTGAACTCAATTGGACTCTGGCGCATCGAGCTGTTTCCTTTTTGTTGGTGCATTTCAACATCAGCTTTTGGGCATATATATTAAGTGTTTTTTCCCCAACAGCTGAAAGCTTTGGGGTCTCAGCCCAGATAGGCTCCGGGGTGGTCCGGGGCGGCCCTGAGGCAAGGTTCCACGAGGGTTCCACCAGGGTTCCACGAGGTTCTGCGAGGGCTGCGGGGTAGTGCAAGCACTAAAACGAGCACAGGGTTCCGCATGCTGTTGGGGATATCACCTGAGCTTTTTTCCTTTTGGTGAGGTGATTTGACAAGGGGGAACAATAGAGGACTCTGCTTTCAGTGCGTCTACAAGGGGTCACCCTTTGTCAACGCATTCTCAATCCAAAGCGGATCCACCTTTCTAACTGTTTGGCCGATTTTCCAATGTTTTGCGGCTTGGTCCTAGAATGTGACCATTGGGCAACTGGGTGGGTACTACGTCCACCCGCCCGGTCTCCACTTTTGGTTGCATGGTCCCTCTTGTGGGAAGACTAGACACATACAATCGGGGCCCCTCCTTTTGATTGAAGCATTTCGCCCACATGCTGTAGTAGCACCAACGGGTCTCACAATACAGACCTATGGCATTCAAAAAAACGTGTGTTTTCATATATTTGTATGTATTCAACCAAAACGTGTATACACACACACATATATATATATATATATATCAAAAGGGGACCCTCCCCCCCACCCTCCTCCCCAAGACCCTCACGAGCGGATCCACTTGCTTTTGCCTCGAGGCGGCGGGGCTGCCTGGCGATCGTGTCGCTGATTGGCCTCATACCGGGCTTTGTGCCGTTGCCAGATCAGAGAGGCTTACAAGAAGTGAAAGAATCACGTTGTTGGATGTTTCACCTTAGGTCGGTTTTTGTTGGGGACATGTGTGTTTCCCCACCAGCCAGCAAAAAATGATATTTGTTTTGGAAAGGGGGTAAATAGCCACATAGACTACAGACCAAACAAATCAACTTGGACAGATTCCGATTAAGTGGGGTTGTACAAGTGTTGTACAAGGCCAAATGTAAGTATTGGTAGAAGTGGGGCTTATACATTGGCTTATTCCCCCACATCATGACTAAGTTTGGTTTTAAAGCATTTTAACATTCTATTTATTTCCCGCTGATATTGGCTGTTTCACTTACAATGACCAGCAATCAGCTGGCACGCGGACCGCAAATTTCCAAATCTGTGCCAACTGTACCTATTGGTGCGGTATGCGAAGTGATTGTGTCTCACTACACCTGCTTCATTTGTCCTTGTTTTCCCTGTAGCCAGCAACAAGTCGTCATTTGGGATCCGATCCGTCTGGCCCAGATACTTGGCTTCCTCATGAGCTTCCTCGGGTGCATTGACGGCAACACCGGAGTTTGTGTGACAGGGCTGACCTTTGCATCGATCTTTGTGTGCGCACTAGTTGGCCACTTGGCATCGAAGAGCCATTTCTTGTGTTTTGGCAACATCGGACATGGGGCCCTTAAAAGGGTTTTGTGATGAGGCCTGATAGGCGGCAGCATCAGCATGAGCATGGTGATGCCCAACTACGCCCGCGCGGTGATGAACCACTTGGAGCCGCGCTTGTTGCAGTTGCAGGCGACCAATCCCTCCATGAGGCGCCGGGCTTTGGGGAATATTAAGGCTTGTTCAGGATTTAGGAGGTTAGGAGTTTAGGAGTTTAGGGTGCTTGGTTCGAAGGTTGGTGTTGAGGTTGGTGTACGGGGCGGACACCGCCCAGAAAGATTCCCTCAAAAGCAGAACGGAAGCTCCAAACTAAGGTGGTGTCCTTTTGGTTTCCTCAAGAAAACAGGGTTCCTTCAACGTCCTAAAACCTCCCTCTTTACAAGGGAGTCCTCTAAATCATGTGTTGAAGGAGATTCTTTGAATGGCCCAAATGTATCCTTTCAAGGGATCCTGAAAAGCACATATCCGGATCTTGATTTGAGGTGTTCCGCCGTTTGGCTCTGAGGCTGGACTTCTTGAACGTCAGGATGGATAACTCGCCGCAGCACCCGGGCAGAGAGTTGGTTAGGTCCAATATTATTTTGGTACTGCAGCGAGTACATTTGGTTGAGGCTTCTTCGTCCTTCGATCAACATGTTTCAAAATGGTCCAAAATCCAGCTTTTGATCATTTGTGACTGTGTCTTAAGCATTTCTGTCTCCAAATAAATTATGTTTATTATAAAGTTGACTAAACAGAAATCATATTCCGAACATATCAAGCCTGGTGTACCCTGGTCGGGCCAAGGTTCTGTTGCAGCGTGGCTTTTCCATTGTTTGGCCACCCATGGAGGTGTTGATTCCTGGGTTTGACGTCGTTCTGAGCAGAGTGTGTATGAGGTCACTGTGGATTGTGCCAGCAGCCGAGGTTTGAAATCCGAGTGAAGCTGAAGAGCAGGAAAGAGCCGCTCGCTATTGAAGGGCTGTTCTTTTGACAACTGGCCACGCACACTTTGATGGGGAATCGGAACACCCTCCAAAATGAATGGTGCAAATCCACATGTAGATGAATTCCACAAAAGTGTGACCCCCTCCCAATAATTAAAGAAGTTTGGGGCGAGCGCTGATTTTAATAAATGTGCCATGTTGATTCCTGGACTTGATATCTTTTGTGAATGTCTTTTTAGGTGCCCAACCACAACCCAAAGACCCCAAAAGAGCCGCAACCGTTGTCTTTCCCTTTTTCAAGAAGCCCCTTGCTAAGTGGTTTGAACATCCAAGTACCCACATTTGATGAGCCCTTCGTGAAGGTGGTCTTGAACCGATGTAGCCATGGTAGGGCCAAACGTCAATGAGTGAAATGCTGCTGCGGCAAGACTTGCCCGGGCAAGGTGCGAGCTGGAAAGAGCCGCGGGCGACAAGGTCATCGCCACCAAGGGCGTGGCGCCGCAGAGAACTGCCCTGGCGCCGCTGCCCCAGTCCTTGCCATCGTACTGGACCAACCAGGAGAGCGGCTATGTTTCTTATTGCAGAGTTGGGAACCACCCGAGTTGGTGGACATGAATCCCCACCAAAATGCTGTCCACCAAAGGCTGCAAAAAAAAGAGAAAACACATTCCCGAGTGGGCACGTGCTCAAAGAATGGAATTGAACCCTCTAACTTTCGGGCAGCAAGCAAGCCAGCAAGCAAGGAAACAAGCAAGCAAGCAAACAAGCAACGCAAACACAAAAACAAGACTGTTCCAAAGGCTTTGAACGTTGACGAAAGCTTCTGGGTAGTACATGAGCCTGGTTTCCTCGGGTTTCCGTCCAGTGTCTTTGGAGCAACCCCAATTTCCTTTAAGACGGACCCATTTTAGTGACAGCTGGGTTCTGACAATTGGGAAGGATTTCTTCTCATGTACTCAAGCTAGAACGTGTTTGTTAGAACCCATTTTGACCAGGCTTGCCGTTTTGCAAGACACATATATATATATATATGTATAGGGTCGCCTCAGTCGACCCCTCGAAAATTCGCTCCCATGGAAAATGCCACACTGCAAAGAAGCTGACGCTGGCCCACTTTCAAAGGGCAACCGACACGAAGGCGTTTCAACAAACCTTTGTGAAGGCCAAACTTGTGGGTATGGCAAGCGAACAGCTACAGTCTACTGGTAATTCTCATGACATTTGTGCCATGGTTGGAAAACACCGGCTTGGCTTGGGTTTGGTAGGGTTGGCCGTGGACCCGTCAAGTTTGGATGTTGGACAACCATTGTAAGCGTTTCTTTTATTGGAGCCATGTCCATGACCCAAAAAAAAGAATTTTGATTATGGCCCATTGCAGAAGCAGATTCTAAAATGTGCGCCAGAAGGATTTGACCTGGAAGGGTGTCGTTCCTGACTCTAATTCGAAAGGAACCCAGCCTGAATGTGTGTGTGTGTGTGTGCTCCTTATCTTTCCCCTTTCAGGGTGGCTTGTAACAATCACCTTTGCATTGAAAATTGGTTTGGTGAGTTTAATGTGGGGCGATGCTCAAAGGAACAATACAATGGGGAGCCCAGTTGAATCACCCAGCCCCTTTTTGTTCTCCGCCCTCAAGAGTAATGTTGAGAACCCTCAAGGAAGGATTGTAGTGCATCCTGTATTTTGACCCAAACAACTTATTTGGTCAGGACAGAGCTGTGCATTTCCGGCACCGCTGTGAAGTGTCAGCGGAGACGCGCGAGCTCTTCCAGGCAGGGCGGGGTGAGCGGAGCATCCTCAAATCCTTACCAGTACTACCGGCATGATTATGATTGTATGGCTTTGAATGTTAGTAGAGAACCACCTCAAAGGTGGTTGGTGGACACGTTTCTTCACCTAAATGATGTGCACCCAAGGGGCGCCCATGAAGATTCGCACCTGTGTAACCCCATGAAGTCGGGAAGTAGATTGTCCCCACCCCGCCAAACATGGAATTCATGGGGACTTCGACCAGTAGGATTCCGTTTATGGCTTCGTTTTCTGTTTTGCTGGGAAGCCAACCTTCCCCTGAAGGTAGTTTGTGAATTACGAATAAATTCCCAGTTTCCAGTGGAGCTTGGCCTTTTGTCTTGTCTTTTGGGAAAGGCTTCCCCTTGAAAGCACAAAGACTGAACACGTACCGAGATTTGGGGAAAAACCTAGTTAGACGGTTTGGTGGGGGCCAGTCCAATTTAGCATGTATCCTGAATCCCACTTCTTTCCGGGGCCACAGCCTTCCGCACCAAGGTTAGACACCAAACTATGTGGGAGGTTTTTGCACACAATCTCTCCAAATGAGACAAGGCATCTTCAGGGCTGCAAATACTCACACATCAGAGGGAACCAACAGGACGCCATATTTCGACACATTCTCAGAGCAAAGCTGACCTTTCGGTTTTCCCATTTTGGATGTTCCATGTTTAGTCATTCCACACGGTGATCAGCGGATATATATATATATATACATATATTATATATATATATACAAAACTGTTTTTCCCCCGGCGAGTACCGATTGGGAAAGCATGCATCCTCAAACAGTGTCCTGAGACTACTTGCTGGAAAGCCTGGAAGAAAGCAAGATAATGGCAATAGGCTTATGATTGCCCGCCTGATTTTCTTATGACCATGACCTTGATTTCACAATAACTCCGCAGCCCCATTCCATACAGAGATTGAACCCCCCCAGTTGTTTTGTCTTGGAGTCCTCTTGCCCAGTTTCCAGAGGTCACCCGGAAAAGCAAAAAAAGCACCAAGCAACCTCACCACTCCAAACCACCGAGCCATCCCCACCAATCAATCGCCTGGGGTCAGGCGGTGTTGGACCAGACCTTCAAGGCCAGGAGCACCCGCGACCGCGTGGGGAGCTTGCCGAAGAGGCTGCGCCTGCTGAAGTGCCACCGGGTGGAGGACGGGCTGACGGGCTGGAGGTGGGATGAGGGGTGGACACATCCCTGGCTGAAGCAAAGGATTCCTCCCTTTTTTGATCAAAAGAGTTGACATGGACAAATTTTGAGTCATAAGCAACCAGGGGGTGCAAAGATCTAGTTCACTTTCATTCAGCAGAAGCCCTGGTTGATTTTGGTTGGTTGGGTCTCCAGTTTGAGGGGGTCCTTTACTTTCTGCGGGGGGGGTGACCCATGTTAGACCCACATGGGAGGATGTCCCAGCCCCCAAAAAGGTTTACTCCTGGGAGGGTTCTCTTCTTGTGGAAATTACCAAATTCCGAGCAGCCAACGAACAAACACCCACTCTAGGAGGTTCCTCCATTTTGGGTATGTGTGAAATGGTGGTGATCCTTTTGGTATCCCTTTCAACCCCAGAAAAGGCAACCCCCACCCCCCCTTCTCCCCCACCTCGCCACCCCCGCCTCCCCAACCAAGACAGCAACAAATGTAGGCCCTCCACAAGCCCAAACTCTGCATCCGCTCGCGTGCGACAGGACAGCAGCCAGTGGTCCCTCTACAGCTCCTGCGCCGCGGCATCGGTTTTGATTTGCAGCACCTCTTTGGTGACTGGGGAACGCATGTTTTCGGGCTTTTTAGAACAGCGTTCCCAAGGGATGGAAAGGGAGCTTGCCCCGTGTTCCCAGTGCGTCATGTTTTGAACGGTGTTTGTTTCCCTCAACACCTCCTTCCAGATCAGCGACAAGTTTCCCTTTTGCGATCAGTTTGGCCACGACATCAGAGGGTAGCCTGCGTAGTGCCTTCCAAGCACACACCGCAGAAACACACACACACACACACAACACACACACACACACACCCACACCCACACCCACACCCACACCCACACCCACACCCACACCACACCCACACCACACACCCACACCACACACCCACACCACACACCCACACCACACACCCACACCCACACCCACACCCACACCCACACCCACACCCACACCCACACCACACACCCACACCCACACCCACACCCACACCCACACCCACACCCACACCCACCACACCCACATTCATGCCCACACACACACACACACCCAAACCCACACAAAAACCTATGCGGAAAGCGCACAACACAAAAACAAACAAACAAACAATCAAACAAACAACAAACAGCCAGCCAGCAAGAAAGCAAGCGAGCAAGCAAACAAACAACACGCACGCACACACATGCACACACAAACGCAAATGCACACACACAATCACACACACACACACAAGCACACAAAGACACAAAGACACAAACACACGCACAAACATGTATATATATATATATATCCATATACATACACACGCAGAAGACAACCAGCAAGCTAGAAAAGCACGCGGCTTCATCCGCGCTGTGCAAGTGGCCGAGGTCTTGACAGGCTGAAGGTTAAGTGGCCGGCTTGCACGCCTATCAGCCAGCACTACACAGCCACGCCCAGCGAAGGCAACGAGGAGATACGCCCGTCCAACAAACGACTAAAAGCCATGGAAAGCGACTGTTTTTGAGAAGAGCGATGGTTGATAAGAGGCTGGGGAATCATGGCATTTGCGCTTTGTGAGGCCAGGGACCCAACGCGTGGGCCTTGTTTTGACCACACAGGTCTTGCGAGGGTTGGTTGCACTTTGTTTGAAAACACAGTCCCGGTCCCCTTTCAAGGGGAACCAAAGTGAGGTTATTTCAACAGTGGTTTGATTTAACCTTGTTGAAACACGCAGTTTTCCAACCTTAAAAACCCCACGGGAAACCAATTGACCAGGGGGTTGCTCAGAAAATGTGAAGCAGCCAAGCGAAAGCCCATTCTGAGATTGTTTCAACGGTGATTTCAACCTGAGCAAATGGCGTTGCTCGCGCAATGGCCGCAGGAGGATGGGCATTCTGGGGAGGTCCTCACACGCCCAGTGCTTGGGGGCCTTGCCAACCGCCTAGACGCGAAGCTCAACGAGTCCTTCGCCGAAGTGGCCGCCGGTGGGAACATGGGTCTGTCATGTTTCAGGATAACTACCAACAAGAAAAGGAAACCGGCCATTGTGGGGGTTCCCCTATTTCGAGACAAACCCAACATCTACCATGGTATCATAGCAAGGGGCGAATACAACTGAAACGAGTTACTGCCTCGTACAATCATGACGAAAGTTGGCTTTTGAAGTACCTACAACGGGTTTGGGCCAGACCCGGGAACCTCCCCTTTAAGTGGAGAAGTCATTCGGAAGGCCTTCCAGGTCGGCTGGCAGAGTCCGAGAGGGACCTCCACGACCCCCCAAGAGGACGGTCAGAACCACCTCCTTCATTTCCTCCACAAAAGGCTGATTTGCGCCAGGTGTGGATATGCCCAGGAGAGAGACAAAATCAGTCGTCCCCGGCCCCCCGGAGAGGTTCAAACTAAACCCTTGGAAGAGAACCCCTTTGGATCAAGACATGGGATTTAGGCGACCTTGTTGGACATCTACCCCAAGGAATTCAAACGCCGAGCTCCCAAAAGATTCAGCAAAAGGACCGTGGGCGATTTAGCCTTAAGGGAAAACACATTCCTGAGGCCTAAGGGGAAATTGTCCCCTTCGGACGGTGCCGAGGCTCCCAAAAACATCCAGAGAACGGACGGACGATGCCCCATGTCGCTTCCCATGCGGCACTGAGGTTTTACCTCATGCACGGCACCAGCCCCAACGGTGCCCTGGGCATCACCGACGCTGGCTTCCGCCTGGACTTCTCGGGCTCCCACGCCGGCAGCATGTTCGGAGCCTCGCAAATGGAGCATGGGGGTTGGTAGAGTTGGTGTTGGGATTTGGTAAATTTGGCAAATTGGGTGGACGGCATGTTGTTTTCGTTCTGAGCCTTTGGATGGAGCAAAATGGGTGCAGGGAGTTTGGCAATGCCTCAAAAGGACATTCAAAAGCAAATTCAGAAGGACAAATGGAAGATAAAGTGGGCTTTGAACTTTCTTGGGCAGCCTGTTCGCATATCGTTTGGAGATACTTTTCTTCTGTGTGTGTGTGGAGGATGCTGAAGAAAAGTACTTTGGATCAATGGACTTCCTTTTTTTGCGGTTACCGTTTTCCGTTCGTTTCAAAGGCATTTCGCATGGACACCTGAAGTTTAAACCAAATGGGCGTGTGTGTGTTTTTTAGCCAACAGGATATTTGCGTTCGGTAGATTTGGCTTTCTTTCTGGTTTTGGCGGATTTGGACAACGTGGAAGATTGGCTTTTGGGAGATGCAGGCATTTTGGGTTTTGGGAGATGTGAGGTGTTCTAGAAAACCCACGTGATGTTGCAAGAAGCCCCAAGTACCGATTGGTCGGGATGGTCCCAACCCAAACCTCAAGCGTGAAGGCCTTTACCATCTCTTGTGTTTGTGGGAGTTTTTCGCGAAAGCATCGCCAGCCTTATCGCGCAGCCAATAGCAAACTGCGAATTTTCGCAGAGGCCACTAGTGCAGCGAGAGAGAGAGAGAGAGAGAGAGAGCGCGCTTGCACGCAGAACTTGCGCAGAGAAACTTGCGCGGATATTGCTCAGACAAACTTGCAGAGAGACTCTTGAAAGCTGCGACTCAATACTAATACTGAACCTGCTCGCTACACGTTGTGCTTTCGGGCCACCCGTTCTTCTAGTTCTTTTTGTTGGGGGGCCGGACAGAATGGCGAGCCACTGCTTCCTCGCTCGCCAAACTCACACATGAAGGGCTCTTATGTACCGCTGAGGGTGTTTCCGCGGGCTTGTTACGGCATGTTACTGGGAAATCATATCCCGCTTTCAAATTTCGTCTATATTTGCGTACGTGCTTGGGAGTACATGCCGCATCCTCACGGGTATACGACAGAAGCCCTTTTCATCGAATATTTGGCTTTCGCTGGACTTGAAATCATCGCCAACAAAAACACAAAAGAACGGGGGGGACTCATGTCCACCAAGCCTCCAGCCTTTGAGGAACATAGCTTCCCTCTAGCGGGGCGTGATACATGAAGACTCATTGTTTGTCTCCAAGTTCGGGAATTCCTAAAACTGTTCAAGAGCAACCGCCTAAAACAGGTGTGTATATATACATACACATTCAAAAACGACACTGGGTTGCAACGTCACTTGTGATGACTCCCGAAGTGGTTTTCCTTTGGTTTCCCTTCAAAAACCACGCAAAGGCAAGCGGGCACCCTCAAAACAGCGCACAGGTTGACCGTGGCTCATATTGGCTGCTCATCTCAGTTCTCGCCGCTCGGCTCAGCTCGGGCTGAGGCGACGGCGCCTACTTCGCGGAGTGCTCGTCGAAAGCGGATGAGCGCCTTGGCAAAAACATCCCACGGGTTGGGCGCACAATTTATCAATCCAGATCCAAGTTCCCGGACGTTGCGGCAAATGTGCTTTTCTTTTCATCAGCCCACTCAGGAAATGAGCCCTGTCTCCCTTGAAGGGAAAGCAGCAGGAGATGGTGTAAGAACAGTGGTTCAAACCAGGGTTTAAACATCGCGAAGTGGAAATAGAAAGGGTCGGTCAAACTGCCAAAGATCGGCAGTTATTTATTTCTTTTGACGGCGCTCGGTTTTGATTCACTTCCCAGTGAGGTACTCCACCAAAAACCGGTCAAGCCCCACAACGACTCATGATCACCCTTAAGGGCAGAACACTGGCACACGGTTTTCTTTGGCTTCCCTCCAAGGACAAAAAAAGCATTGCAGCCGCTCGGGTCGAATGGGAGCAACCCGGTATGTGGGTCTCCTCTTACTCTGCAGGGGTCCACATTTGGATGCACAACCCACTCAGTAACTACGTTAATTGCCGGGGTGTATCCTCCGCATCCCCCGTGCATCCGCGGCATTCCTGGCATCTTGACCAACCCTTGACCAAAGCTCAACCAACCCTGAACCAAACCCACAACCACTCCACAGGTGGATAGAGCTGAGGGGCCAAGAACCTGGAACATATAAAGCCCTTATGCAGTGGCTCCAAGAGGTAAGCACTATGCAATCTTCATTCAGGAGCCTTCGGGAAAATGGACACGAGAAGTGGGAGCTCAAGTCCTCCCGTTTGTAAACAAAGACAAATCCAGTGTAGTGGTGTGTGGTTTTGGTTCGGCGCCGGGTCCCCGGGTTCTGAGTCAGGTACTCCAGCGCCGGGGACGGCATCTACGAGGGCGTCTTCGCGCTGCTTTTGTGCCGCGTGAGTTGCGGGCAGATGCTGCGGATGCTGCGGGCTGACAGCCGCACGGTGGAGCAGGCGCTGGGCTCCCAGGCGCATCGGGGAGGTGGGAACGGGGAGTCGGCTGGCTGAATGCGCATCCGGTTTATTGAGCCGTGGTTGATTTTGATGGCGGTCCAGTTTTGAGTAGAGGGAATGGGGTTGGGGGGGGAGGGTTAAGGTGGGAGGAACAACGGTTCCTTTGCTAAAACATGGTAAAACCAAATGGAGGTTGTTGGCCTGCTGAAGTAGATTCCTTTTTATGGCCCAAGAAGCTTCTGAACTGTGCCCTCGGAGTTGGCCTTTCGCAGGTGGTGTCTTCCGTGCTGGGGGACCGGGAGGCAGATTCGGGCCGGGGTCGGTTTCTGGTTTCGGCGGGTCGAATGGAAGTCACCGCAGCTGCAGTCACGGAGAAAGGCGTTAACGTGTGCAGTCCAAACCAGGGCAGCTGAAGCAGTCCCAATCACACACACACACACCAGGATTCCAGAATGTATGAGTCTTCTCCGTGCTTTGGGTAGACCACTTCAAAACCAGGTTTCCATAAGGCCCATACCCTCCCAAAAAGGTTCAAACCGAAGCCTTGCTTGGCTAAGGGAAGACACTCTCTAACCTGCAAGCCACCAATCCAAACCGCCAAGTTTCAGGAAGCTGCCAAAGGGGCTTCCCAGTTTCATGGTTAACTAGGCACAGGCAAAGCGGTTCCGCTAAGGCTTTTGGATGGCGTTTCGAAAGGAGACCCTGCGTCCGAATTCCATTTATTGTCTCCCATGTTGGCTATGGTGAAGACCACTCGGATGTTCGACCTACTTAGTAGGTTATAGCCATAGACATATATGTCGCCAACCCTTGTCGTCACACTCAAAACCAGGAGGACATAGCCTACTTTTCAACCTGAGCTTGAACATCCAGTATCTAGAAATCAGGTGCAGGACAGCCTTCAAGAAGTGAGAGCAAGCCCCAGGTGTGGGTATTTGGCTATCTTCCTGTAGAGTATCCGCTATGAAAGATTCTGGGGAACACATCACGATCCCCCTGCCCACTAGCAAGGGTCTCAGAACCCTTCCAAGAACCCCTCTGAAGGTTATAAGACTCTTTCCTGGGTTGTGGGGGGGCTTGGGTTGCTTCTGGGGGACCTCAACCCCACCCCCCCGTTCCAGCGTGACAAGTTACCAGGCCTCAGTCGGCACCTACCGCGAGTTCGTGGTCTTCGAAGCGGCGCAGATCTATCCCGAGTACGTGATGCTCTATGAGCGGGAGTACTGACGTCCTTCAAAAAGATTGCGCGCTGATTGCAGCGCGCAAACCCGATTTCTATTGGCCATGTTAGTGGGTGGTTAAACGCTGCCGAGTTTCATGTGGTTTATAGCGAGGGCGGCTCGTTTTTAGAGGCGTGTTCTTTTGAGGCTCGGTATGGTGTTGGGAAACCAAAGGGAACCCATCTATTTTGTGGGTCCACCTATTCTCGTTCACAAACCCATGTGGAACTATTTGTTGGTAGGTTGCTGCTTTCTGTAGTCATGGTTCAGGAGAGTTTATCACAAATTTGGGCCCCTCCAGATGGTTGGTTTCGCTTTGCCGTTTGCAGCCATCCAAAGAAGGAAGACCCTAAATTTGGGCAAATTGTAGTGAGCTCACAAGGTAAAACAAAGCTCATCCATGAGGTATTCCCGGTTTGTGAATAGTTTGTCCATGTGCCATCAAAGCCGAACGGCAGCAGGTAAGGAGACGGTCGCAACCAAAAGTGCGGCGGCCATGTTGAATGGCATTTTCGGACCTCGTCAATGCCAGGCCCCGTAGCCCCAGAACCCTAGCAAGCTTGTAAGACCTTTGTGCTGAGTGAGGCTATTTTTGTTACGCAAGCGACAATATATATATATATATATGCATGTATATATATATATATACATATATATGTATATATATATATATGTATACATATTTATTTATATCCACTTACGAACCGCCCTCTATCCAGGAGTTGGACACATGGCAATGATTGCTGGATGGACAACTTCGGGTTGTGTTGTGCATAGGCATATTGTAGGTATCTTGTCCATGGCATCTTACTCGGGCAGACCCACCCGAGGCTGCAGTTGGACAGCGAACACATGTTAGCTTCGGAATCAGGAAGACCATTACTCATCCCAGTTGTTGTCGCAAACTGAGTCGATCCCCCAGTTCAAGGGGGACCACTTCTCATGCGCATGCGCCTCCTTTTGATGAGTCTAAAGTTGACAATTGAAGCCTCTTGGCTCGACCTTTGCTCTCGACGCGCTCACTGCTGGCTTCAAGGGAACGGCTACCACCGAGCTTGGAGCCAGCTGGCCTTTAAGAGGCGGCGTGGTACAAAAGGAAGCGCGTTGCGTCCAGCTGACTCTCTGTCAGTCCGGCCTGGACGTGCCATCCAACCAACACATCCTGCCCTACGGAGACGGTGAGGGAAGGGGATGGGAGGGATGGTGAGCGCTCTCTTAGCCCAGAGCCCCTCACCCAGGGACCCCCAAAGCATCCAGTAAGGCTTTGGTTGTTCCCCCCACCCCCCCCAAAGGCCTCTTTGAGAGTCCATCTTGGGTTTCCATCACCACGGGGCATCATGGACCTGGACTCGCTGTTCCAACCGGCCGGTTTTGGACGTGATGTTTGAGAAGGTTGGGATTGAAAGCAGGGGTTGCTTGGCCTTGATGCATGTTTTGCTCTCCGCAGGTGGAGATCAGTGGCGTGAACATCGGGCGCATGATATTCAAGCACGGCCGGCCTGCTTGTCAGTGTGGGAGGGATTGTTCAATGGGGAACACCCTCCAATATGGTTGGTGGGGCATAACATCCCCACCAAAATGATGCTCCGGAAGCATTGCGGTCGTCCAAAACTTGGAAAAGCAAGCCCTTGCTGTTGGTGGATAGTTAAAGGATGCCTCAGAAACGGCCAAGGCTGTTGGTGTCTATCTTAGGCTACACCTGTTTTGACCCGCCTGAACCTCCGGTCCCCTCAAAGTGACTCTTGTCGTCAATGGGAATGAACCAAATGACATCAGGAGAGGAAACGGGACATTCCACAGGTCAAAACATCGAGTCACACCTTTCGGCCAGGCTCTATGACAACATCTGCCCCAAAACGGCGGAGAACTTCCGATGTCTCTGCAACGGCGAGCGAGGCGCGCGTCTTTGAGAAGCTTGGCTCCCGGCGGTGGGCAAGGGCGCCCCAAATGGTTCGGAGCTAGTGGCTGATTTTAGCATGGTTCATGGCTGACAGCAGGGGTTCACAGAAAGATTATGGGTATAAACTATTTTGAACATCCAAGTACTCCTCAGAGGGGATTGAGGTGATGCCCTTTGGACACGGCAGAACAAGTCAAAAGGTTTTGAAGCAAGGCGAGGTGCCAGCAAGATGAGCAGAGCGGGAAATGATTGGGCCGCGTTGCCACAAACGCATCGCAAATGCGCCAGCATGGGAGGTTTCCTTATTGAGGAAAGCAAGTTGTTGCATAAGTTGCTCAATGTGCTTCAAGGGTTGAGATTTGGGAGGCCATGGAAGCTGATAGTTAGGAGGCTAGTTTCGTTTTGGGTGTCCACTTCCATGATTGTTGGAAAGAGGGTCAACTATTATTCAGGTTATTCAGGGTGGCTTGTGGTTGGTCCCGGTGCTTCGCCTAAGGCTGTTCAATCCCTGAATCGTTGGTGGGTTTGTGGGGGACAGGGGCCTTTGAATCCGGGGTCCCTGCATTTCCCCCTTTTGGGTGGGGTGGAACAGGCTAGTTAACTGAAAGCCATTTCCCTTGAAATGCGGTGCCCATGGATTCCAGGAAACGAGGCAAAAGGAATCACTGGGGTGATGCTGCAGCTTTCTTCGTCCAACACTCCCCTCCACTGGTGCGGGAGGTGTCCATGGCATCCCCTTTATGTTGAATGGTGTCCATAAAAGGTTTGCTATAGTTTGGTATCCTTTTGTTACTTTTGTTCCCTGTTTTGAGGGTGCATGGTTGCCTGGGAGCAGCCAAAAATCATGTTATGCCGCCGCGAGTTGGCCAATGATAGGAGGAAAGGCCGAGTTGGCCAGCCACTCGTGTAAGCCTCGTGCGTGAGGCACTGGGCTCATCACCAAGATGCCGCTCAACTTCCAGGGCTCCAAGCCTTTCGCTCAGAGAGTCTTTTGCGCAGCGAGTGATCGCTCGCGCGTGAGCCGTTCGGCCCGGCTTCCCAAGAGAAGCTGGACGACTTAGAGCGAACATGCGGAGTACTCGTTAAAATGATTGGTGAGCCGTCATCAGAGAACAGAACTCATTCTTTCGGCCTTCTTTGCTCAATCTATCCCCAAGCGTTTGATTTATCTCCTAGTTTGGACAAAGGAGTTTAAGACGTAGCGGCATCTCATCCGCACTTGGCGACCTCGCTGATCGGATAGAATATGAAGATCCCTCAGGTGCAAAATTCGATTTGATGTTGTTGTTTTTTTGAGTGCAGATTGAACTGGATGTGCTTAGGTATTTTGATCGTTTGGGATCGGGCATTGGGTCACTTGCAATGTGGGTGACAGAAAAGCAAAGCCCCCCCGAACAGTATGAGGGGCCGGGGGCCCAACGAGAAAACCGCTAAAACGATTCAGGACTCAGATTTGGCTCCCTTCAATAGTCCATCACTATTCAATAGCATTGGTTTGGCATTTCTGTTTGCGTTTAGCATTGGCTTAGTACTGTTTAGTCTTGATTTGTGGTATTGGTTTAGTGTATTGCGTAGAATTGAGCAGAACTGTTCAGTATTGCTCTGAGTTCTTTAGTGTAGTTTAGTATCGGTCCTTCTCGGTCCACTTCGGTCCTACCCGGTCCTCTGTGTGGTATTGGTTTAACTGATCAGAGTTGCTTAATATTGCTTAGTATCGCTGTCGTACGCAGGAAAATCCTTGTTGCAACTATTGGATAATAGGGGCTCGGCTGCACTCCCCATTGAACGAAATGTTGGCCAGGCTCGAAGGCATAGATCGATCATTTGGTTTGGGGCACAGACTTGTTTCTGATTTTTCTGGATTTGGAAGTGGCAGAAGATGAAACTGGAAGGGTGGGCTTGAAAGAACAGGCTGACATTCTCAGTGGGCTACGCGCAGGTGGAGTCGCTTTTTTCACGTGAAAAAACAGTTCTCTATTGATTCAAGGTCCTTTTTCTGAGGAGTTGATATTTATTGAACACTTTTCTCCATTTGCTTCCCTGTGGAAAATCGGGTACTGACATTGCTCCTTTTCATGTTTGTTTCAAGACCAATCCCAATATTGGGTCCCGTTTTTTTGGGCACCTCCCCCGTTTCAGCTTGGTGAATCATAGTTACCCAGTTTCCAACAATCGTGGAAGGGCACCGCGTCCCGAATGGAAAGCTTTCGTCCTTCAAAGCCCTCGGCCCTCGGTCCTCAGCTTCCATGATTGGAGAGAGGGTGGGGCCTAAGAAGTTGGAAGGGGGTTAGGGGGGTACTGAAAAAAAACAAATTCAGTCGTGACCATAGGCTAGTCACCCGTCAGCTGTTTGTTCGTTGGCACCGGGTCGCCGGGTTACGGGCTAGCCGGGTCGGATCCCAGAAGCTTCGCGAGGTTCCATCGCGTCATCCCCGGCTTCATGGCGCAGGATTGCGAGCGATGAGCCGTCGGGCTTTTCCTTTCACCCCTGGTGAAGCAGAACTGGTTGACTTTGCTCTTGCTTAGTGTTTGTCTTTTTGTTAACATTGGCATCAACTCAATCCCCCTTTTGGTCTTTGACACTGTCCCGAAAATTGTTGTTTGCAGCGTGCTTGCGTTTGTTGGGTGAAGCTTTCTCTCAGTGGGATGACTGTTTTCCCTGTTTGTCAAGATACTTTTTCTCTTTGCATACGTACAAACACCCCTGGATCGTTTTTGGAAAGCCCGAAAACAGATTTCCACGTGGGTCACATTTCCTTGTTCTTCGGGGTGTCTTGGTTTCCGGTACTCAACCATGCTTGACGCAGCATTCAGTGCTCAAGCCCTTCGTTCTCCGAGATATCCAATCTGGCGGACCTCGCCAGAGGACCTGAGGACAGGGCTGCATTTCAAGTTTCCGCGCAGATTCCTGAGGCTTTCAGAAGGAAGGTCTTCCCAGACCGTCCTATCAGTCTAAGAGTGTGAGGGTTTAAAGGCTCAGCCAGTTGGGTTTGACTCAAACTAGGATTTAAAATGAGTTGCGGCCTTTTGGTTTTCCTTTAACACCGCCTTCCAACATTTAGTCTCAACAAATACACAAACAATTGTAGCTGCATCATGGGAACCCCCCTTCCCAAAGGTTCACAGGTCCAAGGTCGACAACTCCGGTCAAGTCAAAAGGTCAACTCTCAAAGGCCCTCGAGACAAATCGGCGCCTCCGTTTGAGGAGCCATGATGCGAACGGGCTACAAGATCCCCACGGAGGCAGATATCCAGAGCGAGCGGGCTTTGTACAACATCCTGGAGCCCAGGCGCGGCTGCCCCAAGACGGCTTTCGCTTTTGCTGTTTTGATGTTACATCATTCAACTTGTTTTACAGGGGAACCAAACGGACGCCATGGCGTTCCTTTTGGTGTTCCTTTTTTGGCTGGTTTAAGCAACAATCAACAGGACACCACCCATTTTGGAGTACGTGTGCCCGGATTAACACCTGGCAGTTGGCTTCCGGAGTAGTATATCACCGCTCTTTGGGCGTTCTTTGGATCCCACAGTCATGAAACCCAACAGAGTCACAGTCCAAACCTGCGTAGATGGGTAGATGAAGGTTAGTAGGGGATAGTTCCAAGCACAATAAGGTGCCGATATCCGCCCTTTTGATTATTTACATGGTTTTGGGTGACCTTTGTAGTACCAGATGTTGATCATGACTAAGGTGTCCTCCTTGCTGGGTCCCTTCAGGTGGCTGCGTTTTGAGGGGCCCATTCTCAAGTTTACTTTTGAGGGTAGGATGTCGTCCGAACCCGCTGCACAATGTACTCTATCCATTTCTCAAACCCTATTGTCCTGTCCTAGTAAAAGGCCGTGCCCGACATACTTGTATTGCTTGCGGTCAATAACTTGTACATCTTTGACCAGACACTGCCTTTACACAGCGCTCCAAGTTGACCTTGATTCATTATCCAGATTTGGATCCAGCGGCAGAAGAGACCCAACTCCGGGCCTGTTGGGCCCGATTGAGACCCTCACAAGCCAATGCCGGAACTCCCAGACCCCAAATAGTTTGCACGTCGCTGAACATTGACCGCGTTAGGCATGCTCTTGACCGGGTCTGCGCATTATTCGGCAGGCGTGTGTCCGCAGTTCGTAAGCCGCTGCTCTTGAGCAGTGTGCGTATCATGCAGTAGGCAAGTCTGGGCAGAGGAGGTGTTCTTGAGCAGGTGTGCTTATCCAATGTAGTCGGTAGAACGAATGCAACATTTGTTTAGCAAACCTCCACAGGGGAAACTCGCATGGAACACCATGGAAATCACGATAGACTACAAACCACATTGCAGGTTGCTACCAGTCCAACGTGGGCTTAGTTGAACATCCTGCGCACAAAACCGGGCCTCCCATTTGTCCACAAAACTAGGTACCCCTTTTGGATCCTGTTTGACGTTGAAGGTGCCTTGTTTGGGAAGCACCCAGGTAAACCTAAAATGAGAACCAAAGGTAGATATAGGGGCTCGGTTTTGTGGGTAATCGCTTTGATTTTCCTCCTTTCAGCAATCATGGAAGCTGGCATAAGAGCAAAGGGAAGAGTACCATCACCCTGAAACGGCCTCCAATCATCCGCTTCTGTGCTTGTTCGAGAAATCAGCCTGGAACCTCCAGCGCGTTCTATCACCCATTGCTTTCCGCACTCTACATGGAATCGGCTATCCTCATGTTTGGAGGAATCTCTACTCAGAGACCCTGTTTGGTGGCTTCCTTCTGCCAAGAAGCTAGCAGTTCATACCCGGGGTTCATATATGGACTCACACTTGCATTTATCAGGATGGAGCATGAGAAAGAGAATGGGCAACATACAAGCGGCTAAACAAGCGCACACAGTATTCTCTTACGATTATGACTTAGTTTGATTCCAAAGTACCGCACACCCCCAATCCAAGCATTTAGGCCCTTACATATAGCATGAGGGGCTTCTTGTTTTGACAGCCCAAGCACAATTATGAGAGGCAGACATGTGCCATTTTGTGTGTTCCATGGCGGAGAGCATGTTGGGGGGGGGGGGGGGAGTTTTCGTGAATGGACCCCACATTTAATGCCTCTTGCCTTCCAGTTTTGAGTGGCACTTGTTTTGAGCGTTCTTTTATTTTGATCTAATATGTGTATATACATCTACACATACATATGTATACAGATGTATGTAACAAGTGAACATCTTATATACACATATATATATGTATATATATATATATATGTATATACACGTCGAAACAAGGTGGCATGTGTGTTTACGGCGACCCTTTGGTGGACATCAGTTCTAAGTCTAGCCGCGCCCTGCCCATTCTCTTCGGGGATCCTTCTCTTCAGAACGTGGGCGAAAGGTTGGAACAAAGGTGCTTCTCTCAAGAGAACGAAAGGCGAAGAGGCGGGGGAGCCAACCCTTGCCTCTCAAGTGTGTTTAAATCAAAAGGTAGGCTTTACCAATTATGGATCATGTACAAAGCAAACTTACAAAGCTGACCAAATTGTTGACCATTTGATGACCACTTGACCACTCATTATTTAAGCTGCAATTTGATGTCTGACTAGTTTCCTTAAGATTCAGTTCATGCGAGATGCCCTCTCGAAGGTACCACCACTTGGTGCCCGAGTGGATGAAGACTGCCACGGATGCGGAGAAGCAAGGCGTCATCAAGCTGGCAAGGCATGCGAGCGTGGGAAAAGGGGGGGCATGCTGATGAGCCAAGGATGTGTTCATGCTTGAGAGGATCCAAACAAACTTCATTCGTATGGGTGTGTCTTGATGGAGCTATCGGGTCGAAAACCGCCAGTGCAAAAGCCTACGCTTTGCACCTGCAAGCAAGCGATCCCGTCCAACACATGGTCAGCACCCCCCGCCCACGTGATCCCGCCATATCCCGCCCATCACATGTTTTGATCATGGCATGACTGGCATGTTGTTCACGACCTACTGGTTCGCTTTTTCTTGTTGGCTAGTCGGCTCCAAAGAAGCGAGACATTTGGGTGTCCAGCAACGCGTGTTCTTGCATCACTGAACATGGTTGCGGCGAAAAGTTGAAAAGTTGGGAATGCTCACGCAAGCCAGTGCCGCGCAGCATTGAAAGGTTTCAAAGAAAGCCACAACAAAAATATAACGAAGCCGAGCCCAGGCCTGCCAATGTTTTCAATAATGGTGGCACGGAAACTACCGTGCGCAGGAAGCCCCTTTTTTTCTGTTGAAAATGCGTGAAAACGCAAGGTGGACACAAATTCCGTACAAGATAGAACCACTCGGCGGAGTCTTTGAGGAGATTTGTTTGGTGATTTTGAAGGGCAACCAAAAGGAACGCAACGCCACAATTTTTGGGGGGTCCCCTAAAAAAGACAGATGGATGAGCGTCAATACAGCAAGGAAGGGAAGGAAGGGTTGAACAACTAGGGGTGGTTTGCAAAATTGTTGGTTTTTCAGGAGGGAGCATGACTACTATGCCAAGAGATGGCTATCAGTCAGTTTGGGATGCTGAATGCAGGTGTTTGAACTAAAGGAAGTAACAAGATCCACAAACACAAGGTAGCTCAAAATAACCGCGCTGTAATGCTGGCAAGTTTCTGAAGAGTTACAACACTGCCACGGCGTGTCAGGAATGATATGGTGTTTGAACGCACAGTTCATCATGTCATCGTGAGCTGAGCCACATTCAATACTAGGGCGGGGACAGTGCCAACCATAATAGATGCGGTTCTTCAACTTCTTGAACGCTGACATGCTTTTGGCGCACTCGTAGCACTTGCTGTCCTGTTGATAGCTTGAACAGAGACACAGCACCTCTGTAGAATAGGGACCCCCCTTTTGGATGGTTGTAAGGGGAGACCAAAAGAGAACCAAGAAAGGGTAGACCCCTTTGATCTATCCTGGGCGAGCGTCACTCTGGACAAATAACAACCAGCTCATCTGCGAGTGAAACGAGCTCACCCATGCAGGGAAGCTACTGTTGGTGCCCTTTTTTGTGGGACTTGTAGCGTGCCCAGAAGGTTCAGGAGCTGAGCTTGGGTTTGTCGCCAGGATTTCCGAGCCCAAGTTGCTGAAGACCATTGGCCGGCCAAGGCGCAAGCACCTTCCTTTTTTCCTTTGGAAAGCATTGTCCTTATTGTTTGCCATAATCAACGTCGCTCTTTTTAGCGGGCGAAAAGGAAGCAACACCAGTTTATGACTTTGACCATCCCCAGACACCATCAGGAAAAACGATAGGCGGGCGTGGTGTCAAAAGCTGGGATTTTGTTTGAAAACTCAAAGGAAGTGGGTCTCTGTCCCCTCCAATCATGTGCTCCGGACATATTTTGGATTTTGAGGTTGAGTACATGCAGGGGGTCCCATTTTTCCGCTTTCAAGCCAGTTGAACTACTCTCAGCATTTATTTTTATGGACCCAGAGGGGGCCAAGGTTTGTGCGATCCTCTTTGAGGGCAGTTTGCCAAGTCTTCCGGTTCGTAATGCACCGATGGACTGATGGGTGCGATCCTCTTTAGATCCAGTTTTCAAAAGGATCCATCAGGAACTACTCACAACTTAATAGGGACTCCTAGTTTTGGCGCACAGCCAGATCATCAGATTCAAGGGTTCCGAGGCAGTACTCTTATTGCCGTACCCCAAATCCTGTGCCGACATACCACCCATTCGGCCCTTCTGTGAGACGAACTCCAAAAGACCCTCATCTTCAGAGCCGTACAACCTGGGTTCCTCACATTTCCAGGCTTTGCCTTTCTTTAACTGTTTGCCCTTTTGGTTTTCCTGCATTATCGCTTCCCCCAGCAAGTTGGCTTGCAGGTTTTCGGATCCGTCTGGCAAGACCGGTTTCTTTGCGACCAGGATGGACAGCTTTGAGCCCACCCTGAAGGAGCATGCCTGGTATCACAAGAGAGGCGGGGCAACAAGAGGAAATTGCACCGCGGCCCGTTCGCCTCATGCAGCTTGGGATGGCTTGCAAGGCAAAGCGGACTCGCCGAATCGGATCTGCAAAACTGCCAAACAAACAAAAGCCTGAATTAACTAAGAGCCCCCGCTTATATAGCAAGGATCCTTCGCTCAGGGTGAGCTCGTTTCAGCCCCAGTGCGTGAAGGCATGGAATCTTGCAGCTTCTGAGTGTACAGTGCCCGTACCGCCGGGTTGTCCTTTTGAGACGATCTTGGGAAAATATGACCAAATGAGAAGCAATGCATTTGCCCCCTGGATGAGAGTGGTTTTCAGGCTCCCTATGATTCCGAATTTCGCGTGTGGGTGCTCGTTCTGCCTAACGACTAAATCCCTTTTCTTGGTGTGCAGGTGTCCGCCTGGAGGAAACGAAACCCGGACTTGTCTCATCCAAAGACCTTGCTGGGAGCCACTTTCTTGCGAACTGCCGGGATGTTTGCGAAAAATAATGCATGCCTGTTCAAATGCTTGGCTGTCTTCTGAGTTTCGCTCAACCTCAAACCTGAACCCAGCTGCTTGGTGGCACCACGCGTGCTCTTCTGTGTGCTGATTCCGAAACCTCTGAAGATTGAATCAGCCCCACAAAGAAATGGTTGCAAACAGTTCCAACCCAGGCATGAAATGGTTCCTTCTTTCTACCGATCGGGTCACTGGTTGCAACTCAGGTTCGGCCAAACTTTCTAGCAGAGGGACATGCATGACTCACTAAATTTCCCACAAACACCGGGAGACTCATCAACTGTCACACGTCCTCTTGGGGAAACAAGTAGTATTATGGCTTGCGGGCCTGTCTTTTCAGAAAAGCATCAGCTGGTGGTGCAGTTGGTGTAGAGGGACACAGAGGGAAGCCGCTCACTTGGGCTCAACTGGGCTCTGGGTTTGGCCAGGGCTTTCCCTTCGTAGCGAACTACTCGCGCGAGGCAACCCAGCGCTGCGGCCGCGTGTAGACACCATCGAGAAGTTCCCCATGGATCCTGCAGAGTACCAGGCGGGTTTCTGTTGTGTGAGCCTCGCAAGCCGCTACCCTGCGTATTTTTTTTGAACCAACAGGCAAGCCATTCATTTTGGAGGTCCCCCGATTTCTACACATAACCAGGTGACATCACCTACACCACAACGTTATGCATACCTGTTTGTGTTGAAGATGTTTGAAGGCGCTTTCGCATTTTCAACATCTTGCTTCGATCATGCTTCTTTGCGAACATCTTTGCGGGCCATTCTTTTGTTGAACCATCTTTTATTGTCAATTGCTTTACATCCTTTCTCCCTTCCTCCTACTTGTGGTAGCTTTCATTGTCGACTGACAAGTGGCACCATATTGTCGATCAGAAACAAGATGCCGCATTGCATGTGAGCTGCAAAATTAGGGGCCCTTTTTGTTGGTATCCCCTTTAAATGACGGCACAACGCGGCATATGTTTTTACAACTCCCCATGAGACCCACTAAGAACCACAGCAGGTGGTCGAACACCGGTCCGATTGTCAGGGAGGCTTGCCGACAGCGGAGCATTCCACGGTCCACGGAATGGCCTCTGACTTCCAATTTGCAGGTTGACGAAACATGAACCGGAATCCGAGCAACTATTCGGTGTAGCCTTGACCCATTGGCCCAAGCAAAAATGGATCCCTTAACCCTTCCCAGTCCCTTAACCATCCCCAACCTCCCAAAGCCCCAAACCCGGACACGTCCCCTCCGCGGAATTCGCGCAGGTGCCGTCCTGGCTGAACGAGGACCTCTACGAGGCGGAGCAGATCCCGAAGCCTGGGGGCTGCATCCTGAAGCTGAAGGCGCGGTTTCTTCGAATTTCTTCGATTTGTCTTAGCTTTTGGGGTTGCCTACCTTATCAAAAAAAGCGGTTTGGCATAAGCCATAGGACCGTAAGCCATGCGGACGATGAGCACTGCTAGTACCGAATCACGTACCGGTTTTCGTGGGCATGGCATTGAGCAATGGACGCTGAATGATCAACATTCGCCACTCGGAAGGTAAACTTAATCAGTAAATAGGTAAGATAGCCGTGATGCAATTCTCTGTCCACCACCCCTTGTTGTCCGACTTATAACTACGGTATAAGCCACGCACTATGTAGGTTGAGCATTGAAACGGCTTTCCCTTCTCGGAGAGAGTGGGATGCCCTGCAGCCATCCATTCCTTGATTCGGGACTGCAACTGCACTCCAAACAACAACCACGGCTTGGTGCAGAACATTCCCCCTTCGACTGCCTTCCCTTTAGAAAGGGTTAATCTGAATGCCGATGATGTTCGCGGGAGGGTATTTCGTCTGCAGGACAGCATCAACATCATGCGCCTCGTTTGCATTTAGGGGGCTGAAGTAAGGGGGGGCGGCAAGGTGACCATCAGGCGCGCCCGGAAAAGGGGACTCTGCGAGCATGCGACATGGGCCAAGGAGCAGAAGAGGTTGGTGAATATTCAGGACCGCTGTGACATTTCCAAGCTTGACTATCCTTTTGCCCCTTTGTGTTTTCTTCATTTCGGCTTTCAACCAGCAAAACTTCATTTTTTGCAGAGGGTCGAAGCCGGCAAACTGTGAGAGTGATCAAAGTTCCATGACTTTGCAAAAGAGCCGCACTGGAGACGTTTGCACCTTTCACCATGTTCTTGGAGCATTTCCACTGCCCCCAGACCACTACCTCCAGAAAAAAACAGGTGTTTTTCCCAGGTAGTGGTTTTCTTTTCAAGGGAAAACACTGGTCTGGGACTTCGGGGTTCTGAAGTCCTGACTCAAATCGGTCAAAACGCAAGCCCTTGAAGGGCCTCCCCGGTGTTTGTCCCTCGGCAAGGGTCAAAGCCAATTGGCTGGGGCGCAGAAGGTTCGATTTCGTGAGAACCCGGTTGATTTTGTGTTTTCTTTCGGTTGAAATCAGCCATGAGCCACTCAATCAGCTCTGGTCAAGGGACACTTTCCCCGTTTGTCCTGGCCTGTGCCAGCCATCACACGCACAAGCAAGCTGTTTGGCCACGCAGCTTGGGGAGCATTGCAAAGAACTGAGTTCGAAGTTCGATGGGCACCTTGGAAGGATGAGACGGCTTTCAGCTTCAAGTTTAAGGTTATTGCGACGATCGATTTCATTGACGAGCTCGAATTCATCTTTCAAGTGTTTGACTCCCTTGATAGTTCTGCAACAATTGTGGTGAACTTACTTGAGATTAACACGAGCTTGTCAGGATGGGTCCTTTACCTGGGGATAAGTTGTTTCAGGTTTGGGAGGTAGAGTAATAATTGCAGATAGTTTCAAAAGAGCAACCAACCCATGTCTTGAAGATCCTTTGTGGGGCCTGTCGATAGGTTGTGGGGACAACTTCCTTACCTGCCATCCAAAGCGGGATCCCATCCTATTTGGATTGAGCCGAGGGCGGCTTTCGCCATTTTGGTTGAACGGACATTCACAAACTTATTTAATGGCCTGCGGCCGCCGCCCCCACACACGTTAGAATTTCGGCCCGGGGCGAGAGAAAGCACGCGTGCACAGACCCATTCGCGGACACGAAGACAGACGCAGATACGTAGACAGACACAGAGAGAGACAGACAGACACGCAGGGGGGGGGGGAGGGTCTTCGCGGACACGAAGACAGACGCACATTTGCCCGGGGAGAGAGAAAGCGCGCGTGCACAGACCCGTTTTGCGGACACGAAGACAGACGCAGATACGTAGACAGACACAGACAGACACAAAGAGAGAGAGAGAGAGAGAGAGAGAGAGAGAGAGAGACACGTAAGGGGGGGGAGGGTCTTCGCGGACAGGAAGACAGACGCAGATACGTAGACAGACACAGACAGACGCAGATACGTAGACAGACGCAGACAGACGCAAAGAGACACAGACAGACACGCGGGGCGCAGACAGACGCAGATACGTAGACAGACACAGACAGACGCAGACACAGACAGACGCAGATACGTAGACAGACGCAGACAGACGCAGACAGACGCAGACAGACGCAGACAGACGCAGACAGACGCAGACAGACGCAGACAGACGCAGATACGTAGACAGACACAGACAGACGCAAACAGACACAGACAGAAGCACGGGGCGCGGACACGAAGACAGACGCAGATACGTAGGCAGACGCAGACAGACGCAAACAGACACAGTCAGAAGCGCGGGCGAGGGTGGGGGGGGGAGGGGGGGAAAACCAGAGATCCAGACATCCATTCAGAGATCCAGAGATCCAGACATCCAGACATCCAGACATCCACAGATCCAGAAATCCAGAGATCCAGAGATCCAGAAATCCAGAACGGCGGATTTAGAGCCATGGTAGGGGGATTGCAGCCTGCAGTTTCCCTAGAGCCCAAGGACCATCACCCTTCCCATGGCCCGCCTTGCAAGATTGGCTTGGAGCTGACGCCTTTAATTCCAAGTTTTCAGCTTTTAGGGATCCTGGGAACATTGCTCTGAGCGTCTCCTCCAAAACCCGGTAAGCAAAACTTTTGAGATGCAAAAAGTTAAGACTTGGTTGTTTCCCTAAATTTGGAGGAGACGGTCAGTACTGAACATGGTTGTGGATGGTTTGGCTACTAAATCGCCTGCAATTCGCAATTTGCCAACAGCAACTGATTGACATTTTCGAGACTCCCTATTTTGCACCCAGCTTTGGATGCAACGCTGCGAAAGCTTCGAATCGAAGGCGCCAGAAGAATTGGACGAGGAACCAGGGCACCTATCAGATGTTCAGCGGTTCCTTCGATGGCACAACCACCACGGGATCCTGCCATGGCCTCAGCTTAAGTGCTATCCAAGTTGGACGAAATCCAGTGCAGGATGTTGCTCATCCACAGTAGTTCCCTTGGTGGTTTCTGGAAAATCTGTCAGCATTCATTACAACGCACTGTAGTTAGTGGAGGCATCTTGTCCGTAGCTCAAACCACAAAGGCAGTTTGACGCACGACAGAGAATTTCTATCATCGCTTCTGAATGCATTTCGCGCGGGACATGGCACAGGTCAGCCATAGTTGATGGTTTAATCCGTGGGCTTGGGATTTGACACCCTGGCTCTTATCGCGGAATGGAAAGACCCTCCGCCGATCACCTCCAAACCTCCAATCCCAAATCACCAACCCAGACCTCTAGTGGTACGATTTCTTCCCCCATCTCTGGAGAGGGGGTCCTTTTTCAGACCAACTGTCAAAAGAAACAACTGGTGCCCTTGTGTCCCCCCTTTTTCTGGAGGGATTCTCTTTAAAACCAACTAGAGTACTCCTAAAGTGGTACTTATTTGGAGATAAATCCCGTTAGGCGGAGGCATGGCACTCAGGTTACACGTTGGATGCCATCGACCTTGCCTCGCCGAGCAAGTGATCGCCCGCGCAAGGCAGGTTGGATTAAACAGGTGAGCGGCGCCCAAAACCCCATTGGCATGTTTGGCGTTCTACTCGTTGGTTTGGGTTGCATAGTAAGGGTTGTATCGACCTTGATAGCGATTTTGGTAGAGCTCAGGTTGGATCAAGAAAGGTTCTTGCTGGGGAAACGAGACCGAGGGTCCAACCTTTTGCCATGGGTTCATGGACGTAGCCAGCCTTTGGGTTGTCCCGCAAATCAAATGACCAGATCCCAATAGACATGCGGCACTAACATGACACCCAAGCAGGGATTTCCCCCCAAACAATCTCTGTGATGGTTTTTTGTGTTTCGTCTTAATTTGGAGGGCAGTACCCCACAAATGGGAGTGTCTTTTTGATTCAACCCACTTTCTGTTGGTTTCAATTGCAAGCCAAAACAAAGCTGGCCATTCCTTTGTGGCCCAATTTTAAGACAATACCCGTGTGCGCAACTCTCCTCAATGTCTTGACAGGCTTCCCTCAGCCGCACCAACGTTTCTGAGCACTGGCGCCGCGGAAATCATGGCGTTTCACGTGTCTCACTGGTACCGGGCTCCGCATGCTGAAGCATCGGGGCTCGGGTTTCTCTCTTTGGCGGGCGCCTGTGCCATCGGCACATGGGGTTGTCGCAAAATGTCATAAACACTTTAAGGTTTCCTCTGGCTTCTCGGAAACAAGACTGCTCCTAGGCCAGAGCAACGCAGGTCGACTTGGGACAGGCGCCTTGGGTGTGTCACTGGTAGCTGCGAGCACTTCGAAACAGCTTCGAGGCAGCCAAAAGCGGCGCGAGGGTTCGGTAGCCTCTTGCTCTGGCACACGCATCGGGTCTGTGGTCGTGCCAGCTGAACGTATACGTTTGACCGTGTCGAGGAGCAAAAGGTGGAGTTTTTACACTTTCTTCGGTGGGAACACTTATTGAGACTTTGGGAACTTTCAGAAATTAATTGGCCTTGCTGCCCGGAAAACAAAGCGCTTTTTCTCGCCTGGGAGTACAAATTCAACGCCAGGATTGGGCAAAAGCAACTGAAAGAGCCAGCCCCCTGGTCCCCTTAAAGGGAAGCCACAGGGAGGTTGCTTGAGCTGCAGTTAATCAAACATGTTTAACTTAGCGGTTATTGTGGAGGTTGGATACCTTTGGACTCCTTGGTATTTGGGGGAGGGGGTGCGCCACATTTGGGGAGGGGGTGGGCACCCGGGAGGGGTGGCAACCCATTAAAGGGTCGAGCAAATCACAAGAGAACATTGGTCAACGGTTTCCTCTGGAAACCTGTGCCGATTGGGGCCTTGGGTCTTTGGGTGTTTGTAGCAGCCCTGAAAGTGGTGCCGAAACCGAGCCTGCCCCAAAACAAGTTGGCGGTAGCCTTCCCATTCAGGGATCCTTTGGGCCCTTTATTTGTGACAACCCATTTCCTTGAACAGGTTGGTTGACCTGTACTGGGATCTCTTTTGAACATATGCTTGCGAATTTCGACACTATATGTGTTTGAGGGGCAACTTTCTTGCAACCTGAAGACACATGGAGCTCAAAAGGCGGGGTCCCCCAACAGGAGAGTCCTGTAAAAACGGGCTTCTACGGTATGGGTACCTTGTGGCCTTCCAGAAGCAAAGCAGCTCCGCCACCGATGCCACAGGGTGGTGACTTTGAGCTGGGCGACGGCCGCGGCGGCGAGGCGCAAGCGGAGTGAGGGATGTGGGAGGTGATTTCGCCCACGGAGCAACGAAGAAAGCAACCAAGGAAATCAAACCAAATCTGACACCCAACCAAACGAAACGAAGCGAAACGAAACCAACCCAAGGAACCAAGTCCAATACGTTACGTGTTGCTTGCTTCAATGAGGCGCCCCCAATACCTGACGGGCTACAGAACTATTGGCATGCTGCTCGTGTGATCAGGACTCAAGTTTGTTTCAAAAGTACCAACCCAAGTCTCTTTATTTAGACCGTAGGATTATTCGAGTATCTGATTTCAAACAAGTTGGGTACATGCGCCATCGCTTCAGGATGTTTCACATTTCCAAAAAGGACAATACCTTTCTTACCATTTTACAAACAGGTCGGTACATATCCTGCAATTTCCGGGTAGGTACAACTCGAACAAAGGTGAGTAGGCTGTATTTGTTTCCAATCAGAGTACACGTTGAGCGAAGCAAAGGTTAGATAAGGTTAGGATGTCCAAAGCCAAACGGCTGCAAGTAGGTGAGCCAGCCAACCCGTTGTCATGCGCTTTTTATGGCTATACCCTCAGACCTCAGAGGCGTTCCCTTTCAAGACGCGGCCTTGCTTGACAAATGCATCCTTTCATAGAGGTGTGGTTTCCTCGGGGATCCGTGTTACACAGAAGGGGGTTCAGCAAAGGGACCTGGTTGATTCATTGGGAGGGGTTGCCACATTTAAGAGGGGATCCTTCACTTTGGAGTTGCCTATCAACATGGCCAAGTGCAATTGGGCTCAACAACATTAGACTTTCTTTCCTCGATGTCCACGTTTGCAAATCCGAAAGCGGCACTACATCATTGCCACCCACGAGTACATTTGGACCATTTTTTGGAGAAATCCAGTGACCCCCCTGGGGAATCGCCTGCCAGAGGGAATCGCCTACCAGAGGGACCCACCTGCACGTATCTTGTTTACCTGTGCCCTCGTGAACATTTTGGGGTCTTCGACCCTAAACACTCAAGGGCTTCCGTGAAAAGTCCACGGGGTTGCGAGCCGTTCACAAGGGTGGAACAATTGGAAAACGGGTTCCTTGGGTTTCCCGTTACGAGTGCCACATGTCTGCACTTGTGCTAGTAGCGGCAAGGCTCTTCGGATCAACCCTGTTCTACAAATGGATTCCCGCTTTTGGTAACAAACGGTACTGCCTGGGTCCTCACAGGAGCAGTTTCCGACGCTCTGGGAATATGGGTTCCTATGGAGGAGGAAAAGAAAAGGAACCAATCCTTGTGTCACCTCCAGGAACCCCATGGGCGACTCATGGCTGGTGATTGGAAATCAAGGAAAGTGGTCCCGCTATGGGATGTAAGCTCCAGCTAGTGGCACGCCGATTTGACTGCAAAAAGGAGTTTGAGTCGGACATGTTTGAACTATTCCGGCCATTCTTTGAGCTGTTTGGGTACGACCATGATACGACCATGATGAAATTGCACTTAACTGCCAGGGGTAAATCAAAGTAATGGCCTGACTTGGAATATAGTTGCTCTTCTTGACCGCCGAGCGCATGCATGCGTTGCCGACGCAGTCTATCTACGGAGGCAAGTTCAATGATGAGGCGGGCCGACCAGGACTTTTTGGCTTTCGAGCCACACTTCAAAGCCAGAATTGTGGGAAATGGGGGGTCAGGCTCTACAGTTTCAAAGTAGTCAATATGTCCATCCCCATATACTATAATCACAGATTTCGAGATATTTCCCACAACCACGATCAAAACTCGAGTAGTTGAGGGTTAGAGGGGCACTTTGCCCTTGTGCGGCAAAGACGCACCCTGTGTTTTTGTTTTTTTAACGGGTTTTTGGTGGACTGTAGACCCCTTAAGTATCAGATTTTGATTGTGTCTCTTTTGACTCCATTTTGAGTCAATAAAGGGACCAATGGGCGTCCCTCGTTTTTCACCCACAAAAGGGAATGGCGACATGTTTCTGAGAAGCCAATGCGGAACCTGGAGTTCAACACAATCCTGGAGTTTGCTAAGTGGCCAGTAACCTGGGAGCAGCCCTGTTCGATCCCCAATGAGCCCCACTGTGAGCCCTTGCAACTAGGAGTGCGATTTAGCAAACTCGATAACCAGCCAAGTGGGTGACTGGAGTCGTGGGAAAACTCCGTTGCTTTGGGGTTTACATCACATCCTCGTCCTGGATGGTCTGAGCTGGCGCAGTGGATGTGTGACTCAGAGACGAAACCTATAGAGTAATTATCGTATTGTGGTGTGCTAAAATTGTTATTGAATATATATATATATATATATGTTGGTTGCATTCTGATGTTGGGTGTGTCCATGAGATAGAAACAGGACACACAAAGAAGAATCCCAAGAAATGCAACCATAGAAAGACATAGACATAGAAAGATAAATTGACTGGAGAAATAGATTACACATAAGATCCAATCAGTATTTACTTGTTCCTTTGGCTCACTCGTAAAATCTCTAAATTTGGGTTCTTGGACGAGCCATCAGAATTAACTTAGAACCTAAAGTAAAATGTAATTTACCAGTTATCAAGATGAATAAGTAGAAATCCAGACTTCCATCCCTGTCATCTTCTTTTAATACCTACTTTTGGATGGATTGTTCATTCATCATTTAATTTCTGAGATTCAGCTGATATTGAGAATCTTGTTTTCACGGATCTTATCTTTACCATCATGTCGTTTTAGTTTTAACTTACTGTGTCACAAAGATTTGGAAACACGTAAAGACAAGAAAGGATGCTTGTGATGTACGGTTGGTTTCCTTTTGCTCCTGGTGTTTAAGGGTTGATTTCTGGTTGGTTTTACTGGCTCACCCCCTTCCATTTTGACCACCATTCATCGCCATATCCCAGACCCTTCCTTCCATCACTGATCACCAAACGAGGAGGGTCCAACCAATCTTGTCACAACCCCATATTAAGTTCGGTCATGGGGTGCTAGTGTCGTTCTGATCAATCCCCTTGCAACCAGTGCCCAGTGAAGACTTAGTTCGATGTTGCCTCAAGTCATTCGTTCGGATTCCATTTTGTATGCCCTGGCAATCGGCAGCTCCTGGGACCCAATAGGAGTTTCTCTAAAGGCGTAGGAGCCTCCGCATGTGCGATGGTCAAGCAACCCTTTACTTTGTTGGTAGCGCGGATGGTCAGGCCAGAGGTTTTAGACAACCAATGTTAGGGTTCCTATTCAGGGAGCCGGAGAAAGGAGTTTGGACCATGGCACAGAGGCTAACGGAAGGCAACCCAAATTCCGGGGGGGGGGCGGCGTCATGGATGATCCACGACGATGGATGAGCAGTCGAGGGGTTTGAGTGGATGTGAAGGTTTAAATATTGGCCAACTGCCGCATCCGCGACTAATGGTTATCTCTTAGGGCCCACTCGAAACTGTTCGGAATGGGCAAACCGGGGACACCACTTTGGAAAGAATATTCTTGGGCCATTTCTCCACGGGTTTCGGCCCGGGTTCCTGAGGCAGGTGGTCTGGCGCTGCGCCATGCGAAGAGGCTGAGTTTGGAATCTAGGGTCTTCACCTGGGGATCTAGAGATCTATTTAAGGCCTTTGTTAGTCGTTCTTTGTTCTTTTTTCGAGATCTCTGGGCAAATTGGTGGTGAAAGAGTGGACTGCTTTTGGTTCAATTGGTGGAATCCGCCGGTCTCGACTGGATTTCACGGTTGACGTTCTCGTTCTTGGTGTAGCCTTGGGCCAAGGGATAGTGAACTGGGGGCGAAGAAAAGAGCTAAACCAAAAATGGGGGCCGGGGGGGGGGGGGGGCGCGGGGGAAGGACCCACTTTTTCAGTGGGTGATGAATCTGAGGGTCTTATGCTTGTTCAACACCGCCCACAAGTATGGTAACGAGCTGGTTCTTTGAAAAACCCAAGTAGGGGAAGAGGGCCCACTTGCTTGTTTGGTGCTTAACGGGAAGCACTCACCAAGTGTTCCCTGTGGACAATTGGCTGCCCTTGAACAAGGCATGGCAATTTTGTCACTGTGGCAAAAAAGTGGGGACACATAGGGTTCAAGTTTGATTTCTTGATAGTCAGAAGTCTGCAGTTGCTTTCAGCTAGCTACTAATCGGCCAGAGTCGCACAAATCCTTTCATTATTTTTGGTTCGGGTAAAAGCTGAGACAATTGTGTGACACCACTCCTGCTGTCCACGCCTCACATGTGCGTGCCTAGCCAAAAGGAGGGCACTTGGTCAAACTGATGAATTGGCCTTTTTCAGGGGACACCCTACCGCCCCTTCAAAGACCCCGAGCGAAAAGAGGCTTGATAAGGCTTCGGTTGGGGGGAGGGGATTGGGGGTCACTCACTTTTCATGGCAAAACAACATGCACATGAAAGCAATGTGCGATGAAGGGCATGTTATTATGCAAGTGTCTATATAACCTCCAGCCTCATACTTTCCTTGAAGGAGGACATCAACCAACCGATGAGTCTCCCAACGCGCCAAACATGTCCAATTAAAAGTTCCAAAGGGTCCGGTTTCCTGCACATTGGCGAATCATCAGCAGTGCAGTTGCCCCAGGGGTCTGCTGAGTATGGCGAACAGTGGTCGAGTGCGGCTCCCAAGGCGACATGTGTGGCATGGTTCGAAACCTGAAAACGATTGACAGCCCCTGGACCTCATATGGTTTATGGTTTGGCGAAATGAAATGGACATTTCCTGAGTTCAGCGGAAATTCCATGAGAAAAAACGGGCACCTTTGTTGGTAGTTTATCTTCAAGGGAAGCCCTCACCAAGATCCAGAAGGAGGATACCATCTCCAAAAAAAGCATGGAACCGGCTCCCAATTCCAATTACCCACTTGGATAGTGCGAGAGTAGAGTAAGCTCAATGGCTCGCAATCCTCGCTACAAGGGCTTACAGGTGGGCAGATTGGCGGGTTGAATGGGGCTTCACCAGTACCAGAAAGCCGGCGCCAAGCGATTTCTCTTAGTTTTGTTTTTCTCAGCAAAGAGCCCCCTCTCCTTTGTTTGGCTGGCTTGGTGAGGGGAGGGGTAAACGGCGAAACATATTAAACTAGGATCTCGTTTGAGCTGCGTTTGTAATTTCGGATTTGCAAAATATGGCTCCCAGAATCAAATGAATAAGGTTTGGGGTTTGGGGGCGAAAGCTCAGAATCTGCTTGGAGAAAACGGGTAAACGTACCCTTTTCAGGGGTTTCACTGCCTGTTTTGCGGCGAGCTCGCCTGTTGCTTGGAGGTCCAATTCTTAGTTCAGGCTTTGGACCTGTTGCAGAATTTGCAATTTGCCATGTTCCTAGCGCAGGTAAGCAGTACTCAGGGAGTTTCCTCGCTGAGGACACCAACGGCTCCCAGTTCTTCATCCTCTTCAAGCCGGCTCACCACCTCAACGGCGCGATTGCCCAGCCTCCGGAGACTTTGCGGGGTTTGCGATGGGTCGACCGTCAGCCCCTGGCACCCTTCGGGAATCCAAAAGGACATTGTGTACACAAGGGTTCAATCCTCTTTGAATAGACCGGGTTTCAACAGTGGCCCCCTGGCCTATGGGAACAGGTGGAAGAGAAAGAACATGCTGGCATGTGCTCAAAATGAGCAAATGAGCAGAACATGGATGGCCGATTTTGTTACAAACAGGATCAAACAAGTAAATGAGCAAAGCACATTTGCAAGCGCCATAACATGTAGGCGCAATCAAAGAAATTTGGTTTTCACAATCGGGGAGCTCCTCGTGAACGCAGCGATGGGCGATCGGGCGGGTCTTCCTGATCCAGGAATAACGGAAGCATTAAAGTAAATCATTGTGCCATTTGAAGGGCTTTCCATCTGAAATGCTGCTTGCTAGGATGGACATTATTTTGACCAGGGTCAGTAGATTCAAGATCCCTGCTTGATGAATAAGGGGTATCCCTTTTTTATACCTGAATCCTTAACTTTTTGGGACCCCCCCTCCCCCGGTGTAAATCCACCAGCTTGCCCCCAGTGGTGCCCCTTACTTCTCTTTTCTCTTGAGGTAGTTTCCCGTTGAAAACAACCAATCGGTGCCCTTTTTTCCCATTGCCCATGACACCGAGCTTCACTGCCAGGGAAGCATTGCGTCTTCGGCGAACTTGTGGAGGGGCAAGCTACCTTGGACCGATGGGTTGAATTGGCACGCGCTGTTCAGTGGATTCCGGGGGCAAAATTGGTGAACACACTGGACTCCTGGACCCTGGTCCCCGTCAAATGTAAACCAAAGATTTGTCTCCAGCGTCAACCACCGGGGGTGCACAACCCTAAGTTCCCTTTTTTGTGTTGCTTCAACCAAAGTGTCTGGGTAACCAGGGGGCGTGGCACAGACGGCTGGAGAGGACAGGATTGAGTTCAGAATTGGCATGGTGACAGCCCAGCCGTGCCAAAATATTGGTAGCTTCATCACACGTTTCCTCCCGTAGTTGAATCCGCGCGGGCGTTGCCGACCAGAGTTTCGTGAGAACAAGGCATGTTTTGTAAGAGGTGGTGGATCTATTTGCTTCTGAAATGGAAAGGGCCTTAGACTGTTTGGTGTTGCTTTGGTTGACCGCAAACACCAAGCACAAGGGGTCCGTTTCAAATTGAATGATGAAGTAGTCTCCCGAAGACCAAGCTGGACTCTTCCAAAATAGTTTCCGAGCAGAATATGTCCTTATTAGTTTGTGGTGCTTCCTTCATTCGGTTCCAGTGGAGTAAGCTCGCCTTACGCTCAGGAGTTTGCGCAAAGTTCCCCCGGTGAGCAACGCACGCAATTGATGTCCTGTCGACCCCGAATTGATAAAACGGGTAGATGTAAAAGGGGGATGTGTTCCCAAATGTGAAGGCAACCAGGGGTTTATTACCGCTGGGTTCCTACTGGCAGCAGGTGGGTCATTTGGGGAGGACGACTGGAGGATGGAAAGCCAATCTTTCCTCGTAGTTATCTCAGGGCTGGGCATAGCTGGCTGGTCCGCTCTTGAGAGGTAAAACACAAAGTTGTTTAAGCAGTTGGTGTCTTACCATGTTTAAAGAAGAAGTTAACCTAACCCTTCCCACAAAAGGAGAGATCTTCCTAATGAACCATCAGGTATTGGTTTGGCTCATATTCGAGTGGTAGCTTCACAGCATGCTGAACCCGGGGATTCGCATCTTTCCTGACACTTTGCAAACACTGAGGGAAAAGTGCAGGTGTTGCAAAAGACCGATAATTAGTTGAACATAGTGGGGAATCACCCGACTCCAACTTAATTCGGCTGGGGGGGTGGGTTGCGGGGCGTTTTGGCTTAATTTACCAAGAGTGTAGGATTCCTCGTGCCAAACAATTCCCAGGATCCCCAGTGATATCCGTTCGCAGGATGCCATTGAGGGAGTCAAGACCACATCAGATGACAAGCCCATCGCGCCCATCACCATCGCCAGATGTGGTGCGCGGCCCCGGATGGTGTGGCCTTCTGGGTTATGGGTTGACAACGTTCAGTGGATTCTTCAAATCCCTCGTTGTTTGGTGGGTTCCGAGAGGTATGGGGGTACAGGGGTAGGGGGGTAGGGGGGCAGACAGGGACTCGCCGGGCAACCGCAGGCCAGGTGGAAAGACGAGTGGTCGGCGTTCGGCCGGTGAAGCGGAAGAAGGCGCACATCCAAGGGGGCCCACGGCCCCTGGACATCGATTGGGTTCGTCCGGGCGTCCCGAAAAACAAATGGATATGGATTCCTTCTTGACGATTGCGTTGCCAGACCAAGGACTTCCCTTTTCAATTTTTGGCCTTGGCCTTCCTTCATTTTTCCTTTCAAGCCAGCAAGTTGTTTTTTTCAGGGTTTGAAAGGCTGGCTCAGTTTTCAAAGGATAACGCAATGAAAGCCCACCATTTCAGGGTCACCCATTTCAGGAACCGCCCAACCGGCGTCAGGGGTAGCTATGGCACAAAGGCCATGCGAGGTACCCTCGGGTTCAACTTTTGGAAGCCTCGCAGGCTGTTGTAAGCGGCACCTTTTGGATCAAGTTCCTTTTGGTGGGGCGATGTTTAAAGGACATAGGGTTGTGTTGTTGACGGTGCCCTTTTTTGGCTGGTATTAAGGGCAGGCAAAAGGACAATTGCCACTTGTGGGTCCCCTCATTATGACGCACGCCGAATATGGGGAATCCTGTGCGTGGACAATTGGTTTGCGTGCTACTCCGTTTGGCTCATCATACTGTTTTTGTTTCGGTGTCGGGAGGAGAAGGAAGCGGAGTCCAGCGCTTCGGAGTCCTCCAGCGACAAGAAGA
>CAUJNA010000391.1:466898-469398 GCA_963377175.1 Effrenium voratum | reverse complement strand
ACTCGGACGAGTCCGAACGAATTACTTCGCCCGAAGTTGCCGTGCTGTTTCACATGTGTTGCTTGGGCTTGGTTTGCAGTTTTTTTCTTGGGATTTTGGAGCTTCCCTCTGTTTGGTGGTTTGGTGATTTGGAGGTTAGGAAGTGGTGTCCCGTTTACTTGGTGTGGGCTACACTGCTCTTAATTGCAAAATTGCCAAAGCCCCAATAATCCAAGGATGGTCATGGCTTTAGTTGGAATGCCAAGTTCCTGCCCTTGCGCGATGCACCCCTGTTGGAAAATGGTTTGTTTGAGGTGTCCACTTCATCCCCTTAATACTGAACATACTCGCCATGGGGGAGTGCTGCTACTAATTAGCCCCCCCCCCCACCGGAGGGTTCCTTGCGAACTTGCCCTGAGCTTTGGGTTCCCTACCTGCGATCAATCGAAGCTCTTCTCTGAATCCAAAGGCCGGAGCGCGGAGGCTGTGGTGAGGAAGGAGCTGGAGAAGGCCGATGCTCAAACCTACTGGGTGTCCAACTTGGGAGCAAGACGGCGTTCCTTGTGGTTTCCCTTTAAACCAGCTGGAAACGGATACCCTAAGGGATGTTCAAGCCGAAGAACATAAGGGGCTAGGCCGTTACCCACCTTATTCCCCCAGAATCATTTCGCCCCTTATGCTACCGGGGTCTCCTCAGGACATGTATAAGTGTTATTTTCTAAGGTTGACTATGTATGGACAGGCAACTGAAAATGACGTTGTCCATGTATCCCAGAGTTGGGCCAAGTCCAAGGATGATGATCGTGGACCTCCAAGGGGGGCGAGCTGGAAGGGGCTTTTGCCATCACCTTAAGACCCTATTTAGGGCTTATCCTGGGCGAATCCTAGGCCTAGCCACTACAACCCAGGTTTGGTGGTGATATTGCCGTCAGTCAAGCTATGGCGAGTTCATGCGCACACAAAGGCAGAGGAAAGGTTGTCCTCCCGTTGCACATCGGTCCTGGGGTCCGGAGTTTTTAAGATGGCTACTGCATCCTTGCCAACTCTGCTTTCTTGACTCTTCTGGATTTTTCCTTGCAAAGCTTGCTTTGGTGGACCAAGTTGAACATCCAGCTAAACCATTGATTTGGTATACCCTGCCTCCCAACATGGAAGCTGACAGGACCCCCTCAGGGAACTTGTTTATATAGGGGCCTCCAATCCGGCTCCCTGTGAGTGGGAGGGACAATTCCCTTTCCACCGGCATACCAGCTGAGAGTGCCCGGAAGATCAAGTTTGGGATGTGTGTGTTTTGAGTTTGTACCCCTTTTTGGGTTGTTGTGAAAAGAAATCAACAGGAAATCACCCACTTTGGCCCCGACTTTCAAACCCATGTCCTCAAGCAATTTTTGGCGAGGTGCCATGACGAAGTGGAAACACCAGCTCACTTCGGGGTACTAAAAGGATATATTTTGGTCATGTTGAAAATCACCTTTACAAGCTGATTTGGAGGACATCTTTGTGAATCTTTTTTCACACGATTTTCCATCGCAGCGCCCAAAGCCACCATTGGCCAGTTTAGTGAATGAGTCCATAAAGTGGCTTTTCCAACTTGCACCAAAGGACAATCATGTTTGTAGCATCCTAGACGCCATTTGCTGGAGCCCATTGAACGGGTCACCCAGAATACAAACGTTGGTAGAACCAACCGTCAATGTGTTTCGGGCACTCAATTCTGTTTCGCAGCCCACTTTTCTGAAGCTCGCAGGTGCTGAGCGAGGACCTCGGCGTGCAGGCCAGGGGGTCTGGGTGGGGCGATTCAACCCTTCTACACACCCAGTCCAAAATCCCGCTTTGTTCGGTGGCTTCGCCACTAAAATGGAATCAATCCCGGAAAATGATTCCTTTTTCCGCCAGTGTCACTGGGCAACTGGGAACATGCGTAAAGGGAACCAACGGTTGGTTACTTGAACATATTTTGCTCAACCGTGGTGGCGATGTTGAAGTTCTGAGTGAGAACGACAAGATATCGCATGCAAACTAACATGGAGCCCAAAAAAGGGGTGCCCCAAACGGAGCTTCCGAGATTTGCCACGTGTGTTTGCTTTGCAGCTTGGGAGGTTTGCCGCCTCCCCGTTTTGGTAGCTTCAATCAGCACCTGGGGCCATCCCGTAGTTGTTGGCTCTTTTTGCTCTGATTGTTCTCAACTTTTTATTGGGAGGGACCTTGAAAATTCAAGGGTTGTGTTGAAGAGATCAACATCGTAGTTGCTCTTTTTTCCCGTGGGGGGGGAGCTGAAAACTAAGAGCTTGCTTTTTGCCAGACGAGTAAGTATGAAAGCTGCAGCTTGGTTTTGTCATTCATCGTTCAACCAATATGTATTTGTCCGCATTGTGGCAATGTGTCGCCAGGAGCACGCCGCGGGCCCCGCAGGTTGTCAAGTGTGAGGCAGGCCAAGGTGAAGCCCAGGCTGCGCAGGAAGGATGAGCCTGGACAGCGTGTGAAGCGGGCGAGGAAGAGAAGTCCTCGAAACCTCAGGGCA